>CM033627.1:41020409-41510926 GCA_019453435.1 Rhinogobius similis | reverse complement strand
CCATTAGATCATCATTTAAAGGACACATATCTGCTACGGTGACTTTTTTACGCTTTAACCCAACAATGTTCCATTATCAAAAACACACCTGAAGTAGCATTCACACTGTTTTGAGGAATGTTTACTAGAAAATCCTCTCCCTATGAGCATCAAACAGACTTCCTGCTGAACTCCCTCCATCAGGGACAGGTAGGAGGCACAGCCAATGCTTGTCTGAGTTGATATCAGGCTCTAGGCTCCTCTAGCACTGTTTTTGTGTTGGTACAATTTAGTAAATTGCAAGGGAAATGGAGAGATGAGCTCTTCTGCAGTTACTTTGAGGAACGTTTGTTTTATTGATGGTCACATGTTTGTGTTTCACATGTTTGACAGAAATTAATCCTAGACGTAGTGAAACTCTGCGATCAAGATTCCAAAATATACATATAATACATTTAATATCAGCTCATCTTTGTCGTACAACGACAATCTTTGTCAGGTTTTTGAGCCATCAATTCCCGCACAAACAGTAATCTAACCTCGCAGACTTGAGTGATCCGGCCTGAATAATGGCAGCTGGCTAATAAAGTTATATTGCATCACTGAACAAATGGATGTGAATAGGATGCTATGACAACATCACAGTGAAAGATTGTTAAATATTATGCAATTAAACATTGTTGAACCAAAGCTAAAGCAGCCTTGGGAGACGCCAGAGTAATTTAGCTTGGGTTCCACCTACTGGCTGCAGAGGGAATCACACAAACTTTAAAAGACATTACTTGATATGCTAGCTGTGTTATTGAGCCGTCATATAATTGTAATGATTGTAATTAGATGGCCGAGTGAGTCTGAGGATGAATTATGGACTTCTCTGGGACATGTCACTTACCAAAAAAATCAAGATTTTTGAAGATCGGAGGAGAGAGGACTTTCTCAACAGGATTCATCAAAGTAGAGTGAATGAAGCTAAATGCAACTCCAGGTATGTTATTGATCAGAACAATGTTATAATAGAGCTATTCAAATTCATTTTCCCAAGGGCCAGATTTTTGGGAGCTCTATGGCCACTTTAACAAAATTTGGTGTTGTACAAAATGTTTTTCAATTATGATAAAATAACTACTTCTATATCATATTTTTATGGTAAAATAAAACACAAAATATTTAACCAACTTTGCTATACAAAAATTCCAATTTAGGACTGAACTAAAGAACCATTAAGATAGGACTACATACAATCCAGGTCTGAACCAGGACCAAACCAGGGATACAGCAGAATTATACAAGGACTAAACCGGGATAAAAAAATTTGAAACTAGTACTAACCCAGAATTAAACCAGGAAACAAGAGTAAATGTATATATATATTTTTTTATTTGGAAGATGTATTGCTGGCCAGATCCGGATCAGATTGTTTGGTGGGCCTGATCTGGCCCCCGGGCCGCAAGTTGAGTCAAACAATGTTAAACATGGCTCCAAAAAAGTCTATTTTGCATAATATTTGTCCTTTAATTCACTATTTCTTTTTCATTTTCGACATTTTCATTTTTTAAATTGCATTTCAAATTTTAACTTTCTTGGTGGCAAAACAGTAAATTTAAACCCACATACTGTACAATCATCATAAAATGTTTGTTACCTGCTCTATCACATTTTCAACCTCACAATACACCATTACTTTTAACCAGCGTGAAATTTACATTGCGGCACGTTACGGCTACAACTTTACGGCACTTATAAAACACCATCAGAACAAGCTCCCCGTTGCTCGCGGCCCTCCTGCGCGAAAATCATGGCACCCTTAGGCCCCAATTGTTGCAGCTTCATCTAAAAGACATGCTGCTATTTCTCCTACACCTGCATTTATACATCTATATTTACAACCTCCTGTCTGATTTCATATGCCGCTGTTCGCATTATTCCGAGGCATATTTTGAGTAAGTTATGCGTCCGAACCTGCAAGCCCAGTAATAACATCGCCGAGGTCTCCAGCGGACGGGCTATTTTATGACATTACCTCGGCCCGATCCTCCAGTTGCATATGAAACGTGATAACAAGCATTGCCTTTGATTTAGACCAGCGAGGCATGCTAGCAGACCTCCGCAGGATTCAATTGCAAAATGTAGCTCGCAAGCAATATCATAGGCCGCGGTAGAAAATGGGCTTGCTTTGAAGGGTGAATACATATTTGGCGTAGAGGCATTTTGCTACCATTTTCGTGCCTAATGATACTGAAAATTGTATTCAAATCTGAAAAGCTGAAACACAGATTCTAGCAGTAAACAAGCTGGCAAAGTGATGGTATTTATGTGAAAGAAAAAAGGAAATTTAAATGCTTATGCAGTCGATTGTATGTATTTTTCAGGTATTTTCAAGTATCACCATGTGTTTCACGCCAGCAGAGGGCACAAGAAGGTTCTTTTTTTGTTTTCTTTTTTTGTTTTTTGTACTGAGATGAGAAAGTTACTTGGCTGTGGACTGCCTTCTAGAAAAGGCAAATTGAAAATTGGAATTTAGTCGTAGGAAGGTGTATAGATTTTAAAGACAGTTTCTGGATTATCATTTGATGACATCATGAAATTGGACCCAGTGTTTTAATCACCGTAGCATCAGATAATATGAAGGATTACTCATCCCTTAAAGTGGCAACAACACACTTCTTGGACTTAAATCAGATTCAGAAACGGTTTATTGCCATTGTCAGTGATCACTGGTCAAAAGGAGACTCCCGCACACTGGCTACTTGCAAAAAGGTGTAGTTTTATTTACAGGTGAGCAGCAACGTTTCGGCAACTGGGCCTTCGTCAGGCAAAAAGCATTTTTTGCCTGACGAAGGCCTAGTTGCCGAAACGTTGCCGCTGTGCACCATCTAAATGTATTAATAAAATAAAAAGCAGTATTCTGATTGGCTGCGCTTGGGTGGTCCACCCCAGTGTCACATCGACGTCTGAAAAAAGCAGTTTTAAAGCTGCGCGAGAGCCCAGATATTAATGCATGTTTGTGAGGGACAAGCCACGCACATTCAACAACCTACGTCTGGGTTTGTGTGAAAATCAGGTACTCCAGCTTTAACCAGATTCTGATGGATTGTAAAGCAACATTTGGTGATTCTAAGCCTGATTTATTAAACTACAAAAAAAAGGCAAAAGTTTTCATTCATTTTTCACTCTAAAACTAAATACGAAAACCCCTTATATACATTTTCGTCCCAAATATATACAATATAAAATGTATAAAAATATATATACACATAAAATGCCTTAATAAATGTTTCATGCTGAAAAATGTGCAATGCATTTTTTCGTCCTTACATTTTTCAAGTTTCATACTGATTACATTTATATCTCTAATTTCAGTCCTTACTTCACCAAATGCACTCGACCGCACCATCCAACTTTCTGTACGACCTTTTATCTAATCTGACTGAACTGATCTCGTATACACATATTAAACTTATATTTATGATCCCGCCATGCCCTGATAATGCACGCCGCAAACAGGTTTCCTTTTGCGCCTTATCCGTCCACACAGATTACCATTATCCATCTCAAAAGCTGCAGTATTCTTATTCCTAAGAGTGAATATGATAAAAAAAAAAAATCTCTGCTTTCTGTTTTGGATGTTGTTTGCACTGCCAGGTCTCCCTCCAGGTTTTCCTCTGGGTCGCCGTGACGATGCGGCGTTGCTAGGCGATTTGATTGCGATTGGTAAAGTACGTTCCAAGTCTGGCACACACACAAAAAAAAGACAGCACAAAAAAGAAAAAGAAAAAAAGTCCAGATAGGGTCAAGGGCAGTTTGTATCTCGGATGAACACCTGTTGAACGCAGCTGTTGATATAGACGGGGGGTTGGGGGTTGGATTCCGTTGAGGATACAAGGATGTTTGCTCCATGACAACAGTTGCTGGCGTGGATGCCCAAGGCCACATGGGACAACAGCAAGAGGAGAAGGACAGCCAGGTGTAAAATGGTCGGAAGGCTTGATTATTTAAAGACCCGGGTCCAGCTGGTTGTACGTTTTTGTAGTGAAATATTTCATGAACTACGTATTGGGTTTGAATTAAAAGCACTTTTGGTTGGTCTTTTTGGTTTATTTAAAGGACACATTATAGGTGTTGTTTGTAGTGTTATTGGTCTATAAGCATTGCTGTTGTTCCTCTGCTTTGGCATCTCGTGTTTTAGAGCTTTTAGAAAATTGGTCTACAAAAAGCACACATGACTTCATATCAGTCAGGTGTTTCCCACGTCAAGAATTGAGTTAGAGTTCCATACTTGTTGCAGTGGGAAATACATATAGAAGATAAACAAAGATAACCTGCCTTGGACATGCTGATGTAAGCAGGTCGTTGTCATCAACTTGATTTGAGGCAGAAATGCTATTTATCAACTTATCAGCAATAAAGCTGGGTACAGTTTTCAGTGTGAATGAAGCTATATGCATTTCCAGGTATGTTAAAGATGCCCAGAAAAGTCCATTTTAGCCCTTTCTTGTCTTGATGGAGATGTTATTGCTTTGCCTACAATGTTCCACTGCATGGCTTTATCTATGAAGCAATTGCTTTGTTGCAGGTGGTTCTATTGCTCAAAAAAAATACATTCTTACTGTGAGTGGGCACACCTCTCCATAGATCTGAACTGTAATTTGGCCTGGTGACTATTTGTCCATATAATTTAAAGACATTCCGCACATTCACTCACTGTTTCTCCATAAAAAGTTAATATTTATGTATATTTCTAGATGTACTTCTTTCAAGTGCTTTGTCTTCTTGTCGTCAGGAAAAGGGATATTGTGCATAAATGAGCTCTTTTTGTGAGTTAATCTGTCATTAAATCACTTTTGTCTGTGTTTTAACCATATCTGTCACTCCTGTTACAGTCACTCCTGTTACTCTCACTCCTGTTACAGTCACTCCTGTTACCAAACTGCAGATTTTTAACAGGACAATCCCATATAAAAAATAAAGAAATAACTTTTAGATAGGCCTTAACATTGTTTGTAAATGTTAGCATGTACTTATTTCAAATATGAAAAGAAAAATCAAATTCCAATAACTTTATTTTTGGTTTGAATTAAGGAATGACCCATTGGACCAAAATTGCCAATTGTCAGACCAAAGCGGGAAACAGCCTATTGTGCACGTGAAAAAACTGTCACGTGCATGAATCCATGGTTAATAACTATGCATTAAATATATTCATAGCGCCCCAGTTTAACATCCGTTTAGCAGATCGTGGATTCATTTTGAGCGCACGTCACAAGTAAACTTTCAGAGTTTCAGTCTCTTTACCGATCTCCATTGTTACATAAACCTCTGAACAAATGGACCCATTCACATTCAAAAACCTTCCAATACAAGACCCAATTTTCACTCTGCCGGCTTCAACTGTCTGCGAGATCATCTTCTGTCCATCGACTGTCTCCCATCGAGCGGAAGTGGTGTGTCGGGAGAGTGCTGCGTGTGCAAACAACGAGGTCGAGAAACGGGCTCGAGACATACGGGTTCAGCTAATGCTTCCAAATGGGCCCCGGCTGCTTCCTGAATTGTTAATAAAGCCAGCGCGTGTCTTATGAGGGGCATTGATTGGGAGCGGAGCCTAACAATAAGAGTCCCATCACCACACGGCTCCGTTACCGTGGAGTTCAGAGCCTTTGCGAGGGTTTATCAGAGGCTATTCACACCGCAGCATTGTGCTATAGATGATGGAGACAACAGTTATCGCTGTACAATGTGTGATTCAACATTATGGATTTAACATTAAGGACAAACATTATATAACTGTAACATTGTTCCCTTGTACCTGCAGTTGTAATTAGCTTTATTCACTCTTACTGGATGATTCCTGTTTAGTAAGTCCTCTCTCACTGAGTCTCAAAAAATGCTTTCCTCCGAATTTTACAGTTTCATGATTTTCTGTCTGTTTTTGAGTGCATAGATCAGGGCTTGACTTGTTCTGAGCATTTATGCATCAAATCCCGTTCATTATCACCAGCATTACCATTTTGAGGGCAAGCTAACTAGCATAAGCATTTTAATTGTTCGTCGCAATCAACAATTTACAGACAGATTTGACAGAGCCAGAACGAGAACGACTTTTGCCATGAAGCTTACAACATTAGCATGCTAACAGCACACTTCCTGCTTCCCGGAGAGTAAAACCTCCATAATTAAATGGAAATGCAGCACACAGCTGTCTCCTTCTGACCCTAAGCTCTGCCCTTACAATAGATTTGTTCTGGGGCAAAAGTAATTTTGTTTAAATTACATAAAAACGTTGTGTACAGCCCCTTTAATGAGCAGAAATGTAATTGAATAAATGCCTGATAGATACACTTATAACATGTGCATGAACAAGTGTTATTGTAGTGCACTTTAAGGGCCTATGGGCTTGGATATGTTTTTAAGCAAGGTCAGATGTGGCTTTTTTATTATTTATTATTAAAAAAATAAAATAAAAAAAAACAACAGTATATTCAGATGTTTTAAAGTCCTGTATACTTAGATTGCCTCCCTAAACAGATCTTAAAATAATGGATTCTAAATTGTGACCGCAGTAGATGGTACTCCAGATTAAATGATCCTCCTTGTTGTTAAAGTCCAGTCCTGGACCAGACCATGCTCGTCTTTAGTGATATCATCAGTCAAGTGGCAGTTGTGAAGAAAATTAGAAAAGAGCGTCCAAATTTGTGTAATAGGTTCCATTCACGTTGGAGAATGTGATGATGTCATAACCTCAGACGGAGAGCACGAGCCCCTCTTTGGTTTCCCTGTTGGTAACATTGGACTTTGTCGTGAAATATCTCACAGATAAATTCACAGATGTTAAAGCTGCTGCTCACACTCGGTGTTAAATATCACGGGTCGATAGAATGTTGTGATGTCACGTGAACACAACCTATTTACAGACATCTGACACAGCTTTCTGACAGTTTAAACAAGAATTTAACAAAATAAAGGTGTTAGCAGGAATTATTTGTCAAATCATAACTACTGTGTAATTTATATGCACTTTGGCCCTTGTCTACTGTCTGGTTGCTAGGTAACAGTTGTAGATTTACCTCTAACTATGTCACATTTGCTCGCCATGTTCAACCAGGAAGTAACATTATAAACTGGGGACAAACAGGCAAAATGTTTGGTAAAATCTTCACCTCACAAACTTGGGTTGAATTGATGTGACTTGTTTGGTCAAAAAGGGCGCATAAAACGGTGTTAAATGTGTAAATAAGGTGACTTTACATCATTAATGTTATGTCTGTTTCACATCTGTATAGTCTACGATAATTCCTGAGAACACCTTTACTTTGTTAAAGTGTGTATGGCAGGGTTTTATGATTTTCTACTTTTTACTTTATTCAGTGTATTAATACGTCTTGTAAATTTAAATTATAATTTTATGTCAATCAGGTCGCTGTTTGTGGAGAAAAGTTGAAAAATCAGTTGAAAATTACAAGAAGTAAACAAACTGATGACATCACACTGGGAGACAAAGGTTATGCATAATTTACACAAAAGAAACTACTTTTTTTGACCCTTTAAACATTTGGTTTAAACATTCGAGCAAAGAAAGGATGGTTTCTTGGTGATTTCGTAATGTAATGTCATCATTTACAATCAGGAAGTAAAATTAAAAACCTTAAAAAATAGCTAAACTGGGGCAAAATGTGCAAAGAATTTGAAATATATTTATCTTAACTGAGTTTTAGTTAAAAGAGTAGTCCAACCCGTCAGAGGCCCTTTAAATGAATATTTAAATTGTCAAAAAATGGGTCAGTTGTGTGAAAATGTGTAAATTGTCTTTTGACGCTTATCGATGACATCACAGAGGGATTCTTTTTTAGAACTCGACATCTTGTAATTTAACTTTTTTATTTTTTTTTTTGCCAGAAACCGCAACTTCACTGACGTAAAACTGATACATATTTACCAAACGTTTAATCCCAACAAACGAAGTCATATAATTTGAAAAAAAGAAAATAAAAAGCATGTAAGGTCCAGTCTGGTCTATTTAGTGTGGTTCCATGGGCTCCTGTTAAAGCCGTGCGCCCACAGTGTGCAGTGCCTTGTGTTTTCGCTACAGATATTCATCTGTGTCCACTCTGTTCTTTATTACAGCCGATATCCATCAGTTTGCATTGGTCGATAACGTCCCCCAGGCGTGCAGCTCGTTTTGATGTTACCAACGCGCTACATTTTCCCTCCTGATATCCGTCCTCTCATCTTCAACTAAGCCTTCCAGATCGCATTTTGACAAGCGCCGATCATGTCCACCGCAACTTTTTTTCCCCTTCCCTCTCTCTCTGTGAAGCAGACACACAGTCGCCGAGGCTGGGCACTAAATCTGATTAGACGGAGGAGAAACGTGGAGGAGGAAGAGGAGGTGTGTGAGGGGCGAAGAGACACCAGGTTCCGGAGATTTCAGACAGAGAGATGGAACAGTGGTTATGATGGAGGCTGTAAGAGGATGCATTAGGACGGTCCAGACTGGGGCTCAAGTGAGTGAATATTACTCAAGTAAAAGTGCAAATGGAGGGTTCCACGAAATGACTCAAGTAAATGTAAATGGAATTGAATGTAAAATCTGATTTATCATTTGAAATTTGGAAGGTTTGGAAGGACAAAACCTTATATAATGCACTTTTTTTCTCCAAAAGATGAAAAATGAAAATAAATAATATTTTATATATAAACATGAAAAAAGATACTGTAGATTTAAACAAAAATTGAAAGATGATGATGCAAAAAGAGAAACAAAAAACCAACTAGGCCTGCATTAACACCGTCCCCTCATGAATGAACACAATGACCATGTAATGTAGCTGTGCACGGATCAGTATGGCCAACATAAAGCTTTTGTCACTTGTAGATTTACTCACAGCGGGAAGAGCAGGAACACGTTTACTCAAATAGAGACACGATACAATATTATATTTAAAACATATATTTATCGGTGTATTTGAATAGGGACCCATACAAAAACACTAACTGCAGCCCGATGCATGCATCAGAGCGCTTACAGCTAAAGCTGATTCACAGCATTGTCCCCAGAAGGACTTTTAACACACAACAGAGACAGAGGACACAGAGACAAGAACAACTTTACACACAGGACACTGGACACAAAGAGACACATTAAACACATTAGACATGAGTGCAGTGCTGCTGCTGCACATCCAACATTTATATAGAATCTCTCAAAAAGAGACGCACACCGTACAATATATTACTCAAGTCAGAGCAAAAGGATGGACTTCTAAAGCAAACACTTTTTAATAAAAGTACGACCATTTTTATTAAGGAACCAAGACCTCAATCAGATGAAGCAAGTATTTGATGGTATAATGGATTTGCTTTTGTATCTTGTACACAGCACGCGTACAGAGATTTTTTATTTAGTACTAAAAAATAATGTTCCTACTCTTAGAACAAAGAATCGTAAGTTTAACAAGATGCTGTGTTTTACCTTGTGACGTCACTGGTGGTAAACCTGAGAACGTCCTCGTCTGTATTTGGATTTTTATACTGATGTTGACTGCACTGACAAGATCAGGTATTCTTTAACTAAAGAGCGGCATACGCTGGGATATTTTTGTACAGTTTATGCGTGTCAAACTTTAAAACAAACAGCCTACTATGGGACAGTTTGTGGAGTATGTAGAAGCAGACAAATATGAGAGATTTTGCCGTCTGCAGTGTTTGGTATCTGTTCTTATTTCTGGTTTAGTCCTGGTAGAATTCATTTGACTCTACAACAAGAAAAAAAGAGTGTTCTGCCCCTTTATTTTGGCTTGTTTCTACCCTTGTTTCATTTCTTGTTTTGCCTAAGCAGATCGAACAACAGGAGTGTATTTGTTGCTAATATCTTTCCTTCCTCAGATGGAGATAAGATGGAGCGATGTCCAGGTTTGTGAATGGCGTTTCCAGGGAGCCGGCGGTTATTATCTCGCCACATCCGCCGCGCACAAGGAACAGTCTGTGCACACAGGTGAGGAAATGAAACGCGCCCGTGAGAAAAGCGCCTCTCTATCTTTTGTAATAACTTCCTGATTTATTCTGCTGGAGCTGAGGTGGATGAAAAAAAAAAGACGCAGAGGAGATAGAAGATTGCGAGCATTGAGCAGAAGATATTGAGTCACCTTTTGGAAAGCGAAAATTTCGTTTTGAGTCAATTTGTCTGACAAAGTTTGAGGATAATGTGACAATAAGTGACATAGGCGCGTGTTGGGAGAACAACGATGAAGAGCAGCGCTGGGCAGTGGACGTGGGCCGCTGAGCTCTGCTGAGTTCTGCTGACACGCGGAGGTTTCTCGGTCAAAGGGGTTCTTCAGATACACAGAGGACTGGGCTGTGTGTGGGGCAGTGAAGGGGAAACTCAAACAGTCCTATTTGTGCAGGATGTCGGCTCAGTAGAATAAATGACGACGTTAAACAAGATTGTACGTTAAAAAGTGATTATAAGTCTGTATGACAGGTTAGACCAGGGCTGTTCAACTGAAGGCCCGGGGGCCAAATCAGGGATATGATCCGGCCCTTAACCATCTGCCAAAAATCTTTTTGAACGTGGTTTAGACCTGGTTTAGTCCTGGTTTAGATCTGGTTTAGACCGAGTTTAGACCTGTTTTCGTCCTGGTTTAGTCCTGGTTCAGATCTGGTTTAGTCTTGGTTTAGATCTGGTTTAGTCCTGCTTTAGTCCTGGTTCAGACCTGGTTTAGTCCTGGTTCAGTCCTGGTTTAGTCCTGGTTCAGACCTGGTTTAGTCCTGGTTCAGACCTGGTTTAGTCCTGGTTCAGTCCTGGTTTAGTCCTGGTTCAGTCCTGGTTTAGTCCTGGTTCAGACCTGGTTTAGTCCTGGTTCAGACCAGGTTTAGTCCTGGTTCAGTTCTGGTTTAGTTCTGGTTCAGTCCTAGTTCAGTTCTGGTTCAGTCTGGTTTAGTTCTGGTTCAGTCCTGGTTTAGTCCTGGTTCAGTTCTCCAGTAGATGTTAAAGCCTTTCATATTAGGTTTTTTTCATATTTTAAAAGCGTTGGACACATTTCTGGTCCTGAGGACAAAAGCATCCAAAAATCTGGCCCTCGATAAAATACAGTTGAACAGAATCTTTCACTGGTTTCAAGGTATTTCTGACAGATCATGAGATAATTTAGCTTTGAATAAGAAAATAAATTTGCCAATGGTGTAGTAAAAGTAAATATATCTTAACCCAGTAGAAGATATTGCATTGTATTGCAAGTAAGAAGTAATGTATTGAAACAGTTTAAAATAACTAGTCAAAATCTGAAATTAAGATTAAGTCACTGTCAAACATTTCAGATTTTAAATCAGCATATGTGAGTTTCTTAAATAGGATTTGGCAGTAAAACAGGCAAGTTTTATTCTTTTATCAACTGCAGTAGCTTTTGTTTTTCTCATTTTCAAGTGAGAAAAGACTTCTTTTTTCTTCATAATTGTTCCATTGGCAAATCTTATTTTAAAAATACTGAACACAAGAAAAATACTACTTATTTCCAGAACTTATTAAGTTGTTATCTTATTTCAGAGTCATTTCTTCCAGTGCTTCTTTGAACAAGTGACTGAAGAAGCAGTGGAGCTGAGAACACAGGAAAGTCTGAAACTCTAAAGTCAGTCTATCTTTAGCATTAATTATACTGAATTGTTGTTTTCACCAAAAAGATGGGCAAATACAGTTTTCTCGCCTTAAAACGGTATTTTAGCTTCAAAATAATCTATCTCTAGATAAAAGGAAAATGATTGTGGGCTCAACATTTCTGTGAGTATTTTTCCAGTAAAACCCATAAATCTGGATTGTTCCATCGTGTTTATCATACTTTCCTTAAACATAATGTAAATACAATAATAAATGTGTTGTGCAGTAGCTCTGATGTCACTCACATGTGTCTGAGGCTTTTACTGACACTAAATCATCACATTTCACTTTTGCCTCCATTCTGAATTTAGAATGTTTTTGTTTATAAACCTTTAAAGGGGCTATGCATTAATATCAGGTCTGTTTCGCATCAAATGTTAGTTATTTAGGTTAGAATTGTAGAAAAGTTGAAGTTTTCTGTAAAAAGTATTTCAGAACAATGTGGACCAATCCACTAGAAAGCCTGAGGGCCAAGAAGGAGGGCCGATTTTGCCCGCAGGCCATAGTTTGGACAAGCCTGCTCTGGATGTAATGTTCGTTTCAGAAGTTTGATTCTCTTCTCAGAACACTGTCCTTTTTCCTTTTAAAATGCCTTGACAAACCTTTGATCTAAAGAATGACAATGTCATATGAAGAATGTCATATTCCAAAGACTTCAAATGTAAACGTTGCACTGAAATGGAGCAAGGGATCATGGTCTATGCTGTTCTCTCTTCTTTATCTGTTGCTGCAACAAAACAATGGATTTATGCATAAAAGCTTTTAATTCAATTTATACTGTGACAGTCCATGATCTAATTGTGAGACGTTTGATGCCCATAGTTCAGTGCCAGCTGCTCTGGGACTGACTGATGGAAACATGTCTCCCATCGACGTAGTAATAATAATAATAGTACGCAGATGTTTAGACCAATATTCCTTTCGAAGACGTCTTAAATTTTGGCCAGTTTGAGTGAAAATGAAATGTGTATTCAGTCTGTAGGGGGCGCTCTGACACTCACAGCTGTGCTAGACATCGGGCCAGGCAGGGACAGGGTTCAATACCTGTGATTTGGCTCATGGTTTTGCTTGGGTTGAGCCTTGTGACTTATCTATCCAATAAAACTAGCGTAACAACATGTCATTTTGCTGTATTATTACGTTACTGGCAGTGGCAGAGGTAGGAATTTAGGGGCCCAGGGCAAAATTAAGTACAGGCCCCTCATCAAGTGTGCTTTTCTACAACTTGTCTACCGTGTGTCTTGAATTGTTCTTTTGTTTTGTTTTGTTTTGGTTTGGAGGTCCTTCCCCAGAAGAATATTTAAGAAATCAGACCGTATTTCCTGTTTGTTGGTGCATTTAAATACATAGCTCTCATCTGTAATTTTATTATATCATAGATATAAAATATACTAAATAGTAACATTTGATCATTTCAGACTATTTTGTTGGTCTTTTTCTTGTTCATAAGAGCACTACTTTAATGTGACATTGAGAAGAGAACAGTTTCCTTGTGTCTATAATGATCAGGAGGCATGTTATTGGGGGCCCCTTCTGGTTGGGGGCCCCTTCTGGTTGTGGCCTGTTGCCTAATGTTAAGTCCGCCACTGATTATCTGCTGCATTAATGCGTCTGCAAGATGTCCTTACGTTATGGGCTCACCAAAGTTCTTCCATTATTGGCCGATTATTATGTTATGGACTCCAGTTAAACCCTCAGTGCCTAAAGGGCTTGAATATCCACAGACCTGACTCGTACCTGCTTTGGAAGAGAAGCCTCCTGTTGTTTCCATAGAAATATTATTCTTTTTGCTGTAATATTCCTCAGTGTGACATAAATGTATCTATCTCCATGAAGAAAGTTCTGAAGTGAGGCTTTAACTTTGTTTCTATGGATTCATGCGGGTGACATACCACCTCCACCTGCAGAAAGTGACATACTGTTGCTTTAAAATTGGCCAACATTGTAATTTATTACATTATCAGTTGCAGATAACAGTCAACTAATTTAATAATCGAATAATTGTTATCTGGATTACACAGACTTCAAAGCAGGCCATGTGCTCAGACAGGAGGTTCTATCACTGAGGCAGATCAGGAGTTAGACCAAAATGACAAAGAAAACTCATTATTTAAGTGTTTTTGATCAAATGCGAGATTTTCATAGAGAAACAAGCGACCAGGCCTTTGAAAAACAGCCTAAAACAATCGACCCAAGATCCAAATAAAAATAAGACCAAAAAATGTGTTAAACTAGTTCAGCATCTGTATTTCAGTCATCATTGCATCGATTAACATGAAAAATGTGCTCTTTTTAGGACACGAAGATTTAGCTCAAAAGCAAGGCCAAACACACACAACTCTCAAAATTAGCAATCGACTTTCCAAAAAAAAAAAAAAAAGGCAAAAACCTATTTTGTCTGTAAATACTACACCAGGATGTCCCAAAGTGGCATCATTTTATTTTCATCTGGGTCAAATTTAGTAAAACTCATATTCACGGGCATTTCACGTTCTAAACAACAAATCGATGAATCTAAAGCAGGCATGTCCAAACTTAGTCCCGGGGGCCAAATGCGGCCCGCAGACCAATTTTTCTTGGCCCTCAAGCTTCCTGGTGATTTGGCCCACATTGTCCTAATGACATACTTTTTACAGCAAATTTCAGATTTTCTACTATTATAACCTAAATAACTAACATTTTGGAGTGAGACAGACCTGATATTAAGACACTGAGACTGAATGTAGATGTGGTGGTGCTTCAAAAATCAGATAAATGCAACTTTTTTGAACGTTTCACGATTTCATTGTGGCCCTCCCCTTGGTCTACATTTCAGTATGTGGCTCTCGATGGAAAAAGTTTGGACACCCCTGGTCTAAAGAATAATCACTTGACTATTCGAGACCAAAATAATGTTAGTTGCAGCCCAATCTGAAGTCTCATCTTATTTTTTTATTAGGGAAAATAAGGATAGACAAACTAAACAATACAATCACATGACAAAACAAATCCAACACCCGTCCCACAGAACCCCCGTCCCACAGAACCCCCGTATATATATATGTATTGTGGATTACAAGAATAACTGGTTTAAGTCAAAAGGTGTGGACTTCTAACAGCAAAAATCAAACCTCTACAGCATTCCCATGTTTCCTGTGGGGGACAGACCCAGCGAGCTCCTCTGACGAGCACCAATCCCTCACACTATTACACAGGCGTGAATGAAACCCAGGTGCCTTGCTCAAGGACACAAAAACAGCATGAGCGCACTTCTCTACCAACTGAGCGCCACTGTCACCCCAATAATGTCTTTTTCCTCAATTCTTTCACAGATTTCTCTTCCATTCCCAATCCCGTCTCCCCTGTATCTCCCACTTCTTAATTACTCCCTGATTCCTCGTCCTCGGCTCGTCTCCCGCCGTCAGAAGTGACGCGATAACCGGCAACCCAAATGACTCCCAATGATGAGACCATCCTTGCGCCGACAGACCCATTCCTCACCACCTATATCCCGAACGGGCGTTTCCAATTCACCGCCGTGGCAAAACACACAGAGAGATAGAAGAATGAATTAAACCTTCTTTTTTTTTCAATCACGGGGTGGTACCAAGTCCAATCAGTGCTTTCCAGCCGGAGAGGACTGCCATGATGGAAGAGGAGCATTAGCTGGAGGTACTCGACGCTCTTGGCAAGGAAACAATTAAAGAAGCGCGCTATTTTCCGCGGCTGGAAGGGGATTTGGGGGTATCCAGGTGTCTAGACAGGAGGATTCTGCGCACCTGTGATACGGTTGTGTGCTGTCCGCTCCTTCAGTCCGCTCTGGCAGACGCACACTCAAGCACTTGTCCGTAATACTTTGGCGAAAGAGGGCTCCACAATCCAGTTTTGGCAGTCGGCATGATTCGATTGTTGGGTGCTGGAGAAGATGGTGAATGGATCTTGCCGGTTTGTGATGGAGAATGACAGGATTTCAATGCCTTTTCCATGTCAAATTAGCTGTTTAGTTCGGGATTTCCACAGACAGAGCGGGGTTGCCAGTTCGCACCCCATGACCTCTCCGTTTGACTGCCGACAACATTTAAAAACTGCACTGTGTAGCTTTTCTGGTGGAGTTTGATTATTGTTGGAACTTAAGAAAGAATGTACAAAACAAAATGTAACAGTTTAGGAAGGAGTTGGCGAGACAGGAAATGTGTTATCAATTGAGCTGAGCTGTGGGCACTTGGAAATTTACTTTGTTTATTCCTTTTTATCCAACATCTGACAAAAGGACAAGCTTCTGGGCATGAAATATAAAAATACAGCTATGACCCTCATATTTTCAGGGTCAGTTTGTTCTCAAAACGCAAATAAAAGAAAATAAGACTAAAATTCACAGATTTAATAGAACTTTATGGACGTATTCTGCCTGAACTTTTTTTTTTTTTAACTTTATTAGTTTCTAAACCTAATTTTTAGCTAAATTAGCTTAAGCTTATAAGGAACTGTTGTCAAAACCCAACAAATGCCTAAATTAGTGCCATCAGAGTATCCTCCAGACACCAGCTTTACTCCTCATATTTACCCCAAAATCTACCCGAAATAGTATATATTTCTAGTGCATGATGTGACCAACATGTTCAACACCCAACGCATTTCATAAATAGATGTGAAAATGCGTTGTAGAGGCTTTGCAGAGAAGTGAAATCAGTGCAGAAAAAGATTATTATAAATTGGAAGTTGTGTCTTGTTAACTTAGGCTTTAGGAATTCCTTAACATATGTTTGTGAATCGCTGAAATTGGCCTCATAAACAAAAAGTATGATTTAGGAATTTCGATTTTATACATTAAGAAAACATTTGTTATGTTTGGGTGACTGCGAGCCTGGCCCTTGACATCAAAACGTTGATCTCCATAAACAGAAGTGTCCGGGCTCTCCAAAGTGAGCCAGTTTGAGGGACCTGGGCCAGTCCAAACGTGGCTTTAGAGTCCAGCCATTCGTTTGTACTCCAAAGGTTCAGAAACAGCTTCCGTTTGAAATGGGGCTCATTTTAGTCAGGCCTGTTTGGAAAAATATGCCCAAAGCTTAAGGGTTAATATGATCACAACAAAAACCTCTGTAGACACTGATATATGGTACTGTCATATTCCGGCAACAAGACCAGTTTTAAATTTATTTCTTTCAGCTTCAATAATTTACAAACCCTTTTTCACCAAGAACTTTTTGAGCAATTTACACACCACTCCAGTAAATATATCTTTGACTTCTGGACGGTTAAACGGCGTTGAATCCACTGACCTCGCTCACCTGATCCACGACTTCTCCGGCACTAGATAACCCCTCTGCTCTTGATTCCTCTCCGATTGGAAGCTGCATTCTCTCGCAGACATTACTTACCGTGAAGAGGAACGCGCTGGCACTGCTCGACGGCGGAGTGAGAGAAATGAGATAGCAGGACGAGAGGAGATGTGCGAGGGGATGGATCGCAGATTGGCTGAGGAGAAGAGCGCCGGAGGAGACCAGATAGAGATGCTACGTCGGCCGTTGAAAAAGTCAACACGTGGAGGAGAAACTGGAGGTGAAGTGTGAGGATTGGATGTTTCGGTTAAAGCACACAACTGGGGGGGACTAATTTCACAGAGATTGGTGAAGATAGAATGGTCAGTGGTAGACTTGACCTGTACTTAATAAGTGAGGGATAACTGGTTCTATTCTTTTATCACGTGATTCAACAGGTCGGCCTAAAACATGCAGACGATAGGCTAATTCTCCAGTTGGGTACTTGTGTGGCTAGTGGGTGGTTGGGGGTAAATAACCCATTCATTTTAATGTATCTGACCAGGGGGGGTTTAAACTTAGCTTGTTACAAAACGAAATAAGTAGTCACATAATATTTAAAGGACAATGGGCCAGTTAAAGGGGCTGTATCTGATTTGTACTGTTTAAACATTAAATACATGAAGTACAACTTGTTAATGTGCCAGATTTTGGAATGACGTGAAATCTGTGTTGCTCCCACACAGATATATTGTGAAAGTATCTATTCAGAAGAAAATCAGACCACAGCAGCACCATCTTTTATTTTTCAAGAAAGCGTTACAAGAAGTGCGCTGTTAGCATTTTAATGTTGATGTTGAATGTAGTTCTGCTTTTCAAGACATAAAAATCAGGTACAACACTTAATTGAAAATGTAGCAAGCATGTTCCCTTTAAATTAACATTCAGATTGAAGGACTTTTCGTGTAAGTTTCATAACAGCTGTGAAAAATACATGCGGATCCACTGTTTAAAGCAAAACTAAAAGCAGAACTCAACAACAAAGCTCCCCCTGCTGGTCTCTTGTAAAAAGATGCCAAAAGTTATTTTTTTCCTCCTTCCTTTTTATTGAAATAAGAAAGTACAATCACATACAAAAACATTTCATGTCGACAAATATAAAAGAGAGAGCTAGGGTTTCTCAGGAGAGAAAGTTGCAGCTGTTTTTCCGCACAGAGGCAGCAGTGGAAGTCGGAGAGGGCTTAAAAAGGTAAAAATGTTACTTAGTTCTACTTTAAAACATTCGGAAATAATGTTCTACAACTGGACCATTGGACCAGCACACCCAATCTACAGAAACAGCACATGAGCAGGTTCAGAGAAGCGCTCATGGACCCACAGCTGACTTTTATATCGTGCTGCAGAGCTCCTGCCAGCAACGCCAAATGTAACCAGGGAAAGCTAGGCATGTTCAGTAAAACCTCCTGAATAATACCTACACACTGTGACCTGGATCTTCTGACCAAAGGAAAACGTCTGTGCTTGATGCCACAGATACACAAGTGATTCTTCATCTTGCCTTGCGCTGTTGTTTTGTGAGTAACCCACTGGAGGCTGCCATCACCGGGGCCCAGGGCTGTGACCTTGTGTACATCCGGGTGAGGCGTTTGGTGTGAGGTTTCCCTGATGGTCCTGTGGGCAGGTCATGCTGTGCCTCACATCAAGCCACAAAAAGGCACCCGAGAAAACAGTGGTACGTGACCCTCAGGTGGTAGGCTGGGTTTGAATGTCTTATAATTATGTATTCCTCTGCACAACGCACCCTGCAGCTGCCTTTTCTTGTGGAGAAGCTGTGTCTTCTTCCATGAACTGCTAATGAAGAGTTCTGAATATAAACTTAACTTACATTTTAAGTATAATTAACTAAACAGAACTTCGCTTTAAAACCACTCGGTTACATAGAAAATAGCTGCTCCATCGCCCAGTTTTCAACAACTATAATAGCAAACACGGACAAACACGAAGAAACATCTCAAATCGATATTTTTGTGCATTTTGAATCTATGTTGACGGAACACTTTTTCACGCAGCAGATTTTTGCTGATCTATTATTTCTCCACATTATATATTGACTAACCAAAACACCGTGCATTCGACGCAGCTCAAAAATCCCCCTTTCCAGAATCGCAGTGCAGAAGATCCAAATTGCAGGTGAGTTTCTTCTCCTCCCTGTCATCCCCAATCGAGACATCTCCAGACAGATCTCCTCTTGGCCGGGCGGCTGTCAGAACACACTTTATATGGGGCAGGAGAACAGGCCCCCGTGTGTCGTGGTGCTCGGGCTTGTATTTCAGCAGCTGTCAAGTGCGTATTGATTGGGAGAGCAAGATTAAGATGGCTACACTGCTGTGGAGGGAGCGTGTGCTTATATACTGTAAACAATATATGAGCTCTGGTATTAGCCCCGCTTTGAATTCACACAGAGGCATTTGTGAATCACTGTTTTTTTTTTACTTTTGCGCAGGACAAACTGGTAACATTTTAGCTTCAGAACATGGTACTTTTCGGTGACATGATTGTGATTTGAAAAGTAATGTGCCAATGCAATTACCATAAAAACACGTGTTAGGCATTTTATGTATTGTAAACATGAGAATGTCTGCTTTGGTTTCTCATATTTAAAGGAGACATATTATGTTTTTTTTTCTGGAACTCAATATTAAACGACAAAGAGAAGTAGAGAACCATTTTAAATTGTGTTAATTGTAAAATGCTATGTTGATCTGAAACAGCTTAATAAAAGAAATAGGTTTATTGACTTCCTGTAACAAGTAGTGGATTATGATTTATGTGTTTTTATTTTATAAAAGTGACTGTGACTCTGAGTCTTATTTTTTCATTTATCATAAAAAGTACAGTGTTGTGGGCAAAGCTAGGGGGTTGGTGAAAACAGGGATTTTCCAACATTGAAGTGGGAATCAATCAAAATACAACTTTGAGTAAACGTATGGGGAGGAAAGACTTGTAACAAGATTAAAATCTCACTAAAGTTAATTTTGCAGATTATGTCTTCTTCAAAACTTAAAATGATGTGCTGTGTATGTATTGAAAACCACACATGGCAGTAAGGCGTTCCCTCATCAGGATAGGTGTTAGCACGTCATCTACTGGCAACAGAGGGAATTGCAACTGGGATAAAAACAAAAGCTATCATGCTCTGAAGGAGTCTGGTGATGATTTATAGACTTAAAAACAGCACAGAGACCTCTGGATCATTACTTGTGTTACAATTAGATGTCACAAATCTGGGGAAATTGAAACTTAGTATTTTCTGAGGCTCAGAGGGAGACAACTCCCAAAATAGGATTACTGAAACAAGCATGACTGAAGCTCTATACAACTCCAAGACTGTTTCTGATGAGAAAATAATGTTTTAAAATGGTATAATGCAAAAAAAAAAAGGTCAGTATAGCATATTATGTGTCTTTTTAATATGCTTACAATAATTTCTAACCAATTCCATCCAACAGATTCATACTTATGAAAAAGCTGTAGTAGTGTTACTAGACAATAGACCATTTACTTTGTCTCATGACAATGCATGAAATGGCCAATGCCTCGAAGTTCGTTAATTTAATGAAATATTATATCTTGGCGAAACAATTCCATTCCATTTTTACTGAGTTGGTTTATCAAACTGCAAATCTATCTGCTCCCCTTCCAATAAATGTATCCATATTACAAATGTAAACGACTCTTCATGAGAACGGCGTCTGTGCTAAAACTAACCAGGTGTGGGACATGAATCCAACAAGAATCTCTTATTTTATCCTCTGTTTCACACGACTTACATCTCGAGCCGCGCCGCTGTGCTAGCTCCAGAATGAAGATCCTAATGGTCTTTTTACAGCGGCGAGATACTGCTGCTACGGAGAGATTAACCAGGGCATAACCACCGTCCAGCCGACATATGCAGCGCGCAATATGAGCCAATCTGTCTCATTCAGCAGAGACAAGACATATGTACTGAGGTCCACCGAGGAGCAGAGGGGGAGGGGCTACAGCAAACGTGTTGTTACTGCATGGACTAATTGGAAATAGTATAAGAAGAATCAAAGGAAGTCAACACAAATGATTTCCGTAATGCATGCATTTTGCACAATGGTTTTTCATTTTCTATGACACAGAATATAGATTGATGCTGTTACACACAGCACTGCAGCTACAACACAATAGTACGACTTCTGTAAATCTACCTTTGGAATGGCAGTTGGCAGAGCAGTTTCCTGTTTAGAGGCGCCATTTTGTTGTTTGTTGTTATTTTTTTGATCGCGATGGCATCAGAGCTAACTTTTCATCGTTTTGAAACCCTTGGGTAACCACAAGAATGGAAAGTTGAATTCCCATTCCAGCCAGTTTGATTGATAAACTGACTTTTGTAGTGTCATGAGACATCGCCCATTGGACAAAATTTCACCAGTTTTATTCAATGTTTTGGATTAGTAGGCTTTAAGGACAAAAACTATGATGCTAAATATAAATTATTTAAGCTTTTAACCATGTTTTAACCTTGTTCCTTCGTCAAAAACAAAGCATTTAGCTTCATTCAACTTGTTTGATGAATCCTGGTTAGAAAATCCTTTCCTTTTGATGTGTGACGTGGCTTTGAGAATCTTTTGCACTTTTAAGTTCAAAAATCATCCTCAAAGTTGTTATGAACATTGTGTATCTTCATCAACGAGGTGGATGCAAGGCAATATATTTTTCTCTCATGTATGTCATTCCCTCTGCTGCCAGAGCCCAAAACTGAGCTCCTTGCGTGCCTAAAGCCAGATTAAATTGAAGTTTTGTTTTTTTAGTTCTAAAACATTGTATGCCAAAGTTAAGGTACTCCAGAGCCTGTTTAAAGGCAAATAACAATTCAAACAATGCATATGAATTTGCCCTTTAACTCTAAGGCAAAAGTCATCAGATTGCATTCGCCCCAAGCAGCCATCGAGCCATTATCCAGCTAACTCAGGATGAACATGGACACACCTCTTTTAAAGCCCAGAACCTCCAGAATTCTGTCTCTGAGTTTATTTTACAATCCATACAGCGAATGGAAGCAACCATGGGTCAGAGCTCAGGGGTTACAAGGCCACAGCAGGAAAATCACACTCACATCATTTCAGAATCACTTCACTTCATCAAACCCAAGGGAAATTATTAATTACAGACATAAACCAACTAGAGGTTCAAAAAGATGAAGACAAAACTTCAAAATAACAAACTAAGTACATAATAGAATGAGGATAAAATAATATAGATCTGTTTTATCAACAAAATCGCTGGTATTAACAAAAGTATCTTCCTTCTGTTTGGGGACAGGTGTTCAGTGAATTCACATCATGAAGAGCCCTGTATTTGGTTTATTGCCAAATGGTTTGCGATTGCCAAGTTCCTGTAGGCTGTAAAGTTATACATTATTTAGTTAATTGCTTTTAACAAGGGCAAAAGATGCAGACGAGCAGCGCTGACATGCATATTCATTAACTGACCAAAAAATAACCACGTGACCTGCCTTTTAATTTACCACATTAATATGTTCATGCTAAATAAGACAACCAAAAACTGACAGTCTCTTAGCATTCACATTGGTATCGGCTCAAAAAACAAAAACAAAAAATAGCTTTGGACATGGAGATGGCAATGATACTACTGTACGAGAATGCTTTACAGTATGAAACATCACTTATCTTTGGATCTTTTTTTTATTTTGTGATGAACCACTAATCATAACACGGCTAAAAGGTCAACCTTGGGTCAAACTTAGCATAGCACAAGACTTTCCACTTGTATCCCGGCTGTAATAGACTGGGAGCAGACCTGACCGCGGCTGGAGGAGTGAGCGCTCAGTCCCTCTCTCACGTACAGTGTCGAGGGAGAGCCATTAACACTCCACCCCTGCTCCATCCGTCTCTGTCCACCAGGGCCCCAGCCTTAATGGGCCGCTCCCCTGGGCTTACGCCACTACACTATGGTACTCTCGGATCATTCCCAGCAACCAACATCAGGACAATGAAAGGACCGGAGAGGTACAATGGAGCACTTAAAGAGGACACGAGGTCGGGAGGTAGTTCATGGATGCTAATTATATTTTGATAATGGACAAGATTTGATACAGTTTGGTCATTTATGAATACAATATGGCAAGGAGTGGTGCAAAGCGTGCATGTGGCTGGCTACTGTCCTTATTTTGTCCAACCAAGTTCTGCCGAGACCCGGTTAGCTTACCTGCCCCAAAGCCCTAAACTTCACCAAATTATCTGCACCTTTTGCTAGCTTAGTCACCCATGCAAAGTGACAGTCTGCGGTATAAGACATGAAGCGTCCGGGTCACATTAGCTTGTGTGTTCAGCGTGGTGCACCACATCATAGTCTTATAAAGCAGTAAACGCTGCGTTCGATGCTCATGCTATCGATCGCTTAGCAACTGGGACGGTCTGGTGAGATTTGAAGGACTCCAGAGCAATCCCCTGTATTTTTTTCTTATCGATGTCAGCATTAGCCATTAGCATTAGCCCGTGAATAGTCCAGAGGATGTGGGCTGGTAAAAACCCATCGAGCACATTTAGGTCAAAGTCTCATTAAAAGTTGTTGTCGAGTGTGCAAACCTTTTGGTATTTCATTTTAGATTAGTGTGTAAAGCTATCATCTGAGCTAAACGCTAACTAACTTTTAAGAATACCTTTTGTGCTTTTGTCTTAGCAGTTCTAAAATACAACATCCAGAGATCATTATGTTACATATTCGAAATTTGAAATCACAATCTTAATCTAAAGTGAACACTTCCTGGGTGAAAACTGCTGCTCTGCGCTGGCCTCTTTACGTTACGTCGTCCAGATTAGCGAGCAGAGTACCAAAAAGGCTTTTTTGACCCATTAACTTTTCCCTCAAGAGTTTAAATTGCTGTGTATTTCTGCCACCTATGCCACTATTATTATTAGTATTAGTATTACTATTACTACTATTTCTACTACTACTACCACTACTACTACTGATACTACCACTACTACACAAACACAGCTCAAGCTGCGATGATACTTTTTATTGACCCAAATACAGAATGTAAGGACCAACGTGTCGCTTGCATCTCACTTTTTGTAACCACTTTAAATCACCACCATTTTTCTGCCTCTCGTCCAATCAGATCACTCGGTTGGCACTGCTATGCACTATTACTAAATATATTGTCTTATTGTTATGCACTTTTTGTAAATGAATAAAATAAAATGATTTAAAACTATGCAAACATCTTAAAATAGTACTAATCAGCCGTTCTTGCAGCTGACATGAATCCATACTGTATGATTATCATCAGTGAGGGGCCACCTGCAGCGGGGCCACCACTCGGAGCCAGTGTACTTCTGAGTCCTGTTGGAGCAATATATGCAGCGTTTGCCAGAATCAACATCTGGGTACTCTCCAAAAACCAGGTCAGCAGCGCTCGGCGGAGAGGAACAATCTGGTGGAGCCACAACGGGGGCTTGATGAAAATGGTTGGGACAGTCCTATTTTGGAGACAAAAAAAATGTCTAGGAAACAAACAAAAAAGAACAACATGATTTTATTGTTGATTTACAAAAGCAAATTAAAGTCATTGGTACATAAAAGGTTTTAAACCTCGGACACCCAACCTAGTGTATTGTAAAAAAAGCACTTTGTGACAAAATAAAAAAAAAAACACTGAGCACTGTGCGTTTGAATGTAAAACATATTTGATCTCAAACCCAGAAGAAAAAGGTGTGTGTTGTTTTATTAGGCTTCAGGATGAGTGCGGATTGGCATTTCAATGGTGATAAATCCTGCTTCGCTTCACAATGTAACAAACGCACTTCTAAAGCTGAGCGTGCACAGAACTCATGCTGCTGGAAACGATAGCGCTAACGTATATTTAATCCCCCAAAATAGTGCATTGCAACCTACAGACAAGCTAAAGGTTAAGTCAAAGGAATTTGCTGCATTTGACCTATTCTGTAATGTTTCTGGGATAAACAAGTTCCCAGACCTAGCTGGAGGATTAGCTTAATGTTTAGGTTGGTCGTTTTCTAATCTGTAATAAGAAATCCAAACCAACCACAATTGTCAAATTCATAGGATCGTTTAAATGTCTCCATGTTCAGGTCCTCTCTTTATGTAATACATAAATATTAGATTTATTATGCACATAAAATATTTTGGCACAGTCACAGCAAAAAGGTCATAGATTCCACTCCTGGGCTAGAGCGTCCGGGCGCTCCGGTTTTCCCCATCAGCCCAAAACATGCACCACTGGTAAAATCCTCCATCTACAGAAGTTCTGACCAAGCATCGCCCAAAGACCTGGAGATGTGTCCTCCAGCGCTGCACTGTGCTCACTGCTCCTGAGGAGACGCCCCAGCAGCCCCTTTTGGGGACAATAAAGTGTAACTTAACCTTAACCTTAAACAGGAAACAGCTGATGCTCATGTATTTGTTTTGCTAAGCATGTGAGCTGAACATACAGTGGAAATGCAGGGGTTTATCACAAGATCAAGTCAGCAGAAATTATGCTTCTCTGTTTCTATCTGCTTTTTGTGTCTTGTTTTCCTCTGAGTTTCTTGCGCTAAAGTATAAAGTATTCCAGGAGCCAAAAGTGATCACTTTGGAAACTGGATCTCTCACGGCCCACTTTGTATTACTTAAATGCGATGGTACGGTTCACTTGAGACAGTGGAGACACTTTTGAACCAAACCAAACTGCTCCAAAGTGAACCAGTGGAAACGTTGCTCCTTGAAAGTATCATGTATGTTCTTCTCTTTACTTCTGTTCCCATGACGATAAATCAAATTGAATAAAAAATAAATCCAGTCATTGTATATGTCTCTAATCAGCACAACCAGGTCACAGCCTTGCCCCCCCCCCCCCCCCCTCTCCTCCCCCCTCTCCTCCCTCTCCAGCACCAGTCCTGTCATTTCTGTAAGTCATCCTTGATTAACCCCAACTGAATGAGTCTAATTACCTCCAATTAGCTGAGCGCAATGAGACGCACTCCACCAGCGCTGGAGTGAGAGGTGGAGAGAGTGATGAAGGGAGCGGGGCGGAGAGGAGAGGTCTGGAGAGGAGGAGGAGAGAGGGATGATGGGATATGGGAAAGATGAGGTTATCCAACAGGGCAACCATACATTCAAGTGGTGAGGGATAAACACTTAAGGGCTGGTAATGGGTTAAGAGTAGTGCTGGTAATTTTGGCATCGAGATTGAATTATCAGCCAAATTGCGGAAAATGATAACTGATGGTTATAGAAAGCAAAGAAAATGTGGAATCGTCTTGGTTTGTTAAAGAACACATATTCTGCTCCAGTGACTTTTTTGAGCTTTAAACCATGTTTTATCAATGTTCCATCATCAAAAACACACTTGAAGTAGCATTCAGTTGATTTCACGCTGTTTTGAGGAATGTTTATTAGAAAATTCTCCCCCTCCGCATCAAACACACTTCCTGCTGAAATTCCGGGATTTTCAGAGTTCATATGTCGCTTATCCGAGAGTCTTCCGCTGTTTTAAGTCCTCAAACCGTCGCCAGACTCGTTCTGAACATTTCTGCCTCTAAACACAATAACTGCTGCAGCAAATCCGCACAATGACATCTTTTCAGCGCTAACTTCGCTAGATTGTATATATAGCACTGGTGCCATCTGCTGGCTGGACGCACTCAGTAAGTGAATTTTCATAGTGACTGATAATGAATAAGAAACGTTTTTGTTGTTTTTATAACATGACATGCAAATTTAAGGTACTCAAGAGCATGTTTAACGACCAACAGCAGCAGAATATTTTCCTTTAAGTTTCCATCTTTTAAAGTGTGTATGGCAGGTTTGTATAATTTTTATAACATCATTTGGTGGGATAACATCTGTTATACATATGAATAATACTTTTACACTAATCACGTGTCAGTTTGTGGAGAAACGGTGGGAAATCTGTTGAAAACGTCAGGAAGTAGAGCAGAATTCTAAAACATATTGATGACATGAAACTGGGAAGTTGCTTATTTCCCACTTGAACATTACGAGTTCTGACCTCAGAGCTTTCCAGCTGAATTAACTTGTATGTAAACAATGTGACTAAAGCCGATCTGTAAGCAAGGAATGTAAGCAAGGGGACCGATCATGGGTTCGATCCCCGGGCCAAACCAATACCACATGATGATCTGGGTGTCTCTCTGTGTGTCTGTGAGGTCTAAACACGTGCATGTGTGAGGTCAACTGACAACTCTACATTGCTCCTGAATCAATGGTTGTCTGTGTGTCTGTAACTGGCCCCTGTCCAGGGTGTACCCGCCTAAGGCCCAAAGTCCAGTCGCCCATGACCCCTAACAGGAACAAGCAGTACAAGATGAATTAAATTATCATTATACTTAAATAATTAAATAATACGTCTTTTATGTGGTGTTAAACCTCTCAAAACTATTTGTTATGGTTATTATCACTGTTGCAACACGTACAAGTTGAAGTAGAAGTGACAAGTTCCAGAGCACAAGTTAGAGGTGGAAAAATCCCAATTACCACTTTTCCACCATCAGAATTCATTTAAAAGTGTGGCACAATTTGCCAAAAAACACATTTTTTCTGACTCTTTAAACATTAATACAACAAAATAAAGGTGTTTTATATTTTTATTTGTCAAATAATAATTTCTCTGAGAGAGAAGATAAAGAAGTTTTGGTTTCTATAGCTGTCAGTTATGGAATTTCCTAGTGTGGTCAGGGAGTACAATTATGAACCTATATGAATACCCCTATTATGAATTGTTACAAACTTTTTTGTAAAATTGTAAATATTTAGATGACCTTAACTGTGTTTTAGTGAAATGAGTCCAACATGTCATTAGCACTTTACAGGTGCTCAATGCGACTTTTCAAGTGAAGGCTCACACAGCTGGTCTCCAAAGAGATGTTATCAATTTACCCAGAATGTTCCACAGTAGCTCAAAAGTACCTTCACAAACATGCATGTTTAACTTTCAGTTACACAGTACGTCTTAAAACTCGTCTTAAAACTCTTCAGTCTTTATTAAAGCACGGTGGAGGAGCAGTCACAACTTTCTTCTCACAGCAAGATGGTTCTGTGTTCTCCCCAGTGTGTGACCGGGCGTTCTTTCTCCTTCAAGATTGAGACTGAAGATCTGGTGAAGTCCTGTCTGTACCTTCAGAGTCTCTGCTCCTGTCACAGTTTGACTCAGGATCCAAAAGCAGCACGACAGGTAAGTAATTAAACAAAGCAGCAAAACAGGTAAGTGGGTTTGGGCTGGGGGTCCTGAGGAGCAGGCAGGCAGGTTCCAGAAAAACAGGGAGTGACACCTGGACACAGGACGAGGTAAGCCCAAAACCCTCACAAAAAAAAGTTAACTTAGTCTCAGGAGCCAAACACTTGTTCTAACGGGTGTGGTAAAGACGACACCCTGGCAAGGAGTGGATGGAAAACCAGACTTCTTATACTGCAGGTCATGAAGTGGGAGGTGGGTGCAGATGTGTCAGCTGCTAGATTTGGAATGCCACGCCCAGGGGGGAGGAGAGACGGACAACACAGAAGAGAGGGGAGACAACAGGGAGCACAGTAAGAGAGGAGCACTGACACTGAGCTTGAACAGTCAAATAAAAAACATAATAGATTAATCTGTAACCACTTCTGCCACGGTATTTTAGACAATATACAGTATTCTTTCACAATCAGGTTAAAGTCAGTACTTAAAATGTAAAGTGTAAATGAGAATGAAAAAGATTTAATTTTCCTGTTTGCAATTACTTCATGTTGCAGGTCCCATTGTGTACATTATGTATCAATTGCATATATGTCATTTAATACTGATTTTGTTTGTCTTTTAGATCATAAATAAACAGTAAGAGGAAGAAAATGGTAACTCTATTTATATCCTACCAAACCCCACATATTTTAAGTCAGTTTGAGTTATTTTTCAAGAATTTGAGCATACATGGTCACCTTTAAGTTCAGTTAAAGTTCAGCTAAAGTAAATGAAAAAAAAAAATGAATAGTTTTAGAGACCTCAAAGATGTAATCAGCAGTGTCCACAGGGGAGTGAGGGCGGGGTTGTTCTTTTAGTCAGTCGATATGAGTCGTCTGTTTTTAGTATTTTTATGAATGAATCCCATTATACTAAGGACATTGAATCAACTGTTCCCACACGATCATGACAGAACTCTCCTGTGAGTGAACAAAAGCAGTCTGTGTTCAGAATAACATCGTGTTCTTCGTGGTTCTTTATATGAATGTTCAACTTGAGCAACTCATTTGGATCTGCTTTGACAAATAGACCAACAATTGTTCAGTGAAATATTGACAGATATATGTTTAAACTTTCAAATGTTTAATTTCTTTAATTTCTTTAATTATTATTTATGAAGCCCATGAATATTACACATAACATACAGTTCAGTCCATGGCGCTGTATTATGTCTTTGGAGTCTGACTCAAATGAGCGTTCTCTGTGGGTGTGATTGGTCCGTGTGGCGTAACTCTCATGGCTGTGATTGGTCCGTGTGGTGTAACTCTCATGGCTGTGATTGGTCCGTGTGGTGTAACTCTCATGGCTGTGATTGGTCCGTGTGGCGTAACTCTCATGGCTGTGATTGGTCCGTGTGGCGTAACTCTCATGGCTGTGATTGGTTCCGTGTGGTGTAACTCTCATGGCTGTGATTGGTCCGTGTGGCGTACCTCTCATGGCTGTGATTGGTCCGTGTGGCGTAACTCTCATGGCTGTGATTGGTCCGTGTGGTGTAACTCTCATGGCTGTGATTGGTCCGTGTGGCGTAACTCTCATGGCTGTGATTGGTCCGTGTGGCGTAACTCTCATGGCTGTGATTGGTCCGTGTGGTGTACCTCTCATGGCTGTGATTGGTCCGTGTGGCGTAACTCTCATGGCTGTGATTGGTCCGTGTGGTGTAACTCTCATGGCTGTGATTGGTCCGTGTGGTGTAACTCTCATGGCTGTGATTGGTCCGTGTGGTGTAACTCTCATGGCTGTGATTGGTCCGTGTGGTGTAACTCTCATGGCTGTGATTGGTCCGTGTGGTGTAACTCTCATGGCTGTGATTGGTCCGTGTGGTGTAACTCTCATGGCTGTGATTGGTCCGTGTGGTGTAACTCTCATGGCTGTGATTGGTCCGTGTGGTGTAACTCTCATGGCTGTGATTGGTCCGTGTGGTGTAACTCTCATGGCTGTGATTGGTCCGTGTGGTGTAACTCTCATGGCTGTGATTGGTCCGTGTGGTGTAACTCTCATGGCTGTGATTGGTCCGTGTGGCGTAACTCTCATGGCTGTGATTGGTCCGTGGTGTAACTCTCATGGCTGTGATTGGTCCGTGTGGCGTAACTCTCATGGCTGTGATTGGTCCGTGTGGCGTAACTCTCATGGCTGTGATTGGTCCGTGTGGCGTAACTCTCATGGCTGTGATTGGTCCGTGTGGCGTAACTCTCATGGCTGTGATTGGTCCGTGTGGCGTAACTCTCATGGCTGTGATTGGTCCGTGTGGCGTACCTCTCATGGCTGTGATTGGTCCGTGTGGCGTAACTCTCATGGCTGTGATTGGTCCGTGTGGCGTAACTCTCATGGCTGTGATTGGTCCGTGTGGCGTAACTCTCATGGCTGTGATTGGTCCGTGTGGCGTAACTCTCATGGCTGTGATTGGTCCGTGTGGCGTAACTCTCATGGCTGTGATTGGTCCGTGTGGTGTAACTCTCATGGCTGCGATTGGTCGCTCAGTGTTGACTTTCCTTTGGATGTTTTATCTCATTTCCTCAAGTTTGACGTCCGCTGCTCTTTCATTCTCAGTTGTCGGGAGGACCCTGCTCTGTGAACTTCCAGGGTTGACACAGAGAGTTGTGAAGCCACTTCGTACGACTTCCATCCAGAGCTGCTCATGTCTGGGTTAGTCTGACTGGGAAAGAGAAATGTATCCAGGATTAGTTCAAACAGCTTGGCAGAGCAGGCCTCCAGTCTTTGTCCTGACACATATGATTAGAGCTGCTGTTCTTGTGGGATGTTGTTTGCTTTTTTGACGTTTGATGGCGTTGTTTTATTGATTCACATAGAGAAGGACTCTGAGATGGATATTTTTGGGGGGGTTTCACGACCTGTGGACACAAGCGTAATGCTCCGGCGTCACTGAGCTGTCTCCGCTCTGGGCACTGCCATGACAGAGGGCCCGGGTCAGGGCCTGACTGCAAAATGTCACGGGGGAGTCGTTAAGGGCAGAACGAGCAGGGCAAACAAACTAATAGTTATTTTCCATTTGGCAAGCCAGGTTGTCTGCAAGGAGGTCCCAATATAACATTTTAGAGTTTTTTTTAGAGAAAAGATATGTCACAAATAAACCACAATTCACAATTATTGACAATGAAACCAAATGAAACAGGAGAATACATTTTGTCTCATTCAAATTGTCAGATTTCCTCTTGTATGTGAGCAGCTTAATGAAATCAGAGTTTCTGAATTATAAAATCTATATAAAAAGCTTTGAGTACACAACTTTTTGTTTACATTTTGTGTTTTCCACCAAAGGGTATCTTATAAAAACAGCACTTCGAGACAAAATTAGACCACAGTGCATCATCAGTGGCTAATCAGAAGGTATTTGATTTCTTTGATTTCTTGTTAACCCATAAGGAAAGCCACACTCTGATTCGCTGTGTTTGGGTGGACCACTCCAGTTTCACTTCACTGACTGAAAAAAGTAGTTTTAAAGCCATGCATGCGCTTTGAATACATGTGGATATTAACGATATGCTAAAGGTTATGTGAGAGCGAGGAGCTAATTACCCAGGGCTCACTTTTTGGTGCAGCTCTGGTGCAGCGAACGCAGCCTAAAAACATTAAAAGTACAAGAGGAGCTCAGATTGCATGCCGTGCGGTGCGGTGGTGCTGGCGAAGGAAATTTTCTTAGCAAACTGCAAATTCATGGATATATTTACCACAGGTGCCCTCCTACCAAGCTAAGTAATAATTAAAAAAAACATGAGAAGCTTCACATAGCCTTTAATCAGTGAATAATAAACAATAATAATAACAATAATATGTGAGTTAACAAAGTGCCAGAATTCAAAGCTTTTTACAATCAGATTTACTTTTGAAGAATAGACAGAAATAACTTGATTTGCTTCTTACATGGTCATGATTGTAATTTTGCATTGTTGACTCATTATGTAGACCCTTTAAAATGTAATGCGACTGGAGGCAAAATTAAGTTGATTGTAAATTTTTCAACAATTCTCTCACATTAGATTTGAATTTTACTGGGTTTAAGTGTTTGTGTTGGAAAAAAGCCACACATTTGAATTTCTAGAGTAGAAAGAAAAAGAGATTGCTTTTCCATTCCAAACGATGGACAAAGTGCAATTTTCAAGCCTTAAAATCGTATTTTAGCTTCTAATTGTAACTGTAAGCTTCTAATGGTTTGTAATCCCATATATCTCTAGATAAAATGAAAAATGATTGTGGGCTCAACATTTCTGTGAGCATTTTTCCAGTAAAACCCATAAATATGGATTGTTCCTTCATCAAAAATGCTAAGAGTTGACCATACCTTACTAAAACATAAGGTAAAATAGAGTAATAAATGTGTTGTGCAGCAGCTCTGATGTCATTCACATGTGTCTGAGGCTTTTCAATGTCCAAAATCATCTACACGTTTCATATTTTGTGATATTCTGAGGTTAAATCGGTTTCTTCAGTGAAATCCCATTATATTCCACTTCACTTTTGCCTCCATTCCAAATTTAGAATGTTTCTGTTTACAAACTATTAAAGAGTCTATTGTGACCTGAATAAACACGGTCAACTGAATTTTCTGGACATCCCTGGTTTTCACAAAGTTTCCTTGGTCAAAAACTCCCACAAACTCACCCCCACACTTTATCAGCACACAGTGACAGACAGCCGCTGTATTTCACACTTATCTCCATCCAGCGCCAGTCTAGACCCTCACACTGCGCTCCGGACCGCCACCAACACCCTGAGCCAGCCTCGTCCTGGAACCCTCCCCAGCTATCGCCCCCCGACAAGGGCTGAGAGGCCGGCTTCAAGCACCCTCTCCGCCGCGCTGCTGATTGCTTAGCTCTATCATCAACCCACAAGATTTCTATTATTGCCCGCGGATGATTGGTCTGGCTGGCTGCCTGGGCCTTGGCACGGCGCGCACTCATTTTCGGAAAGTGCTTGAAGTGCCACTGTATATCGCCGATGCAATAGGAACGGGAGGTGAGGGGGAGGAGGGGGAGGGCGGGTTGGCGAATTGTAGATTTGTTGTCGAAATAATGGGGGCTGGATGGTGGGTAATGACAAAGCTAACGCGCCACGGTTTGCTAATGTCGACCGGTCCTATTTTCAGAAGGCAATTTGACGCTGTTAAACAAATAGGCGCTTGGTTTGTTTACCGTTGGATGGGGAGCATGACAAATCCGCCGCATCTGTGCAAGCATCATCATTTTCAATATTTGGGTGATGGGAAAGCAAAGCGCACGAGGGGTGTTTTTCAAAGCAAATAGTGTTTAGCGAGATTAGCGGGCCGGGTGGAACAAAGCAGCCTCTGTTCCGAGTTATGATTGAGTAGGATCGTGCTATCATATGACCATCATATGAGCCCGCGCACGTCTCTTTATGTTGAGCGGGAAATCAGTTGATCACACCAAATTTAGACTCATTTCTGGGACTTCAGGGCCAGGACGCTTGTACAGAAGTCTGGTGATTGAGTCGTGAGTATAGTAGTAGTAGTAAATAAGTAATAGATAATTAGGCAGCAGTTTTAAAAAAAAATGGTAGGAATGTAGGTATTTACAATGGCACTAATTAGATACTGGTAGTTTGTGGTACTTGGAGTGGTACTTGTACTTGGCACTTACTGCTCTATCCCGTTACCATGAGGTTGTTGGACTTTTTCTTAATCTATTCTTTTTTGTCCATGACCTGATAAAAGGAAACTATCAGCTGCTAGACATGTTTAATATAAAAGTAGAGTTGTAACCCACTTATTTTCAGTCCTTAAAACTCATTTTTAGTCGAATAAGCTTATGTTGTGCAAGAGGAATGCCCGAACTTGTGTCAAATCAGTCTATCCTCCAGACACGAGCTTTAATGCTCCTCATACTTACATACATACTACATACTGAAAATCAAGGCGGTATGGGAAATCTGAAGTTCCTCTGTGCAGAGCTTGTTCACACTTATGATTAGAGTAAAAAGAAGCAGAGACCAAAACACAGGCTTTACAAAGAGTCCACACATGTGTTTGTGCTATAAAGGGTTAAAGAAGAGCTTTAGGTTGAAGTGAGGCAGATGTTTTTGGAAAGTAGGCCCTCATGGTCAGGGGATATAGCAGTTATAGTGGTAGTTTGTGGTACATGTATGATTTATACTCATAGTTACAGTATAGTTTACAGTGGTACCTTTAGTGATACACCGTGTCACTAAGTACCACCAAGTATCACTAGGACTGCAGGAGTTTATTTGGCAGAGTGGTCATCTTTTGATCCAAAGTTTGGCGGAGATAAATTTGTGACCACCTACACGGACCAGTTTCTCCTGCAGAGCAGCACAGCTGGCTACAATCATCAGTCTGCAGCAGTACACGAGGCACTGTATTTCAGCCACTCCTTCCAGTTTGTTAGTTGCTTCTTGAGGAAGTCAGTAACACTTCGGCTCCAGCTATTTTGGGGATTTTGCGCCGCCTGCCTGCTTACAACTGTCTACCTGCAACTACCTGAAACTGTCTACCTGCAACTACCTGAAACTGTCTACCTGCAACTACCTGAAACTGTCTAGCTGCAGCTACCTGAAACTGTCTACCTGCAACTACCTGCAACCCACAGCTTACGTCCTCGAAATCCCTCCTGGTCAATAAAAACTCTTGACTCTTTTCACTGATTTTGGGTCCAATCACTAAATTGTGACAGTATCACTATAAGTATCCCAAAGTACCACTATAACTACAACTATATACCAGTAACTGGACAGTACCACTGTAAGTACCACCATAACTACCTCTCACTACCACTGGAAGTATCTACTACATGCAACCGTAATCACTTACAGTATGGGCAATAGTTGAAAGTGCTAATTTACTGATTTGCAGTGAGTCAAAAACATTTAGAAAGATGACAGGACACTCCAAATCAAGAGGAAGACATAAAATGTACACAGCATCCAACATGTAAAACAATGAGGAAAACAGGCTGGACCAGACCCTTGCCATCATCATATAACATTAAAAACACTGGATCGAAAAGTATAACGTTGAACTGTCCTGATCCAGACCAACTGAGCACATTTGTAAAACTGATATTTTAATAAATCAAATTATGATTTATTTATCCACCAAAGTATAGGTTATTTTTAAAGAGTTTAGAAATGTCAATTTATTTGCCATATTTTGTCTTGCAGTTAGCAGCCCCAAACATGACAACAAGGGGTGCACATCTCCTAACTTATTGTATGTAAAGGTTTGTGGATATTCAGCCTCAAAAGAAGACAAAATGAATGTTGTTGGAGTGAAGTTTATTTAGTTGCCCAATTCCCTGAGGTACAAACGACTGCCTCGTCCTGTTCTTCTGATCTGAAGGAAGCAGCTCAAACTCACTGAACAGTGGATGGTCAGTTCATTTTTTCTGAGCTTTGTCATTTGCTGTTACTGTTCAGAGTGATGCCCTGTGTTTTTCTGGCAGTTTGAACTATTTACCACACCATACCAACTTTATTTATAAGGCACTTTAAAAACTTTCACAGTCGGCCAATGTGCCGTCCACAAAACAAACAGAAAGTCACAGAGTATTAAAAGCTAAGGAGAAAAGGTGCGTTTTTAAAAGGGATAGAGACAGGCAGAGATTGAGCCTGCCTAATCTCTAAAGGCAGCTGATTCCACAATTGCGGAGCAGCAACTGAAAAGGCACAATCCCCATGAAGCCTGTATTTTGTTTTAGGGACAACAAGCTGCAGCTGATCTGCTGACCTGAGGCTCGAGAGGGCGGGGCATAGGGGTGGATCAGATCAGAGAGGTAGGAGGGGGCAAGGCCATTCAAACATTTAAAAGCAAATTTAAAAATCTTAAAATCTACTCTAAAATGCACTAGCAGCCAATGAAGTGGGGACAGAACAGGTGAAATGTGATAATATTTCCGAGTTTCTGCCGTGCAGCAGCATTTTGGCCGAGCTGTAGCCGGGAAAGTACAGCCTGATTAATGCCTGAGTAGAGCGCGTTACAGTCGACTAAACGAGTGGTCACAGATGCATGACTGACGTTTTCAAAGAGGTCACTTGGTAGTATAGGCTTCACTCTGGCCAGTTGTCAAAGTTGAAAACAGCTGGATTGGATCACACGTATGTCAAGTATGAGGTCAGGGTCCATTTTCTCGCCAAGATTAGAAATGACTGGCTTGATAAATTGTGATAACGGCCCTAGATCCACCAGAGGAGCCTGCGATGCACCAAAAACCACCACTTCAGTTTTTTGGTGATTAAAATGTTAAAAGTTTAATGACATCCAGACTTTAATGTCATTGAGAAAATCCAGGAGAGGCCTGACAGCATGTCATTTTGTTTTAAGGGAAGGTAGATTTGCAATCATTGGCATAGCAGTGGGAAATTATGCCATATCGCCTTAGAATAGATCCAAATGGGAGCATATATAGTGAAAAAAGAAGAGGCTCTAAAATGGATCCTTGGGGAACTCCCACTGAAGAGGACTCAAAGTTACCAAGGTTCACACAAAACTGTCTCTCTTCTAGATATGACCGGAACCATTCCAAGGCTGGTCCACGAATTCCCACCCAGTTTTTCAGCCTGGAAAGAAGGATCTCATGGTCAACAGTGTCAAACGCAGTTGTCAGATCCAACAGCACCAGAACAACAGCGTCACCAGCATCAGTGCAAATAAAAATATTATTAAAACACACAGGAGGGCTGTTCTGTGGAGACTTTTAAATCCTGCCTGAAATGTTTCTAAAATACTATGTTGATCTAAAATTAACTTAAGTTGAATAAAAGAAAATGTCTCTAGTATTTTAGAGCGAAAGGGCAGTTTAGAAATAGGCCTGAAATGTGATAGTGCAGAGGAGTCAAGGCCTGGCTTTTTGAGCAAAGGGTGTACCACTGCATGTTTAAATTCACCAGGGACAGTGCTGTTTGACAAGCTGCTGTTTGAAATAGTTTGGACAGCAGGGGTTAAACTCTCAAACACCTCTTTAAAAAGATGAGGAGGGCGTGTGTCCTTATGAGAGCCAGCAGCCTTCAAAATGACAACAAAATGTACAAACAAAATGAACCAAGAAATATAAACCTGATTCTGTCCATTTTTCAGGTTTATATGTCCCAAATATGTGTATTTTTGACCATTTTTACACATGAAAACATGACATAATGAAAAACGTGTAATATATATTTTATAAAATATACTTTATTACATTTATGTGAGTAAACTACAGAAGTTTTAAATGTAAGGCTTTTTCCTGTTCACCTGCAGTGTCTCGCCTCAATGTCATGAGATCCCTGACATGTCTGCTTGTCGGGGTCGAAGCATCAAAGTAAAGTTCATCTATTGAGCAAGCCTTAAATATTTAAAGAATACCTTACAAATGCAGAGTCCCTTTGCTAAGATTAGCTCAAAGCTTTAGCATCACAGTTCTGCTGACAAACAAACCCCTGCTCTGTCCACTGTATATTTAGCCTTGTTTTGTAACACAGTGTTGGATGTGGCGATCGATGGTGTATAAAAAGCATGTAGTGTTGCATTTCCCCTGGTCAGAGCAGAGGCCGCGGAGCCAACGAGCAGAAAATTCCCCCGACAGCATCGATCTGAGCTGCAGGTCGCTGACTCGGGCCTGGACAAGATGCAAGCTGACCCCGGGCCGAGACGAACACGCTACAACAACTGCTTACAAGGACTGGAGAGACTTTGAGAGTGAAAGCAGCGGTGTCCTGGACTACACCTGGGTGTTACAGGGGGAACTTGTGCCTTTACGAGTTATAGATTATCGTAAAAAGCTTTTTGAATTAACAGAGATCCAGGCAAAACCCATTTATTTTTCCCATGAAACAACAAAATGGTTAATTTAATCCACTTCATCCATAGATTTCTCTGGGACATAACGTAACTTCAAAGGCTGTTTTCTCCAAATGCACTTTTTTCTCACAAGGTGTTTTCTCACTTTAGGGATCTTTTTTAGTTCCTGGTCTCCACTTGATGCACTCTCACAGAGTAGGACGGCACTGGGGGCACACTTTGGGGTCTGACCAGGAACCTTTTTGTCAAAACCAGTACATTTACAACATTAAGTTTGAAAGAAAACATGTTTAATTGCTTCTTTAATTGAGACACTACAGGTGAATAGGAAAAAAAAAATTAAATTAAAAGATATTGATTTGAAAGTTTACTCAAATAAAGACTTTTTTTTAAATAAAAATGCATTATGTAACTTTTTTATTATATAGTGTTTTCATGTAGAAATACATATAATACAAATATGAAAAATTGCAAAAATAAGGCAATAAATCAGGCTTAAAATAAGATCTAAACAAATCACCCTGTATTAAAATCTTGTTCAGTCCCAGATTGTACAGTTTGGTGTGTGTAGGAGCGATTTTAAGACTGATCTTTATGTCTTTATGTCTCTGTCTCTGGAGAAAAATGCATTTTAAGAAAACTGCCTTTGAAATTACAATGTCTCAGAGAAATCTATTCATATCCCTTGGAGGGTCTAATTTGGCCCCTGGGCCTTAAGTTGAATAGCCCTGGACAAGGTAATGTAGAAACTAAGTTCTTGGTTTGGTTGTGTGCGAAAGTTCAGCCCTTAAGGTTGCACTGACACACATCAAACCTCAACGTCTTGATATCGAATCCACAAGCTTTCACTTTGTAGGCAACATTTGAATTTCTACACATATATTACATAACATTTAGTTAACTCAAATACAAAATAAGACGCTTATTTGCTTACTTTTCACTTGATATTTACAGTTCTTCGTTCATCTCCACAGGTTCCTTCAGTTGCAACAAACTGGCAACATATTATCCAACAGAAATGAACTACTTTTCCCATTGCAAACATGCTTTTTCCCCTCCTTTGCATGTTCACATCTTTTCAAACACCTTCTTTCATCTCTTCTTCCACTGCCGCTCTGGCGAGGCAAGGAAAAACACTCCCTTCTCCGTTTATCAGACTCTGCAGCGCACATGAAGCAGCAGCTGGCCCAAACCCCCGATGATCCCTGCCTTTTACAGGTCAAAAGTTTGCACCAAGGCAGCTCTTCTTTCATCCAATTCTTCCAAAAAAAACGTTGCACGGACGGCACACTTTTCGCACAAACCAATCACAGCTTCAGGTAACGCCATCCCCAAACTCTGGCGGATTGGTTTTCGTCGGCGATACTTTGTTGTTGGTGAAATGGAGTGATTGATTTGGTCGGGTTGCGTGACGGAGTTTAGCCCGGAGGTAGCTGACATCATTAGCGGTGACATTAGCGGGTGACAGCGGCAGTTCAAAGCAGGTTCAGATGAGAGGGACGCGAAAGCTCAGAGGAAGGAGCAAAGTAATGGCTGCCTGGCTTCGAGTTAACACAAAGTTGCAAGATATGGGCGTTTGAATGCGAACGGTCAGAGAAGTGACAAAATGCTGCAATAGGTTCAGCGGCGTTTAGGTTTCAAAAATGTGTCGCACCCATTTTTAGTTTGGCGTCACGTTTCAAGGTAGAGCTGAATCTAAATTAAAAGCATGAACCGTGGTGGAGTGAGTCTCAAGGCAGCCATAAGAACTGCTCGATGTAAATGGGAGAAATCAGAAAGAAGACGCATTTAACACTATGAATCAAAGTCTTTTCAGTGTAATGTAGATCATAATTCACACACTTTATGGACGCTCTTGGAGGAAATACACAAGTGCCAAGTACCCAAGTCAGGGAGAACTTGAAACAAAAGAAGGTTGTGAATCATTGTTTTAAAGAATGGATTCAGTCTACCGCCAGGGCGTATCTCAGAGCCGATGAACCAGTTATTTTTAATGAATAACACAATGTGGTGGGTGCAATTGTCATAAACAGGGACAGTCGGTTCTTTTTACTCCTGACCACTGTCTTGGTTCAAAGCCGTGAGAAGGGTTTGGCTACGTACAAAGAGGGTCTACAGGTGGATGTTCTGACTGAGATCCTGGTTCCATTGCCACTGCCCCCACGGTCTTTACAAACAGGAAATATATGCTGCATACAAGAGAGAGACAGTGGCACACCACAGACCCACCGCGGTGCCCCGGAACTTCTATTTTCTTCTACTGGTTGGTTGCATATCTGTAAAAAAAATCCCCTTGAGAATGAATGAATGAAGTAATTTGGATTCTGATAATGTTTCATCAGGAATTAAGTAATCAGTGGGTCTTTCTTCTGCAAATCTGTTGCTTACTGTCAGTAAACGGCAGTAAATGACTAACTTTACTAATGTCAACAACCTCAAATGATTCAAATAATCTGGTAAATCAGCAGATTTTGGTCCATCTCCGCAGCAGGTGACGTGAGGTGTCAGGACCACATGAACACAGCTGAAACTCTGTTCACACTTAACCTGTTGTTGTCCAGGTGCTGTATTGCACTGTACTGCACTTTTTATTGCATTGAGTATTCTCCAGAGGCATCCATAAACAGTGATCATGGCAGGAGTTTTAAGGTCTAAGTACATAGGTCTGACATGGAGTGGAATGGCGATGTCTCACATAAACTCTGAAGCCTAGGGCCTCTCTCATGACCAACATAAATCTTAGTTAAAATAAACTCCAATAGCTATCCCTGTGCAAGTGTGCGCCACTCTGAAAATTGACTTCATCATTAAATGCAACATAAGACTTGGTAGAACAAAGAATTGGCCCATAATATTTAGTGCAGACACTTTAAATAATCAAAAATTTAATTACATCTAAAATCAAATTTATTTTTTTCTCCCCAGTCCACCTCTGCTTTTGTAAAGTGTCAAATGGTGGACCACAAAAAAGTGCCACCAAATGTCGAAACATGATGCACTCTCTCTCCTTCATAAACGTGACAGTCATTTGGAGTTTGACAGTGAATTAACCAGAACCACAAACCCCATACGACCCAGTAAAATGTATTATTTTAATCAACCAGAGCCACAAACCCAATACAAGGCAGAATAAAAACTATTTTTAAAAATCATCCAGAACCCTGATTGTTATTATGCATTATTATACATATCATTATTTTTTATCTTGCTTTGTCCCAGAATGGAACCAACTTCTTACTGAAGTAGTTTTAAGCCCAAGAGGTGAAACTATAACTCTTTCTCCTTTCATCGGCGTGATATCCATTTGGAGTTTGACAGTTAATCATCCAGAACCACAAGCCCAATGCAACCGAGTAAAAGTAATATTTGACCAACCAGTGCTAAAACCCTATACAATCCAGTAAAAAAACTTCTTTTAATCAACCAGAACCACAAACTCATTACAATCCAGAATAAACAATGTTTTTTTCAACCAGAACTACAAATCTAATACAACCCAGTATAAAACCTCTTTGTTTAATCATCCAGAACCCCAATACCAACCATACAATCAGAACCAGAAACCCAGTGTAATCCTGTGTAAAAGCCTCATTTATTTCATTTATTTATTTTTAAATCAACCAGAATCCTAATAGAATCCAGCATAAACATATTTGAATCAGTCAGAACTGATTTCTTTTCATTGTCCCAGAATGGAACCACCTAATAAAATGTTCAATAGTTTTAAGCCCGACTGGTAAAACTGGAACATCATGCACTCTTTCTCCTTTCATAAACGTGTTATCTATTTGGAAAGTTAATCAACCAGAACCACAAACCCAATACAATCCAGAATAAAAACGTATTTTAAATCATGAAGAACGCCAATACAATTCAGTGCATCAAAAGAAGCCTAAAACCATTTCCTTGAATTGTCCCAGAATCTGAAGTAGTTTTAAGCCCGACTGGTAAAACTATCATCACGCACCCTCTCCTTTCATCAACATGATATCCATTTGGAGCTTGCCTCATTTAAACGGTCTAAAAAGTGACATCAGGAGGAAACACAGGCTCTAAATATCGTGCATGACTTTGAGAATCCCCCTCCGCCGCTCTCCACTCTCGCCTCCCCCGCTGTGGCTTGTCTTTCTCCGGCACACTTCTCCCCGCTCCCCTCAATAGTCCTCCTGCTTATCCCTTTCACAATAAGAGCCCTCGACAACCACTTGATCTTCTTGTCCTCCACACTTCCTTCCTCCACCTCGCCAGCTGTCAGCGTTAAGTCCATCCAAAGGGGGATTAGGCAGGGATCAGGAGGTCAAGTGAAGAACAAAAAGAGCCCGTCCGCGGCAAATGTTATCAGACTGTCGCAGAATTCACTCCACGAGCAAATCTGGGACGACCAATAATGCTAATAAATGTATGCGGTCGGAGCAGAGGTGAAAGGTGAGGGGTCAGGGTGCAACTGGGCTTTTGTTAAGAGTGACTTTTAAGAGATTGTTACTAGGAAGGGGGATGACTTCATCTATCAAAGTACACAAACGATATTGTTATGGCAAATTTGTCTGGTTCTAAGGTTGTAAAAACAGCCGATTTAACAATTGGTCAAATGCGGTTGCCTTTTATAACAAGTTTCAGGGCAGATAAGTCACTTTGTTCATGTTTTCTGAAGCTACAAAGGCACTATTCATCAAAAAATATGCAGTAAAAGACTTAAAATTGTGTGAATAAAGATGTATGAACAAAACATCTACTGTAATCTATCCGCTTGCAAAGTTTGGTGACTGTACAACTGGTTTTAGAGCCTGGTTTTGCAATTTAGGACTAAACCTTGAACAAAACCTGGACAAGAACAGGATAAAGGGTGCGTTCACATTTGTCATTGTTTGGTTCTCAACTGAGCCCATTTTAGTCCCGATGTGGCCTTGGTTTGGTCCTGATCTAATCCTTGTTTAGCCCCAAAGTCCAGGTTTAATTTTAGATTTAGTCTTGAGTCTGTAGTCGCAACGTTGATTTGGTGATTGTGCAAAGCCTAAACCAAGACTGACACAAGACCAAACCAGGTCTCAAACAGGACCGAACCAGGACAAGTGTGGATGCAACGTCAACGAAGGGTGCACTGACACTTACACAAAAACTACATTCAAATTGGAAAAGCGGAACTAAACCTGGTCTTGAACAGAACAAAGGGTGTGTTATTTTTTGGTCATAAATTGAGCCCATTTTAGTTCCAATGTGGGCTTGGTTTGGTCCTGTTTAGTCCTTTTTGGTCCAATATTCCAGGTTAAGGTTTGGGTTTAGCCCTGGTTTAATCACAATTTTGATTTGGTGATTGTTCGGTGAAGTATGAACGCATCAACATGACTTAAAGAAGACCAAAACCAAGTCTCAAACCAAAACTAAACCTGGAACTAAACATGGAAGAGGCCAGAGTCTACCTTAAAGTTAAACTGAGCTCAAACTTCAAGTACAAGTAGTGATTATAGTAAATTTGAAAAATACGTCATTCAGATAAAGTATATCTGGTGGACGCAGCGTTAAAGAGACTCAAAATAGCCTTAAACCAACCCAAATGCTGCACTATTCACTTCACAAACAAAGGTATTTTTATGTCAGAATTTGTATTCTAATGTTGTCTTCCCCTTTAAGTGAACAACTCCATCTGGGTCCTGACCATAAACACCCAACAATTTACTGAATGATTTTATTGTTGATGTCCCGATCCAGGTTCCCAATCTGATACCAATCTTTAATGTATGTAATCTCTGATTTTCAATTTTTGTTTGTTTATGTTGTTTAATGTTTATTTCACCTTCAGTAATCCTGTGCCTTTATAAATAGTTAAGAATGCAATCTTGAATTTGGCTCCAGTTTCATTAACTCATTATCAGTTTAAAATAGAATAATATTTAAATTAGGCCAACAGTATATATCTTATTTATCTTAGATATTACTAATACTAATTCTAATACTGCATAATAATGTTTAAAACTTCAAGATTGCCAAGGATTACTTCCATTGTGACGGACCGTTATGCTTTAGAAATAATCCTCTATTTTTATTTATGTTTGAGGCCTGTAAAAAAAAACAACACATGGACCCTTCATTTGCTCGTGAACAAGTGAGGGGAGGATTCAGCTCTGCTCCGCTGCAGATTTACCAAGGTTAGGATTTCAGACTTAAAGCTCCATGAAGACATGGCAGAGGTGAAACAAATACTATATATATCTGTCATTAATAATGTGTTATCTGCAGAGCGTCCTCAGCCTGTGTTTTTGCTGCTCTGGGCTTTAGTCGTAGCATTAGCATTAGCATTAGCAGCTGTGTGTGAATGACGTGAGGATGCAGTTCCCAATGATTCCGATCTGAGCTCAAATAAGCCGAAAAATGCCTAGATCAGCGGCCGATACTGATGGGTTTGGGTTCAGGATATCCCTAATTTGAACACTGAAGCAAAAGTGTATTTTATTTAGTCCATAGCTGTGGCTCTCAAACTTTAACAACAAGTAGCACCTAAGATAATTTTACCACCACATGTAAACCCAGACCATATCAGAGCTAAAATAAGGCTAAACCAGATCTAAAACGTGACTACACCATGGATAAGTTAACTAAATTAACCCAAAGGAGGACAAAAAAATCCATAGTTTTGCCTCTCAAACTTCAGAGGTCAGAGATTCCGCAAGTGGTACACAGACCACAGTTTGAGAAACAGTGGTCTGTAGGAAGCCAGGACCATTGTGACATTATTTATCCTCAGTTTTGATTTAATTAGCCTTAATAAAGCATCAAAAAGACAAATATAGTTTATCAAGAATGATTCAAGCTTAGTAACTTTTAATTAATAGCCTAAACCCAAACAGTTAATTGAGTACTTACTAAGCCTTGATCATTCTTAATAAGCATTTTGTTCATTATGAATTAAGTCTTTGCTCATACTTTATTATGGCTATTAAAAGTGTAGTCTTTATAAAGTGTTATTCAGCTTTCTACTGTTTGCAGACCTGTTTCCAAAGATCACTCTACAAAAAGCTTGGCATATTTCTGTACTTTAAATATAGTTTTAATTCAGTCTTTTCAACAAAACATCTACCTCGAAAACTGTCAGATCCTTTAAGACCAAAAGTTTTCCTTCACCTCTTAAATCACAATCTTAACTCACTGCTCCTCTTCTCCGTCTTGTCTGAATCTAATAAAACGCAGGATTAGAACACTAGTCACCGTCTTATCGGCGTGTTGACAATCTTTGCGTGGCGCTGAGCATTTGCATGGATTCCCTGTAAGCATTGTTTCCCGTCACAGCGCCCGCCTCATTGGGCTAAGCTTCGGGAACCCGGCGTTCGGCTAAGCCCTACCACTGATTGCTGATGCAGTGGCCGTCCTGTCAATATTGGCCCATTCGCCACCACTGAGTAAATCTCTCCTTGACACGGCCAGCCATGCGAGTAATAGCTAGGATTAAGATAGGAAGGTATACACATGAATATACAAAAGAGAAGAGGAGAGAAGAGACGTGAGGTGACAGGGACCCAGTGTGAGGGAAACAGATTCTCTACTGGGATTTTCAATCTTTTCACACAACGGAAAAAATAGAACTTTTAACCCATAAGATTGCTACAGGTTTAACACCACAATGATATTACAGAAAAACACAATATATTGATTTCTCTGGTTCTGTATGGTGTTGTACTAGTTCTGATATGGAGCTCAACAGTAATCACCCGCCACATTCTTTTTTTCCATAGATCTGCTCTCTCTTCGTTTGAGCAATGCACATTTGGTCAAAGAGCAATATATGTTTCATATCAGGAAAAAAATACTTATTTTATTTTTAAAATGTGCATAAATCGAAGTTTCATAGTGATGAAATAAAAAATAAAACAAAAATCTAGATGTGATTAGGTGTGATCTAGGTGTGAAATGGACCCAAAGACAGCAGGAGGGTTAAGAGTATAAGGGGCATTCATGTGGAATCTACTGGAACTCAAGCTTAAAGCAGGACGTCACTGCACGACATTTAGAGCCATATGATCAAAGATGAGCTGAGATTGATGAATAATGAGCACAAACATGTGACCAACAGTAAAGACAAACATGTGACCAACAGTAAAGACAAACATGTGACCAACAGTAAAGACAAACATGTGACCAACAGTAAAGACAAACATGTGACCAACAGTAAAGACAAACATGTGGCCAACAGTAAAAACACAAACATGTGACCAGCAGTAAACACAAACATGTGACCAACAGTAAACACAAACATGTGAGCAACAGTAAACACAAACATGTGACCACCAATAAACACAAACATGTGACCAACAGTAAACACAAACATGTGACCAACAGTAAACACAAACATGTGACCACCAGTAAACACAAACATGTGACCACCAATAAACACAAACATGTGACCAACAGTAAAAACACACTCATGTGACCACAATAAACACAAACATGTGACCACGGAGAAAAATGCAAACATGTGACCACCAGTAAACACTATCATGTGACTGATGGTAAACACAAACATGTGACCAGCAGTAAACACAAACATGTGACCAACAGAAGAGTTCAGGTATGAACTAAGAACATTATCTTTCATTGCGTAACATTTACATATCACCACTAGCATGTAGCCTCAGCTAACTGGTACAACCAGCCCCGGGCCTGACAACTGGCCGTGTGAACCACAGTGCGACTGTGTGAGCTCTCGCTATGTTCAAATCACACTGTGCCTGATTTTTATACATACAATAAAAACATGAAAACACATTCCAAACAACCTAATTATTCACTGTGGTGAGTTTTTCACAACAGAGGGCAAGCTAACAACAGCTAGCATGCTGACAGCGCACTTCCTGGTTCTTGTACAAACACTTTTACAACATATCTGTACTGGAACGAAACAGATTTTACTCAGCTACATGGACAAAGATTGGGTATAACCACTTTTAACCATTTCAATATCTATGGATCACTGTTCACACAGTTAGAATGGTCATCTCAGTAAACTATGGTACATTTCATTAGTCTAGTTGGTGTCATAATATTCTTTTATTTTTGTGTGTGTAGAAAATAAGGTAACGGAGCCAGTTTCATCAGTTTTTGTCTGTAGGAATGCTGAAAGAATTATTCATAAAAATTCTCATAAAAATAACTGACAAAACTTCTATTCAGCAAAGAATAAGCAATCACATTCATTACAAAAGTTCAAATATTGTCAAAGCAAATATTTTATTTATTGGTGAAAGGAATTAAAATAGTTGAAAGATTGTTTCCCTTGACAATGTAGTCTTGGGAATTCCAGCTTGCCCAACATCTTCCCCCAATCACAAACGTCCCTTTTCTTCGCCTTTGTCTCGCCTTATCATTTTCCGTGACACAAGCGCCATACAAAACCGGACTGGCTTTAATTGGATGTCTGACACGAGGGCATTGTCCTTTGGTCGTGAAGTGACAAGAATGGGACAAAACGTTCTTTTCTCTGGTCTCCTGGAACCGACGAGAGCCAGACAGGAGCGCCCCCCGCACTCGCCGAATCATAAGGCACATTTTTGGGATGAGAAAGCCCTGACAGCCCTTTACACGCGGGAGGTCCAACGGTGCAGCAACCGGAGCAGAACTGACAAGGATTAGGCTGTATTTGTTTCACTACTGTCGAAATGTCCTCGGCTTTTTGGAAGAACGTTGAATGGGTGTTTTCTCTGGCATCTCCTTGGCACTTTCCCGTCTCCAAAGTTTTATATATTATTGTATCGGAAATGGAATAGTAACAGGTTGACAGTCGTGCGGTTGTGAAAAGTGGAACCATGCTTTGGTATGAAAATAGACCCGGATGTCAGAAAAGTCGAGAAGTGAATGTGGGAAAAGGAAAAGAAAGGCATGGGATCTGCATTTAAATGGTAATGATTTGGTAACTGGAACCAGGAACTAGTTCTCGGGTAAAAGGTCTTCGATGGGAGCTTTTTAGGGTGAGCCCACACATGGACCTCTTTCAAATTAGAATTAACCAGTCTTAACCAGGACTAGAACTGGACCAAACATGGGCTACATCTGGACTAAACTGGGCTCAAACCAAGACTGAACAAGGATAAGATCGCCTCTTAGTCTCAGATCACTTTTATCAAAAAATATATTATTTTGCTTTTTTCTATCAAGCTTCATTTCAGACCAAGGTCCATGGAAACTGTTTGAAAACAGACAAAAGACAGAACAAAAATCAATACAATAGATTTTGTGGGAATGTATATTTACTGTCTTATATGTTGTATTTATATTTATATTATGTGTGTGTGTGTGTGTGTGTGTGTGTGTGTGTGTGTGTGTGTGTGTGTGTGTGTGTGTGTGTGTGTGTGTGTGTGTGTGTGTGTGTGTGTGTGTGTGTGTGTGCGTGTGCGCGCGCGTTTGTAACTGAGTCAATGTCTTAAATCTCCAACATTTTACTAAACTTCCATCTATGAGTTTGGTTGTGTTTTCGTTCTTGTGCACTTGTTGGATTGATCCTGCATGTTTAGTCTCTAGCTCACAAAACACTCACTGCATGATGTTATCATGTGGATCATGTGGTAATCCAGGAAGAGCTTTCCTTCATCTTTTTAAATTCAATATGAATTCCAAGGCTAAAGTCTCGAAATGAATTCAATAACAGTTGTAATTGAATAAATGTAAAATAAGAATGTTTAATGCCATACTGTGGAACAACATATTCATGAAGACAAGCAGGTGGCACCCGCCACTCGAAAAGTTACACGAGCCACATTTGGTCCAACCATGGCCCCAGACTCATGCAGATTATGTCTCCATGTTCAGGTCCTGGCTCTGAGCTCTACATGAGCAGCTAACGTCCCCCAAACACTACTAATGTTTTTGTAATAAATAAGTCCTGAATTGTACATGAATTATACATTTCAGTCACAAGGCCAATCTCAGGAGTTTACGAAAAGAATAATAATTCCAAGTTTGTGTCTGTGAGACGTGACTAAAGCTAAAGTAAACACGAAACTACTTCCTGTTTATCCTCTGCTTTTTCTGCATTTATTTCCCTCTCTGCAAAGACTCTATGCCGCGTTTCGACCTCTCTTTATGTCGCATTGGCTTTGGATGGATAATGTTGGATGCATTGGGGACTGCTTCTTGTTTGTTTCATTTCAGCTCCATTGTGGTGGTGTATAGAGCCAAAAAGATTAGAATTGTGTCGATGTCCCAATATTTATGGACCAGACTGTAAGTTAGGATAAGGAGTGATACGGCATATGTACAGATTTATCACCGGATCAAGTCAGCTTTTGGTGGCAAGTTATTATCTGTTTTTTGCCATTTTGTCTTCACCTGAGTCTGCGTTCTCTCTTGTCCAATCATCTCGCTCGAAAGCGTTCTGAGAGCCAAACGCGAGCCAGACCACATTGGAAGCTAGACCTCTTACGGTCCACATTGTAACGCTTAAATAGACTGGTACGGTTCGATCAAACGTGCACATTTAACACATCAAAACTGAGACAAAATCTGAAACGAAACCAGGACTAGATCAGGCCAGGAAGAGGATCAAACCAAGGCCACATCAGGACTAAAATGGGCTCAATTTAGGACCAAATAACAACAAGTGTGACAGTTCCTTAAGAAAGCGGAAACGTACCTACCCAAACAAATCATTTTACACGCTAACTTCAAAAACATTACCCATGAAACTTACTGCCTGCCCATAACTTATTCCGAATTCGTGATGGAAAAGTGTCTGGATGGCACAAATCATCGAAAATCTCCCATTAAAACATCTTTACAGTCTTTGCTCCCCTGGCACTGGAAGCTCTGGCTCTTCGCTCTCTTTCTCCCCAGCTGAGAGTTCCCCCTGCATCCGTGCGCTCCACCACCTTTCCCCCTCTGCGATCACTTCCTCTCCCCCTCACAGCCATCTCACTCGGGGGGAAAACGAAGCTTGCACCCCAGACAGCCTCGAGCCCTCATTAACTCCTCTCTCTTCCCTCTGTCACTCCACGAAATCCGACCTTCCACCCCCACCTTTCCAGCTCCCTCCCACCATCTTCCCTTACACCCGAGCGCGGTTAAGACGTCAACATTTCGAAGCCTCGTCAAACCCAAACCGAACATCCATCTTATCTTTATTGAACCGGGTCTATCAATCAATCGTAGCGGGGAGAATTTGTTGATTTGAAAACGGCGTCGAACGGTTCGGGCCAGATGTTTACGAGACTGGGTTCGTTTAGCCTGGAAAGGTTATCACGGATTTCCACGGCGACGGGGGTTTGAAGGCGGAAAGGATATGGCAGTTAATGTGACGTTGGAGCGCATCAGGCCATGTGGTTGTCATATTACGGCAAATGGGGTAAAACGGAGTCGTCGCGAAAGAGCGCAGGCACTGGAGAGGTTCCCCAGATGCTAAGGGCTAATGAAAGGAAGGAGAGGAGGAGGAGCGAGATGTGCGCGAGGTAAAAGGGAAAAAAGCAGGTGGTAGTGTCAAATTGGAGGGAAATTTAGGGGCTCAGATGTGCGGCGTCTGAGGGATAAGCTGCCTGTCAAGAAATGGGGAAGTCATACTTAAAAGCAGTTGATTTGTGAGTCAAAATCTAGTTGGGTTTTAAAGGCCAGTGTCAGAACGTGTTAGAGGTTTGTGGGAATATGGACTATTTATTTGATTATTTAAGTGTATGTTTAGGGCGGAACACTGCTGTTGAGAAGAAAAAAATCTTAAATTTTTAGATTTCTCCTGTAGTTTACTCAGATAAACTCAAATAAACAAAAAATCTGTTTTTTTTAATATATGTTTTCATGTAGAAATAAGGCATTTTTTGTGTAAAAACTGCCAAAATTACACATATTTGGGGCATTTAAATCTGAAAAATGGACAGAAACAGGGTGCAATTTCTTGGTTTATTGTGTGAACATACTAGTTACAAAAAACTTTACAGAGGATATTTTTGATTTCTTATTTACTTTACTCTTATTTTTATTTACTCTGAGTAAACTAGATCTGACTGAAAATTGTCCTAAAAAAATTTCACTTAAGTTATCTGACTTGAATAAATCAGGTTTACAATTAGATATCAACCAATCCCTCTGTAGGTTCTGCCAAAATAATATGAGTTAGGGTTATGTCTCCGTGGGAGAAAAATGCATTTTAAGAAAACTTCTTTTGAAGTTCCCTGTAGCATACTCCACATGACAGGCATATGTGGTGTCCACTCCACCACAAGTGGCACGGCCTTGTCGTTGACATCTGAACTTGCATTGCTTCCTATCATTTTGAAGGTTTACTTTTCAAATTAAACCAACTCCTGGAGAGAGAACAGCGCATTACTGGCAGTGATGTTTTTCAAATAGTTTATTCCAGTTGCTGGCCGTATCAAACAGAATGAGCAAAACCATTTTGTCCGTCTGATGTACTCTTCCACTACTTCTGAAAAGTCCATGCATATCACAGATTAAAAAAAAAAAAGTAAGAGCTAGCCATTATTGTGAGCACATTGTGTATGCTAACATCTGATGCTTACATGTGCTAGCTTTGTTTTGCTAAGTCTGTTGGTTCAACATATAGAGTTATCATTACTGGAAAGACAGCGGTTTATCGATCGAGCCAGTTATTGGAATGACTCTTTGCCGTTTGGTTCTCACCTGACTCTGTGTTCTCTCTTGTTCTCTCTCGTCCAATCATCTCGCACTAAAGTGCTCTGAGGGCCTAAAGCGATCCAGCAACCTCTGGAAGGAAGACCATTCATAGTCCTCTTTGAACCCCTCAAACGGGCCAGTATGGTCCACTTCTGACAGTCCTCGGACCGCCACAATCCGCTCCAAAGCAGACCAGTCGAAACATGCCTTGAGTCAAAAGATTCTTTTAAATAATTAAAACTTTACATTTGATTTTCTTTAACAATCTGCTTTAAAAAAAAAACCAAAAAAACTTGTTATCCAGGTATTAAATCTTGTCTGTGCTGTTTGTTACAAAACTTTTATCAGTTTGATTTGTTTAGTTTCTATGTTTTGATTAGTTCTTTCCAGATCATAAGGGCAGATGTTATCCATGGATTATCTATTCCTTCCACAACATGTTTAAATATCAGCATACCATAATGGAACCCTTAAATATATGTAACCCACGCTCGCTCTTGCAAACAGGGTTCATACAACTTTTTAAAAATAAAATTCAAGCACTTTTCAAGCACCTTCAAGTTAGACTGTTTTTTTTTTCAGCACCTTTATACTTAACTCGGTCTCAACTCACTGCCATTTTTTGCATTCAGGTTTTAGTGATTAGGACTTAGTTTTTGAAATTAACAAAATAATGTAATATGTTTCTCTCCCAGTTTGCTCTTTGTGAAAAAGAGTCACAAGAAATGGGCTTGGTGAGGTGTGCTTAGGTAGAAAGCACACCTTGAGCAAGTCCTAAGTAATTTCCTGTATTTTATTACTGTACCGTTCAAGTCATTAATTTGAGACAAAATTGAGCAACGGAGCAAAGACCCAGAAATATTTTTTAGGTACCGTACAACGTTTGAACACCAGTGCGAAGCAGTCGTAGCTGCGTCTTTAGTATTGTTCAAAACAACAAGTTTAAGTCTTTTTAAGGTTCTCTAGTGTCAAAATGGGAAGGCTACAGATTGACAAGTTTACATTTCCAAGCACTTTTTCCCAAAAATTCAAGCACTTCCCTGACCTTAAAAATGACGTAGTAAGATTCAAGCCTTTTTCAAGGATTTCAAGCACGTATACGAACCCTGTGCAAAAGGCCAAGGTTATCTGTCATCCCTCCTCACCTTTCAAACGTTTTCCCTTTGTTTGTCTTCCCGTTTTAGGGCGCTTGAATATGCAGAGCGCTGACATGATTAGCAGCCTCATATCCGCGTGATGGATGGCCCCTCTTCCATTATTAATATAGTAAAAGCAGTCTGCGCCAGGTAAAAGCTATGTCAGCATCCACAATATAACGCAATGTGCTCACGGATAATGGCTAGCACTTACTTTTTTTATCTGTGATATGCATGAGCTTTTCGGAAGTGGTGGAAGAGTACGTCGGACGGACAAGATGGTTTTGCTAATTTCGCTTGATGCGGGCAGCGACCGGAATAAACAATTTGAAAAACGTCCCAGCCGGTAATGCTGTTCTCTCTCCGGGAGTTGGTTTAATTTGAACCCCAAAGCGCAGCGCCTGGTCGTGTTCATTATGAGTCCATATGCAGAGGTGTGCGGAGCTGCTGGGTGACTCTGTGGGAGAAAAGATTGTTTTTGCACCACTGAAGGAAATGGATTACTTTGATTAAACAAAACAAACGCACGATTCAATTTACTTCTGTTGCAACATTCATAAGAATAGGTCTCCGTTACACTGTTAGGCAGATAACTATCATTTGGATTAACATACTTTCTAAAACGAGCTTCACATATTCAAGTTTTAAGATAGCATTTAAAGTCTTGGCAGCCGATTTCTCCTGTTTTCAAGCAAAAGTTGCACAGGAAAAATTGAACAGTTGAACTTTTATAGCTCGACCTTGTGCACTCTTAAGCGCAGGAGTGTCAGGGACCACAGAATGGAGGGACATATCTGAAAATGGATACTATCACTTGTTTTTAGGAGATATGCACCATTTCAACTCAATAGTCTATAATTAAAACAACAAAATAAGACAATTTCACCCAAAGAAGAGTATTCAATATTTCTGCTATGGCTCATTTCATGGTTCATTCACATTTTGTGCAATACTTGAACCTCAACCGCAAGACGTTTACAGACATTTTAGCACATTTCTGATGAGCTGTAAAATTATTGTCTGAATATTGTTATTGAAATGACACAAAAAAAAACTATGATTAGACTAAGACAAATAAACTTTATTGATGCACAAGGGAAACTGGACACAGCACCTCATACATTGAAATATATTAATTTCACGTAAAAAATGTGTATAAGTATAGTAAGAGTAGAATAAAAGTAATATATATATATAATCAAGGTTATATACAAGATGAGTAGATACAGTGCAAATATGACATGAGGTTATCTGCGACAGGAGGGAGGGCTGTTGTACAGTGTGGAGTGTGAAGAATGAAGATTTTCATTTTGTCAGTAACACCCAGACATGGTTTATCGCGACCAAAGGTCAAATTTGGCTGCTTCTGTTGTTCCAGAGGTTCAATGCAGTGAAACAATTGAAGACTGAAAAGTACTTAGGTTTAACTGAGCCATAATTTATTGTGTTCATTGTGTTCATGTTTTGAGGCCCAATGTGTTCTTTGTTAATGTCGGTCCAGTATTTCTGAGCCACACAACAGTCCCAAAACACAAGGTAATGATGGGCCTCCTGGTAACCACAGTTCCTCCAGCAGTTTGTGTCTCCCGATGAATGGGATTTTGACGTGATGTAAGAAAAAAAAGTCACCTTCTTTAACCAGAACTCCCTCCAAACTTGTGATTTTGTCGTCCCCCATTGTGAAGTACACTTCTGTCAAAGCGAAACTACCTTCTCTTTCCCACTTATTTAAAAAAAAAAAAAAAAATAGTAGAATAGCTGTTCAGATTATTGAGGCATTTATATAATTTTTTTTAGATATTATTCCCCCTGAAAGTTCTGAATTGCACACCGTAATAAAGAAATCAATCAGAGGGTTATAGTGGTCATCATTGCTTTGTTTCATTTATTGATTGTAATAATAACTTCTTATTTGTAAGTACCCGGAAAAGTCCTGTTTTTCTAATTGTCGGTTTCATCCCAAAAGGTTTGTAGAAAGTGGTTTGCTTTGGCCCCTGGACCATAGTTTAGACACACAGACACAGGCACCAACAAATCCAAATTTACAGTAAATTCATACTATGATTATTACACAGGCAAAATGTTTGGTTTGGACTTGGCTTAAACCTTTTGGAAGACGACAACTGATAGAATTTATACTATCTACAAGCTTTATTCTCTTTTTCAATTTACAAAATGACTTTCAAAAAGGTTGCAATTACTTTCTTTTGGCAAATTTTTCACTTGTCCTAAAATGTAATCAAATCTAATCTGATCACACATCGCTAACATTTACAACACTCTTCGGAGACATTTCGCTAGGAGAAGTGATATGAAGCTCAAAATGTATTTTCATTCTTTGATTTTGATTTGTTCAGATTAACCTTCTTTGTTAAAGAAAGTACAAACCGTGCTTCTCTGGACAAAACGAACTGGAATGTTTTCATTTGATCACGAAGAAAAGCCAGAGAATGCAGTAAAATGTGAAATGTGAATGTGAAGTCACTGATACGCTGAAAGAACTGATCACATTTTCTGAAATATTCTGCTTTGGTGGACTTGCGTGACTTACATTTGAATGGCAGAGGTCATGAAAAATTAAGATGGATGTTTTTTTGGGACCTAGAACAAAGAGATGTCTCCTATTTGGATTTGACTGGGCTTCAGAGGCACATAAAGAATGCATTAAAACAACAGGACATATCAACTCAATAATTCATTTTGACCAGCCATGTGGAGTTAAATGGATGTTAAGCAGCCTGAGCTACATGCGAGTGTCAAGGAAGTTCTGTCGTTTGTTAAGGATGTACAAATGGGACAATCATTACAGAAAAAAGACATTTTAATGCTGTTGTATGGAAACCTGTCCTCCGCATTTGATCCGTCCTTTGACCAGTACTGGTGGGTATCCCATTAGGAAAAGGGGGTGACTGGGGACCCCACTCCTGGTTTTGAGCAGGTCAATTCAGCAGTTTTTGTCTGATTTTGTTAGCATTTTTTCTTTGTTTTCTATGGGATTATTGAGTGTGACAAGTCCAAATGTTCAGAGTTCCATTCAAACAAACAGCAGAAAGACGGATTTTGTCTGAGCCTCATTTATGAATGAAATTTTAAGACCAGATTTTAGAATATTTTGTTTTAAAAGTTTTAAAACAGCTTCTGGAGCAGGTTAAAATACCAAAATACCATAATAACTATAGGACTGGACCAGGAAGTGCTCATTTTTGCTGTGAAGCTGGTGAATTGTTTCACTCAAATTCACTTTATACGGTCAAAATGTACCACTGACGCTCAAACCATGATGTAACATGTGTTCCCTCATCAAAAACACACCCGGTGTTTTAGCTTCATTCATTTAGCTTCATTCACACTAGTTTGATGAATCCTGGTTAGAAAGGCCTCTCTCCTCCTGTTGTGTCATAATTTATTCCAGATGATGATCACATTTTGACACAATAAAGAAGACGAATTCAAGGAAATTCAATGCAATACAATCTGGGTGGTTTGCAGACCGCTCCTAACGCTCTGCTAACGGTGTCCCAGACCATGGCTCCAAACGATTACTGAAGACATGTTCTGACCAATTATGTGACATCTTTCAATGTATTTTCAATTTGTCCTTGTCACAGCAGAAAATCCCCAAAATTTGGAAGCATTCTATTATTGTGCCTTTGGCTAAATGCAACAGCCCTAAATCACTAAATGATTTCCGACCTGTTGCACTAACTTCATTGGTTATGAAAACCTTTGAAAAGATAATTAAAGAGGCTGTTTTGCTGCAGGTGGAGGACAAGTTAGACCCACTGCAGTTTGCCTATAGGTCGGGCAGGGGGGTAGAGGATGCAGCGATCACACTATTGCACTTTATTTTTTGCCATCTGGAAAAGGCAAAGGCTCACGTTAGACTCTTATTTGTTGATTTTACTTCTGCGTTCAATACCATCCAGCCTTATCTTTTAGTTGAGAGACTGATCTCTGATTTTAATCTTGATTTAAATCTGGTTGGCTGGTTATTTGATTTTTTAACAGATAGATCCCAGTGTGTCAGGGCAAATAGCACTATGTCTGAAGTTGCCTTTACATCTGTTGGTTCCCCTCAGGGTTGTTGCCTCTCTCCACTTCTATATATTCTTTACACCGATCAGTGTCGCAGCTTATATGAGGACAGACACATCCTGAAGTTCGCGGATGACTCTGTTATTGTCAGTCTTCTGTCGGGGGATGAGCAGGACCATGGGACAGTCCTCAATGACTTTGTGGAGTGGTGTGATGCCTCCTTTTTACACCTTAATGTGTCGAAAACAAAGGACATGGTTCTGGACTTCCGTAGGGCACCACCGCCCCCCTCCACTTCTGTAATCAAAGGCACAAACATTGAGCTGGTGCAGCAATACAAATACCTTGGAGTTATCGTGGATCAGAAATTGTGTTTTGAACCCTGGATTGATGCTGTCCAGACAAAAGTCCAGCAGAGGATGTATTTTCTTAGGCGTATGAACACTTTTAATGTTTCATCTGAAATGATGACCTTGTTTTATCGTTCTTTCATTGAATCAGTTTTAACTTTTTGCATGGCTGCATGGTATGGAAGCCTCTCCCTCACTAATAAAAATAGACTTGCTCGGTTGGTCAAAGTAGCCAGCAAAGTCTCAGGGACACGGCAGGCTCAGCCAGGAGACCTGTACATGAGGCAGGTGCAGAGAAAGGCTAGAGCCATTACTAGTTCCCAGGACCATCCTCTTAAGGCACAGTTTGAACTTTTGCCTTCTGGGCGGCGTTATAGAGTTCCTAGTTATAAAACTAAAAGGCTGGGAACTACATTTATCCCAACAGCCGTGAAGCACCTTAATGGCACTTAGCACTTTGTATATCTGCACATAGAACATTTGCACATGTGATTAATCTGCTATTTTGCACTTTGAGGGAAGTGTGATGTTGGGTTTGTTTTATTACTTGTATCTGTATGTGTATATTGTTTTTATATTGTCCTTTTATGTTGAGCTGTGCTGCAAAACGAATTTCCCCCCTTAGGGGACAATAAAGACACCTTGAACCTTGAACCTTGAACCTTGAAACCCACAGACCCCCATGGCTTGGCTCCTCTCCTACTTTTTTCTTATTTTTAGGACACTATCCCTACCAAGGTTCATTATTCTCTTTTTTTTTCATGAAAACTACTTATTAGTTAATGTTAATTCTTCCCAGTTAAGCCCTTTTTGACATTAGTCCGGTTGGACCATGTCTAAATTGTACAATCGATGATGATACTTTGTATTTTGCTCATTTCTCTCGGCCGGGCCCCTTGTTCTTGACACCTCGCCTCCTCTTACAAGCTCAGCAAGTTTCTTCAGCAATTAATACCACTGCCATAGTTTACTTTGAAGTCTAAACTCACTGCCCCTACAGTCCCACTACCATGTCCTGACCTCTGTTTCAACTCCTGATACAGGTCATCACATTCCTTACAGTTTAGTTTTATTATAGTTATTAGGACTTTTCCCTTGTGGCAGGCTCCAGTACAGTCCTAACTGAGCCTCAAATGAACACGCTGTTCTGGGGACTTCCTCTATGAACTTACTTTATAGAGTTTTTTATAATAAGTAAAAGTAGAAGAAACATTGTAAATAAAGTAATAACTCTACTTTATCTAATGTTTTTGCATAAACAATGCAAAATAACTCTATGGTGTTACACTCTTAAATATTGTTATTTTAATGCATCGTACATTTGTGAAGCTTTGCTCACAAATCACTCCAAAAACACTGAGTTTACCCAATCTGTGACGTTATAGTCTACCCTTTTACATGACTCTGAGATCTTCTGTGCTGTTTTAAGTCCATAAATCAATGCTACACTCGTTCTGAGTATTTCTGCATCAAATCCCGTTCATTACAACTGCACGCTTGGGCAAACTAGCACTGGTTCATCTCACCTGTGTAATTCCCTCTGCGGACGAAGCCAAAAGTCAAACCCTGGCATGAGAAACGCCAGAGTGACATGAAGTAATTTTGTCTTTTACTTTGTTTTTAGTTCTAAAACAGGAGATGCTAAAACAATGCTACTCAAGAGCATGTTTAAAGGCCAAAACAACACAAATATGCACACAATATTTGTCCTTTAACACTCTCAACCCTCCAGCTACAGCTCCTCCTGACCATGACCCGTTGGAGACGTGTCCCTATCGCCCGCCGCTCTTGACAGTCGGCCTCGGCGGCGTTGGAAGTTGGGTCAAACACCTTTTAACCTCAAACTCATCTATTCAAAACTGTCTGGCTGTTGTAATCCCTCTTTCTCTCCTTGTCTTCTCCGCCACAAACCACAGCACAGCATCTATGTTTGCAAGTGTCTGTCAACTGCGCGCCTGCTGTCACATCTTCGCCGATCCATTCCCCGAGCGAGCGACACATGGCGATATGATTGTCGGGGGGAGGCATTGAAGAAACCATCAAATATATTCCTGGATATAAAAGGGAGGAAACTCAATAGAGGGAAAACCGGGATGGGGGAGTGCAATGGGGACGTGGCACTGCAAAAAAGAACGTAGAATGAAATGACTCGCATCCAGAATGTGCCATTTATGTAATCGTATGTATCTGGAACTTTGGGGTTAAATGGTCCATTACTTAAAATAATCAAGATGTTTAGAGAATGAGTGAGAATAATTCTGTCCAGTGCTTACAAAATGCCATAGCTGCTCATAAAAAACACTGCGACTTGTTCTATGCTGTTGGACATAAGAATTAAGTTGTTCAAATAAAGCTAAAAACAATATCTGCAAGCTTGAAGAGGCTGTACCTGATTGTGAAACGGGAAAAGCAGAACTAGTCCATGTTCCTGATTTTTTGCATGTAATGATATTGTAAAAGCATCTATTTGGATGAAAATGAGACCACAACGTTTTCTCTGCATCCATTTGCAGAGCGTTTTATCCAACGAGAGAAGCAGGAAGTGTGTTTGTCAGCTTTACCCGGGACGGTACATGACGCTCGGGGCTCAGAGACTTCACTGGATGTGAATATTTATGGTGCTGGGACTGCATTAGGAAAGTGACACTTGATACATGTGACTAGTTTAAAGCCCTTTTACCTGATTTTTACTGTTGTGAAAAGGGAAAAACAGAATTGGTCCATGTTCCTGATTTTTTGCATTTAATAAAGTAAAAACCTGTGTTGCTCCAGCACAGATATATTGTACAGGCATCTATTTGTGTTAAAATGAGACCACAACTTTTACTCGGCATCTATTTATAGAGCGTTTTATCCAATGAGAGAAAGCAGGAATTGTGCCGTTAGCAAACCAATGTTTGTTAGCTTTACCCGGGACAGTACGTGATGCTCTGTGCTCAGAGACTGGTGAAAAGTGCTTATAAACTCGTGGAGGTGAATATTTATGATGCTCGGACTACATTAGGACTACATTTGTTTTTCATGTTTCAAAAAGGTAAAAAAAATCAGGTACAGCCCCTTTAAATCCAATTCAGGATTTAAATGCTCTTTCAGCGGCTGGATGGTGTGTGGACTTTTAAAACCATGCAGGAGTTGTTATTATTTTGAAGTGATAAGGTTTAACAAAACATGTTTGTGATGAGGAAATAACATATAACAAGCAGTGCTTACAGTAACAAAGAGGTCAAAGGTGGTTAAAAACCTAATCTAGATTTTCTAAATCTAGGCCTTTTGTTGCAAGGGATTCATTTTGCCTATGGATGTTAAATTATAATAATTATGCGTGTCGTCTGTGTTTCTAAGCCAGCATGAACCGCCCACTTTGCAAAAAATTCAACATGTGAACAGCTCAAAGGTCTTCAGTGTGATGTTCTGTGATTTTTGACTGTTCATCTGTGCATTGAAGCATCTTTTCATTTGGCTCTTCAATCTATTTTGTGTCTATATTTGAACTAAAATAACGTTATTTCACCATGGACCATGCTCCAATCAAGTAGTTGTTTTTATCTCCAATGAAAAAGACACGATTGTGCAAAGTTTGGACAAAGGGACTGTGCATGGATGAAAAAAAAGAAAGAGGCTACGGCTGTTTCATGAGAAAAATGACCACATGGATGTCGTTCTGATGGTTTGTTGGTTCAGAGTGAAGTTTGATGCTACAAGGACAGGTGCATAACACTCACAGCAAACCTATAGGAGCAACACTGATAGAGAAATTGCAGTGCGGTGCCAAGAGCCTTCACTGCCAGCTCGGTCCTTGTTATCTCGTCCTACTCTCTGCAACAGAAGCACAGCGACTTAACTTGAGTGGATAATACTACGACAATGTCTTCAGGGTTCATGTCTCTATGTCCTGGTTCTGTGCTGAAGATAAATAAACTTCTGCTGCGTTAAAACTCCAGCCTCGTGGCTTTTCTTTCAACTCTCGAGCTACTTCAGTGTATGCTGCCAAAAAAACGTCACCACAGAAAAAAAGGTTACATGCTCTAATACTCTAAGACTGCATTTAGGTTTGATTACATGATATCCCAAAGACTCTGAAAGGGTCAGATCTGGACTGTTGTGGACAGATGTGGAGGATGATCCATGTGAAAATGATGCTCCTGAAGCGCTGCCCACTGTCACAATGTGGGCCATGAATCCTGAACCACTGTCACAATGTGGGCCATGAATCCTGAACCACTGTCACAATGTGGGCCATGAATCCTGAACCACTGTCACAATGTGGGCCATGAATCCTGAACCACTGTCACAATGTGGGCCATGAATCCTGAACCACTGTCACAATGTGGGCCATGAATCCTGGACCACTGTCACAATGTGGGCCATGAATCCTGAACCACTGTCACAATGTGGGCCATGAATCCTGAACCACTGTCACAATGTGGGCCATGAATCCTGAACCACTGTCACAATGTGGGCCATGAATCCTGGACCGCTCTGTTAGAAGAAGAAATCCATGGCTGAAATAACCTGGTGGTTCAGGATGTTCAGGTTCAGTTGATCTCATTCTTTGGGCACAAAGTGTTGTTGAACCTTGACCTGACCAACTGCAGCTCCAGATCATAGCCCCGCCCCCACAGGCTTGTACAGGAGGCACTAGGCATGATGGGATCATCACTTCACCTGCCTCTGACAACAGCTCCTGCTCCAAGACCATGGTTCCCTGCTGTCCCTCCAGTTTTTAATAATGTGTTGGTTTCTCCTTAGTTGTTTTCTCTGCTTGATGCCAATTATTTGACACTTCTCTATCACAGACAGCTTTTCCATGACAAAAACACTTGTATTTACACATTTGTTTAAAAATGAAAAGCTATTCACTGCATCATTTGGATTTAGAGTAAGTACAATGTTGCAGCTGAAAGACAATCACCCATGCAACACTTCTCCAGGAGGCTCGTACCTATTTGTTTAGTTAAATCCAGGTGCCTTTTTTTTTCTTGACCAGGCAGTGTATTCTACAACATTTATTATCTAAACGATTCTGTTAGTGATTATAAAGCTTTCATTGTGGAATAAGGTCTGTTAAAATAAGTGTTCTACAGATGTTTTGAAGTCTCAGGTAAAACTATTCCTGTGCGAAAAGGGCTTTAATGCATTTTTTTAAACAAATAACATAATTTAAACCAATGCAAACCAACCAGATAATGACATAAAACCAAATACATCAAAACAATCACTCTCCAAAACAACATACATTTCCTTCATGCCATCTTATCTCATATTCACACGGTTCTCCTCTTTTTTTTTTACAGTGTGCTGTCGGTTGAAACTCGGCGCACTGCCCCATTCCCAGCGCTCCCAAAATGCCAAGCGTAAATTGCCTGGCCTTATATCCCACCTCCCTGCTCAATATAATGAGATTACAGGGGGAGATGGAGTCGGCGCCCGAGATTCCAATAGCTCCTTACACACAGCGCTGGAATAAGCAGCATTAGTCAACAACAACCCAACAAGACGGATCGGAAAAACATTTGGGTGCGCATTCGTCACTTGCACGACTTGGAAAGGACTCAATTCACCCCTCGGGATTTCAAGAACACCAGAAAAAAAAGCACTAAGCCTGGTCTGGACGTCCCTCAGCAGCTTTTTCATTTTAAATCGCAGCTTGACTTGCCACAGCTATTGATACCAAAAGGTCATTTCTTAAGAAACAGTTGAAATGTATTTAAAAGTCCGCTATGTGAGTTTTCTGGTGGAGGGTCCGTCACCTGCTTGTGTCCATGGAGATGTTGTTGGAAAGTTTCATGGTACGGCATTTAAATTATCTTTCTCCATTGTAACTCAATAAATGCAAGATCGGTATGTTTAATGCCACACTGTGAAACATCCAAATCAATACAAAGTTACAGAAAAGGGTAACGCTTTAGATTAAGGTTTCTTAGTAAACTATTTATAATGCATTAATAAGCACTTGTTATGTGTTTATAAGCACATTTACAAGCATTTATTAGTGTGATAATTGAAAATAATGTAATATGCAGCTCATTGACGCTCTGTACATGTGGTTTATTAACTCAAACATGTTTTGGCTGATGGATTATAAACCTGTATAAGGCGTTATAAGTGCATAAACAAACTATTAGTGCTTATTAACATCTTATAAATAGTTAACTAAGGAACCTTAATCTAAAGCGTTACCCAGAAAAGTTACACTGTGCCTCTTTAAAGTACCATATACTTTATTTGGCTGCGGTTACATGCTCAAAATGTGATTATTATCAGATTTTTGGATTTTATATTGTTAAAATCAACTATTTCTTTCTGAGTATGGTCCCTGGATATCATTAAAATAAAATAATAATAAATAAAACCTTCAGAAATGATACAAACTGTGTAAATACGGTATAGCAATTTATGCAAATGCACAGGAAAAGGACGAATGGAGCTAGGTGAGAATGAGCAAAGCACTGACATGAAAGTGCGTTTCACCCGATGACATCATGAGGTGGAAGTGAGATGGTGTGAATACCTGCAAACTCAAGTGTGCAGGATTTGCAACAAAACACAACTCCAGGTTATTGTAATCCGTCCAGGAGTGATTCATCAGGGGAAAAGTTTCAAAGTGAGTCGTCTAGACACTGTTTTACAATCGAGACTGTAAAACCTCCATCCGATGGTCATTTCCCCCGGGTATGACTTTGACCAAGATGTGACTTTTAAAAGAACTGTTTTCACATCTACTGACCCAATCTTCTGTCTTTAAACACCTCATCTAGAGCTGCACGATTTGGGAAAATATCAAATAGTGATTTTTCAGGCTGATTACGATTGTGATTAGATTTGCTTTGTTTTAAAGCTGGGGTACCTGGGTTTCACACAGCTAAACCGAATGCAGGTATTAAAAACAATCAAACTACCTAATTTACTAGCTCACATCGTAAATATTCACTTTAGATCTGCTTTTTCAGCCAATTAGAGCACTGCTTTTGGCTCTTACTTCTGGGTTAAAGTTGCTTAATATTATTTGCAGACAAGGGGTAGTAGTCTTTTCACTAAGAAAAAACTGTTTTAGAACAAAAAATGTTGGGTATCACAGCATAAATAATGCTTCACATTTTAAACAAAACCAGAATCATTGACAAAAATACTGTTTTGAAATGGTTTTGTCGCTTTTTGTCTTTTTGTTGCTTTAACTACCATTTTTGTCCATTTTAGTTGTGTTTTTGTCCCTTTGTTTTTTGTTGCTTGTTTCAGAACATGTTTAATGAATCTAAACTACAGGGTTAGCAGTTTTTATACAGAATAAAACAGAACATTCAGTTGTTTGTGGGGGTCATTGGGGTTTGACCAGTTGCATCCATTCAAACTGTGATTTGCTGCAAAAAGAAACAAACAAAAAGTACAACCCAATATGTTTTTGTGTTCCGTGTATTCCATGGAGCAGTTAAAAACTAAATCAAAAATATTTACTGACTGTCTGCTGTTCATTTCTTTGATAGTCTTTCAAAACATCTAAAAACTTCAAGCTACACTACAAAAGTTCCAGAGCATCGCGGCGGCTCGAGGAACAGCTTAATATTCTTAAGGAAAATTCCATCTTTAATAATTAATTCTTGAACATCTGTGCGAGCGAACACGGCACACTTCATAACTCTTGTTAGCAGAGCTTTTTGAAAAACAAACCGGCCGGGGCTACAGCTGTCTGTCAGGAGAGAGAGAGAAGGGAAAAAATCAATGAACAGAAGTTTTGGTAGAGCTGTCAATCAACACTTCAAAGTCCCCTAAAGCCCACCAATCATTAGCGCTCAAAGCTTATTAAAGGATTTGCACAGGGACGGCAGGACTCCCCGCTACGAAAAGTCAGACTCTCTCCTGGTTCAGACCTAGTTTTGATGTGGACTTTCATGATCTTATAAGGAGTTTCATATTCTTTTCAGCTTTAAAGTTGGTCTTAGTAGCTACGACTGAGGCGTAAGTGATGACGAAGCTCTTTTGGTCACAATAATGTACAGACTTCTGTTGCTAGTGCTGCGTTTAAGTCGTGCTAATGTTTTTACAAGTTGAAAAATGCACATGGACGCTGGCATAACCACTCATGTTAAAAGCTGCTGTCACAACCAACGTCAACTGCTGTGTGGAGATGGACCAACATATTAAACATTTGGCCTCTGTGACTGAGCGTGTTCACATTTCATTTGGTTAAAGTAAAAAAAACAAGGCATAATGTTTTCTAAAACTGATAACATTTAGCTTTTGAGAAGGATAATAACACATCTGAGTGGTTAGCGCCATTAAACACTGTTAAAGTCATCCTGACTTTCCGAGACGAAAAGCACATTAAATTTCTTTTGTAACGTCAAAAACACAACAGTAGTCACCTCGGTCAGTAATAGAAAAGCAGTTTAAATAAACAATGTTCAGTGGAATTTAGAGATAGATAGAGATAATAGATAACTGTCCCAGAGCACCCCCTGTCCTTGACCCTCCTTCTCTCAAAGAAAAACTACAAAAACCCTGTGGGAAAACCTATAAACCTCAGACAGAACCAGTGAAGGAGAGATCCTGCTCCCACAGATGGACAGACTGCAGATGGACCAGGACTGACACATCCACCTGGACCAGAAACACTCAAGAGGAAGGAAGGTGGATCATCTAGTGTAGAGAGAGTTCATCCAGACAGATGAGGAACAGTTCATCTAGTGTAGAAAGAGTTCCTCCAGGCAGATGAGGAACAGTTCATCTAGTGTAGAGAGAGTTCATCAAGGCAGATGAGGAACAGTTCATCTAGTGTAGAGAGAGTTCCTCCAGGCAGATGAGGAACAGCTCAGCTAGTGTAGAGAGAATAGCTACAATTTAGAAAACATTTTATATCTTGTTGTTTGTTTAGCCCTGCGACTAGTTGGCCACTGTCCAGGGTGTACCCTAAGGCCTAAGGCCCAAAGTCACTGGGATTGGCTCCAGTCACTTGTGATCCCGGGAACGGGAAGAAGCGGTAGAAAATGAATGAATTAATGTTTGTTTAGTCTTGGTTTAAACCTAGCCTAGTCCTGGTTTAGTCCTGGTTCAGTTCTGCAGATGTTAAATACTTTTAAATACATTTGTTCAAAAGTGTTGGACATGTTTCTGGCCCCGAGAGCAAAACCATCCAAAAAATCAGTCCCTCTATGAAACAAAGTTGAATAGCCCTGTTACAGTTCAACACTAAGTAACTGTAAAAAAAAAAAAAAAAGATAATATTCATTCATTTTCTACCGCTTATTCCCGTTAGGGGTCGCGGGTGACTGGAGCCTATCCCAGTGACTTTGGGCCTTAGGCGGGGTACACCCTGGACAGTGGCCAACTCGTTGCAGGGCTAACACAGAGAGACAGACAAGGACAGACAACCATTCACTCTCACATTCATTCACTAGGGACAATTTAGAGTTGTCAATTAACCTACACAGTCATGTCTTTGGACGGTGGGAGGAAGCCGGAGAACCCGGAGAGAACCCACGATAACACGGGGAGGACATGCAGACTCCACCCAGAGAGATCGTGTGATGTTGGGGTGGTTCGGAATTCGAAACCACGATGTTGGGGTGGTCTGGGATTCGAACCCACGATCTCCTTATTGAGAGGCAGAAGCTCTAGCCGCTCTGCCACCGTGCACCCAAAAAAAAGATAATATATCACCTTTAAACCTTCCTTTCGCTCATAACCAAGACTTTAATAGAACTTTGCTTTCGGTCCTGATCCCATTCGCCCTTCATCACTTCACATCACCATCTCTCTCTCCATCTGTGTGTACGCACGACTTATCATCCCCATATTGACTTTCGCAGGCGCACACCGCAGCCTCCATATCGGCGCGCTCCCGGCCCCGCTTGTGTGGACTTTCTGGCCGTGTTTACCCCACGGCTTCTCCTCTCGGACTACCCTTCCAAACCTCCATCCAAATCTAATATACCCGTCCATAAATAGCCGCACCTATCTCGCCCGTACCCAGCGCGTGAGTGACGAGGCTCCGGAGCCAACCGAGCCCCCGCGGACCCTCCGAGCCCGGCCCCCTTCACGCTCCGCCGCCGCTCTAATCGCCCTGCGCCCGCCCATTTCGCCATGTACGGCCGTTGATTGACGCTCCGAGCCACGCCCCTTCCATTAGGCGGCTCCTCCCCCTTTCCCAGACTACCCCGCCGCTATCACTGTCTATTTTGGCAACAGTGGATACGCATGGAGCCCGCAGCACCTCGCGTCTCGTCCCGATAATATGCGCGCTGCAGCCGACACGCTTTCCCTTTGGATCGTTTTCTAACACTTTTACGGTTTTTTTTCCCTCCGCTTTGCATTTTCACTCCACGAAACCCACGAAGCGCTTTTACCATGGATGTGTTGGCCAACCACAGCATCTTTCAGGAGCTGCAGATTGTCCACGACACCGGCTACTTCTCCGCCATGCCGTCGCTGGAGGAGAACTGGCAGCAGGTACGTGTGCCCGAAATAATGACGGATGGGAGGGGAAAAAAAAAGTACGTTTCGATCAACTTTTACGCGTGCGTGGAGTGAGACGTGCGGTGGAGACGTCTTTCTATCACGGGTGACAGTTTCCCGAGCGCTGGCAAAGTGGATGAGACGAGGAACAGACGCGTAATAAAGATGTCAAACGCGATTGGGGATGATGAAGAAGAGCCGCGCGCGCACGTAATAGAGGCTGAATTGAATCGTGAATAATACATCCACTTCCCTCTGATTACGGAGTTGTGTGAAGCCAGTCTTGAATGCAAAAGAACTCCCCCCGCTTATCCATAATATATACCGGAGCGCGGCTCTTTCTCCCCGTCGTTTCCCCCTCTGTTTTTACGCTGCGTAAAAGACGGAAACGTGGTCGTCCCGTGCGCTTTTGGAGACGGCTGGTGGGTTTCGGAGGAGGATGGAGCACATGGTGGAGCAGGGTGCGTGCGTGGCGTGCGTGGGCAGCCGGCGCATTTGCGATACAGACGTCCACACTGCTGCTGCTCTTTCTAATTGCCTCTGCTTTGCTTTCGGAAACTGATCCATGGCATGCACAGAACACCTCCCAGCGCACGTTGGTTACGCAGAATTAGTTGTGTTTTGAATGTGGATTTGATTTGTTTGTCGTTGTGGTGTTTGAAAGTGACTGCACGGGCTTATTCTTGTTCAGAAATACACGCATTTTGTACCAGTGGAGTTGCTATCCAAATGCAATTAGCTTATACCAGATGCACAAGAATAAGAATTGTTTGTTATTGATAAATCTACAAAATCATACTTTGTATTTGGCCTGGAATTCAAAACACATACTTGCATATACACATAAAGCATTTTTAGATATTGACTTGCACTAATTAGTACTTTAAACTATGGGGCTGTTGTCTTAACTAATGGGTATAACTATTGGCTAATAAGGCTGTGGTGATTTATCAGTCTACTAATCATGAATAATCGATTGCGAAAAGAGAATCTCAGTTGTAATTTTGATAATCGTAATCGCTGTCTGGACTAAGCAGCCTCTAAAACACACAAATAACGACCTTTTATAACAAAGACAGAGCAATAATACTTAAAAATACTCTTTATTCATAAATATTCTCTCTCTAGAAGCCTTCAGTCATCATATTAGAATATTTATCTGGTTGAAAATGTATTTTAAAAGTCTCAATGCAGCCTTCATTTGACTGGTCAACTAATCAAACAAATAATCGCCGACTAAAATAACCGTTAGTTGCAGCCATATTGGCGTTATTGCTATTTCCGGTGCTTTTTCCACCAAATCTTACCAATTACTTACCAATTGAATCTTTGGATACATTCACACTTGCTTGCTACCCAAATTTATCCAGATTTAGTCCTGATGTGGATATTTGTTTAGTCCAGTTTGTTTCGAGTTTAGTCCTGGTTTAGTCCCATTTTTTATTTGGTGAACGCAGCTTTGAATCCAGTCATGTATGTATTATGTATTTGCCAGCTTTGTAACCACAAGTGATATGACTGTGACTTTGAAAAATTATCAACTATAAAACTGATAATCGACTAATCGTTAACTAAACTGTACAGATTCTAAAGCACATACCAAAAGCCAACCAAAAACCTTTAATAACAAAGAGAGTAACATTATTACATCAAAATGTCATAAAAAAGAATAGATTGTTGCTGATTTTCATCAATAATACACTTCTTTCATAAATATCCTATATCTAGAAGCCTTCAGTCACCATATTTCAACCTTTCTTTTTGTGTCTGATAATGTATTTAAAAAGTGTTCAACAGAAATAATTGTTGAGGAGTCGAATAATTGAAAAAAAATAATCGTTAGTCACAGTCCAATCATCTATAAATCAAATATGACGATTACAAACTGATCTGGGGCAAAGCTAAGACCATATGGTCGCTTGCGGTATTTTCTTGCAGATATCATACATATTTAATTCAAATATGTGTTTTATAACAATTTACTGCTGTTTATGGCCTCGGCAATTACCATTACTATTGAAACATCATCATTTGAATGGTCTGTTGTTGATAATCTTTTTTGATTATAGGTGTATTTGAATATATTCCAAATTAATACATTTTGTTACTCTTTCGGCACATGATTTTGCATTCGGAGCAAACAAAACAACAGTAAAACCATCGCCTGGTGTACATAGACTTCTAGCAGCGATTACATTTGTAAGCAGAACCAAATAATACCCTTGCGGTGGACGTTTATTATGTACTTGACTGGCGGAAAAGAAGAGAAAAATCATTGCTTGTGAAACGTGAATATGATGCCGGTATAGTGCATGAAATAGGAGCTGCACTTCTCGGCTCTGTTCTAGGAAAGAGGAGGCATAGAAGGAGGCGAGGGAAGGAAGGAGGAGGGGTGACAGGAGAGAGAGAGAGAGAGAGAGAGAGAGCAGTGCGTGACCATGGATCCATTCGTCTTGGCCAAGCATCCTAATTGGCATCCTACTGTTAGCCACCAACGCATCTTTTCATAACAAGTCTCAAAATCCTCGCCTTACCCTGTCAGTGGATTTTTTTTTTTCTCTCCCTCTTCTCAAATCGCACTAGGCCTACGTATACAGCAGCACGTCTCCCTTCTCACCCACCGCCTCGCATATCAAAATCAATACCTAATGCAAATGGAAGAGAAGCGCGTGCTCGAAAATGTCAGGTTTTTCTTTGAGCGGAGTGGCTGCAGTCTAGCTAGCACAATGGACATTTTTTGGACACAGTGTCGTCGTGGACCAAATTTGGAGTGAGGAAAGGGTATTTTTTGGCTTCAAGAAGTGCAGTGCAGCTGGTAAAGTAAGCGTGAAATGTCGGGAGTGACTGCCATTGGATCAAATGTAGGGTTAACTGTTCTAAAGCCAAAGACTGTGACATGATACTTGTGGCATAACAGTACATTACAGGGACTCCATGTGTATTTATGATTTACATTTTGCCATTAAATAATGTAGAATAGTGGCTTTTTCTTTCCATAATTTGTGTACTTTTTATGACCAATGTACATAAAGATTAAATAACCAAACAATACTGTAAATTTGAGTGGTGCGAAATTGGAGCCCTGTGGTACTCCTTTTAAGCTTTTTTATTGCATCCCACTGAGGACCGATTCAAATGTAACATTTTGTGAATTTCACTTACAATGGCAATAAACCGCTTGCTGATTCTGATTCTGATTGTGAATGCTGTAATGGTTTTATTTATACTTTAGTCATTCAACTGACTTGCATCTGCCATATGATGTTTTTATAAATCAGTTCCTTTTTTGCGTCAACTAGAGAAGTGCAGCTAGTGTCAAAAGTGACTCGTTACTGGATCAAATTTAGGGTTAACTGTTCAAAAGCCAAATACTGTGACACGATACTTGTGGCATAACAGTAAAATACAGAGACTACTTGCATATTTATATGATTTACAGTGCATTTTGTCACAACAAATGCAGAATTGTTTCTTTATTTTTCCATAATTTTCATACTTCTCATGGCCAATGTACATAAAAATAATCAAATTACCAAACGGGGTTGTAAATTTGAGTGGTGTGAAGTTGGAACCCTGTGGTACACCTTTTCGGATTTGTTTTTGCATCCAACTAACTACTAATTAATATGTATAATTTAGTGAATACAGTAATGGTTTTACTTACAAAGGGCAGGCGATATAAGCTCAAGCTTCAGCCTATTTCTTTTCAGACTTCAGGTTTACATTATTTTTATTTACTTAGCCTTGGTGGTATGTCTGAATAAACTTAACTGAACTGTAACTTATATTTATTCAGTTCATTTGCATCTGGCGTATGATGTTTTTAAAAATCTGCTTCTTTTTTGCTTTAACCAGTGCAGTGCAGCTGATAAAGTAAGTGTGAAATGTCAAAAGAGACTTGTTATTGGTTCAAATTTAGGGTTAACTGTTCAAAAGCTTAATACTTTGCACAATACTTGTGGCATAACAGTAAAATGCAGTGACTCCTTGTAAAGTTACATGATTTACAATGTATTTTTCCATAACAAATATCGAATAATGTCCTTATCTATGCATAATTTGCATTCTTTTCATGGTTATTGTGCATAAAGATAATCAAATGGTTGTAAAATTGAGTGGTGCGAAGTTAGAGCCCTGTGGTTTACCATTAACAGATTTGCTCTAGCATCCACCTATCTACTATGCCACTTTTTAATATAATTTTGTGAATACTGTAATTGTTTTATTCATATTTTTATTCAGTTGATTTGCCTCTGGTGTTGGATGGTTTTTATACATAATTTTATCTTGCCTTAAATTTAGAGAGAGAGCAAGGCTTTCGTTTTTTGCTTCAACAAGTGCAGTTCAGCTGGCAAAGCAACCGTGAAATGTCAAGAATTACCCGCTATTGGTCCAATTTTGAGGCTAAGCCAAAAAGACACGCTGTTCTAATGTCAAAGACGGCTTTTTGGGAGAATTTGGGACATGAAGAACTGCGCTTTGTTTTTGCTTCTAAATGCTGGGATTATCATTGGCCCCACACTTCGCCGCTTTGTTGGCGAATGTGTGTCGAAGCTGTGGACAAGAATTATGATGTGTTGCTTGCTAGTAAAAAGGCTAGTGTTTGGCCCAATCTCCCCTCTGTATTCCAGGCACCATTTCGAGTTTGATACTTTTATGTGGCGAGATAGGGGCCCGTTGTAACAGGTCGCTTAAATGGGTCCCTGAAATGCTATGGCAAGACTGATGACTATGTCCCCTGTGTCTTGGAGGCATGATTCAGTTCTTTTATAGGGGGATGGGGAGACGAGCGAGGAAGAGAGAGTGCGTTTCTGTTGGGTAGGTCCGCACATGGCACATCGGAGGCTGCTATTTGTTCCATTATTGCAACTAATAATGCCAGAGCCGAAATGCCGCTGTCTGGCTTCCAAATCCCAGCGCGGTGGCTTGTTCCGACTTGGAAACAAACCGTCGGAAAGCTGGATTTAGAACAGGAGAGCGAGGGAAAGATAGAGAGAGAGAGCATCATTATTTGTGGAAGCCATTCTTTAAATCAAATGTTACTTTCCATGGAGGAGAAACTGCTTGTTAGCTTGGCAGCGTTTGCCAGTAGTTGTTATGCTCTTTTGCAAACTGGCATCCATTCTGATACAGACTCATTTGCCTCTCAGACAAACATTTAGCTCTCTAGCATATTCCATCTTTAGAATTTTTGATTAGAAATTTGCATGATTCAATATTGCAAAGATAAACAAAATGGAAGCTGTCGAGTTTTATGATGCACAAGTTAAGGGTTTTGCTGGTTCGGCGGGGCTGCCGTCGACTAGGTTGTTTCGTTTATTGGTAATTTGTAATGAATTAGTTCTTCGGGATTATTTCACACTTTATAAGGTGGATTTGAGATTTTCAGACATTTAATACAGCACCAAGAGCAAGCCGTGCTGTTTCTAATAGCATGTGAAATTGTGAACTCATTGAACTCACTTGGTGCATTAAACGTTGCTTCCAACTGTAGATGCTAACTGTACTGTATATTTGTAAATTATACGCTTGCTCTAGTACATTTTTTGCCCTAGATTTCATACCTAAGTGTAAAAAAAAGTGATCGATTTCGTCTGCTCCTGTTGGACAAGCAGTAGTGCCATCCCATTATTAAGTGAAGCACATATTTGGATTTTTTTAGTCGGTCGATCGGTCGATGGAGTCTTAGTTGACCACTAGTTTTGTTAGTGGACTAATCTTTTTTATTGATTTATATGGCAAAAAAGCAAAAACACGAAGATATGGAGTGAGTTACCTAAAGATTTTGAAGTCCAACATATAAATACTATGTTTCCTCGTACGTTTGTGTATAAAAGTTGTTTTTCCATGTTTTTCCTGTCCATTTTTGGTACCTTGAGTGCATCTTGAGTCAGATACAGGGAGATACTGCAGAGTTTTGATATATTTTTGCCACACCCCCTTTTAGTCGACTAATCGATCGATGGGGCAGGCCTTTAGTCGACGAAGAATTTCTTTAGTCGACTACAGCTCTATTGGATTCCCTTTTCACCTCACATAATCTTGCACATTTATTCAATCTCCGTCCGAGTTTGTTTCGTAATTAGACGATAATCAAGAAATGCTCGTCCAGGTTTTTAAAGTCCATTCACCTTCGCTCAACATTGAAGTTAATACTTTTACTTGTTTGTCTGAGTCAGTACCGTACTTTGAGTTGTAAAACACCAATTTTAAACAACTACACTCGTCCAAAATGTAAAATAGTGTATGATATTGGTGATTTATGTATGGTGTATGTGCAAAATATGGACAAAAGCACAATATCAAATGACCTTGGAGTGCCATTAGCTGTGGTCTGCACAGAAGTTGAATTGTTGGACCAGTACAGAAAATAAGTTTATCTCGTGTAGGTCAGGCTGTTAACCTTTGAAAAGATTAGCTTAGCCGCGGCCTGGTGGTAAAGCGCTTCATTTTCTTTGTTCATAAATCTTCAAACTACAACGAAATGCATTAATGTTAGCTGGATATAAATTGTGAAAAAAAAAATCGAAATTTGAACAGAAGCAGGAAAGGAATTGGTAATATTATGTCATATGTTGGAAACTATATGTCATCTATTATTATTATTATTATAAAGCATGGGATGAAACACAATTTTCACAAGGCACAGGTTTCCTTGTGTGCACAATTTACTGGCAATTTCATCTCAGAGATCTTGTCCCATCTATACTTATTATGTCTAAACCTGCTGTCCCTGTAGTTCAGACGTGCATATGATTAGTGTGAATTTAGTTACATTTCACTCCTCTCTCATGTGTTAATTCCATGTGTTTAAATGTGCTCTGTGAACTGAATCGTGATTTTACTAAATGTACTGCAAACTGGGGATCAAGCGCAATTTATAGAAAAAGAATGTCTTTTTTTCTCTTTTGCACATGCACTGGTTGAGGTTCTAGTATCACACAAACTGTAAGCACAACAGATTATCTCTTTATGCTCTTGTTTTTAACATTTCACTTGGGCTGCAGCTATTGCAACTATTAATCATATAATCATGAGCAATCAACAACTGAAAGAACCATTGACTGTTGTAATAATAATTGTTAATTGTTTGTGGAGCAGAGTAGACAATAGTACAATGCCATTTACGAGTAAAACGAGTTTATGCAAAGACCGCACTTCAAAATGAAAGAATATATATTTTGTGATTTTTAAATTATTATTTTTTAATACATTTAATTTGTAAATATTTTCTATTAACAAAGCTCAATAGTATACTTGAAGGTCAAACTGGTTGAATTTTATTTAAAAAAAGATCTCCCAAGCACAATAAATAATTTTACTCGTCGACAAAAATAAAAACACTAATTGACAAAAAGAAAAAAACAAAAACATAAAAATCAGTGACTAGTCTACAAATCAAATAATTAGTTGTTGACCTACATTACACTGACTTTTTCTGTTCTTTTTATTGTTAATTTATTTGCTAATTAGTCCTTTTCGGAGCCTGTTTTCAATAATTTTATTACAGATTTTGCCATTTTATCTATTTTTTTTAGATTCATCTCACGCCTCAATCTCAAACCTAAAAAACCTTAAACTTCCCATTTTCCCCCAGAATTTTTCAGCCCGTGGTAAAAACATCCAGAGACAAAACACGGATCAGGTGGCGCGTTGTTTTTTTTGTTTTTCTTGCTGGGGGGCTGCACAAAACGACACGCTCCAGCACTTGACCCTGATGGATGGGACGTAACTGGACTCCGCAAATGGGCGACTGTCATTGACCCAGGACACAACATGACCTCCAGTGTACACATTAAACTCCTCCTCCTCCCAAGTGCACACGGGGACCTAGCATAGCGTAGCCTAGCGTGATGAAGCCCAGCCAGGCGCGAGGTACGTGTATATGTGTATATGTGTAGGTGGAGGGAGCGCGGTCAGCGGATATATACGGAGCCAAATATAGAAACAAAAGCAGTCATGTGACCCATGACACTGTAAAAAAAAATCATGATAATAACGGTGACTCATTTTATTAGTGCTGATTTGGTTCAAAAGATGGATGGTGTATTGTTAACCAACCTCAATTATGTACTGTGCATTGAAAAAAACAAGAATATATTGTAAAAGCAGAATGTTGTGACAAATCTAGACCACTGCACAATATCTGTGTCTGATAATTAAGTATTTTATGTCTCGTTAAGCAGGAAATAGGAGCCGGACGCAGCGCTCTGATTGGCTGTGCTTGGGGCGGCAGCACAGGTTTCACTTTATTGTCTTTATTGAAAAAAGCTGTTCTAAATCCTGGCCCGCATTTGAAAATTAATGTTTGTGGATATTAACAATGTGGCAAAGAGTTTATTGAAGCTACAAACTGTAATACTTAATTACCTACTTCTGATTTTGCGGTACCCCAGCTTTAATGGATAACAAAGGCTAAACTTTTTCAAACACTTATTTTGATTGACTACTACAATATATTGGTCATAATTGATTTTTTTTGGGTCACATTTCCTCTAGGCTTGTCAAAAAATATTGAAAATCAGATACTAATCGATACAAAAACTGATCAGAACTAGATACTCATTTAAGCAAGCACTGATACTAAAACGATCGCTTTAACAAGAGAAAATTTGACCTTTCCTGGACAGTTTTAAAATGATTCTAGTACAAGACCACAATGTTTAATGAATGTTTAATGTTTGATAATTATTATTATTGTGTGTTATTATGATAGTGTTGAAAATGTCAGCACTAAAACCTAAAAAAGAGCATTTTTTATTATTGTGATATTGAAATTGGTATCAAGAATTGATAATTTTAGTTTCATGACACGTAACAGATTTTTACAGCAAAAAAAAAACAAAAGACGCCTCAGTCATTTTTGTCTTTTTTTTCCTATTTCCTCCAAAAAAAAAATGATTTAGGCAATTTCGCGAGGAGGCTATGAATTGACAAAATAGATTCAATTAAAGAAAGGTATATCAACACTACTCCATATCACCCATGACAAAGTTACACTACAGTAAAACTGTTTATTTTCTTTATTTTCATTTTCAAAGAATATAGTTCAATGGAAACACAATATGCGGAACATCTACCTGATCATGGGTTTATAGTTTTTTTCCTCCAAATATTTTCAGCCCTAGTTTGTTATGTTACAATGTACCGCTTAAGTGTTACGATAATTGTGAGAAAAAAACATCACGATTTGATGATTATTCACGATTATTGACCAAACACCAGTGAAATCTTTAAATTTCTTTCATTCTCATTGTCTAACACGTTACACAGTTTCATAAAAATTTAACAAAAATAAAGTTAACAAGACAAAAACAACCAGATAAAAAACAAAACTTTATATTTTGTTGTATTTATTGGACTATAGATTGAATTAAAAGCATCTTACAACTATACTGTCACCAGAATAATCACAATTATCAGTTAACCGACTAATCTTGACTTCCTTATAGCTCTGGTTAAAACATACAAAGGTAAAACACAGATCCAGTAGACACGCTAAACCTATGTTAAAAATCAAAATTTCGATCCGTTCCCAAGTCTTCCAGTTGACTTTTTGTGTGTCGCTTGGTGAGGCACATCTTCAAAGGTCCCGCTGAGGGTGAAGGGGGATGGGGCCATCGCGGAGGGGGGTGTGGGGGGCCCTCTTGCAGATGTGGAGGAGACGGAGATGTTGCAGCACACGGACATTCTCTCCGCAGTGGGGTTTTGGATTTCACAGTCCTGTTAGCGCCGAAACCCCCAGGAACCGGCTCTGTAGTCAGACGCCGGGGCAGATTCTGTGGAGTCCTTTTAATTGACGAGTCCTGGCTTCATGGAGACTCTGAAGAGCGCTTTTATTGAACCGTGTTTTGAATTTTAGATCAAAAAGTATACGAAACATGTCAGTTTGTTCATCAAAGGTCCACGGTGTAACGATTTAGCCAAAAAACAGACCTCCGGGAAAAAAATATCATTAGCAGTGTTTTGTTTCTGCATGTTTTAGCAAAGGAAAAACACTTGTAATGAAATAAGTGCTCATTTTTAGTATTGGCTGAAATTTTGCAATTTTATGAGCAATAAGGCTGCAGCAATTAATAATTGTGGCTAGTCAGATAATGGTAATGGTATTTTAATAATTATAATGTGGACTATATAGACTCTAAAACACAAGCAAAGACAGTGGCATTATTAAATCAAATAGTCAAAAAATAATTAGAAAACATAATCATCATAACAAATCTCTATCAAGAAGCCTTCAGCCACCAGATTTCAACCTTGATTTTTTTAGAATTATATTTTAAAAATCTCAATGTACAATACAATACGATACAATACAAAAATAATCGTCAGTTGCGGCTATAATTAGTAATGTACTAGTGTATTTTTTTATTGATTTCAATTCCCACTTAGACCTTATCATGTTTGTTATAATTCTGATTATAATCAATGGTGGAAGAAGTAATCAAGTTAGTTACATAAGTAAAAGTACAGATATAAGAGCAAAATAAAAATAATAATTTTTTTTAAATTAAAGACTGTTAGGGTAAAATGTAAAGTATTTGTGCAGAATTTTACTAAATTTCTCAATGTTTGTAGACTTAATATATGTATATTTTAGTTTACTAAGACTAACTCAAAACCATGTCATGCTAAAAAAATAACCGCTCAACATCTTTTCAATTCTGTTCAAAATTGCAGTGGATAGTACTGATGCCTGCTTTCAATTGTAGTGAAGTAATATTAAAAGTATCTATGACAAAAATGTTACTTAAAATATACACTTAAGCAATACTTACCCATTCCACTATTCAAATGTACTGTATTACAACAATATATGTATTAGTTCATTAGACTGAAAATCCAAATAGGGCTGCTTTGTGCTTGTGAAAAAGATTTAAACACATTAATTAGGCCTGACTCAGTAAAAAAAAAACATTTTTGCAGCTGTTTCCTCTTCTGCACAAATCCACCAGACATCAATTTGTGTGCATGAAAACACAAAAACAAATTCACTTTTACAATCTTCTCTGCAATCTCAAACATGATAACTATATAACACATCATTAAATAATAATGTGCCGCTGCCTCTCTCACCTGCACCACGTCCGTTGCACATACAGCCCGGCGTGTGGCGATGCTACGCGCACGCTAACGCACGCGAGTCTAGGTTGTGTTATGTAATCCTCAGTGGGCCGCAGCTGCCGTTCGTCCCCCCCTCGTGTCTGCACCCGACTGCGAGTTTCCTCTTATAGAACGCACTGCTTATGGATTTTTCATCTGGCCGAGCTGTTGTGTAAGAACGGAGAAAGGCACTTGTTTTCAGAGTCGGCACGCGCTCACTTGGGGGGTGACCTCCGGAGTCAGGGCTGGTCTTTTGGGGTTTGGGAAGAAGATGGATTTGAACTAAAAGCGATCCCAAACCAGTAGCTAAAGTATGAAATGTTATGTTAATTCTGTACAGCTCAAGTCAACAACTTGGCGTTGCTGGCAGGATTCGAAAAACATCCATAGAGATGCATTAGCAAAAACGCTATAAAAATGAATAAAAGAGCTGTGGAACAACCTGATAAGCTGCTGGGTGACTACTGGTAAATATATTTATTGCACTATAAAGTCAGAATAATTTGGAGTGAATGCTAAGTAGTAGTCTTTAATGATGACACAATCTTGATCTTTAGTCAGATATGTTTTCTTCATATTCTTATTTGTCATTTCTTAATTTATTTTTAGTGATAAGTAATGTGTTGTTGTTGTTTTATTATTCATTCATTAAGCAAAAACAACAACAACAACAACAAAACAGACATACAAGACAAGATGCAATTTGGGAAAAATATTTATTGTGATTTTTCTGACCAGTATGGCAATTTGTGATTTGTTTTAATTGTTGGATTCTGTTTAAGGCGTCAAAGAGAATTGACAAAAAGACTGAAATATAAACTGACAAGAAACTAATAAAAGAATGACACGTATTATTTCAGAATGTATTTATACAAATCTAAACTACAGGGTGAGCCGTTTTTATGCCAAATTAAACAGGATATTTTGTTGTTTTGCAGTTGATTTCTTGCGATTTAAAAAAATGCAGTCTTTGCGTCCATTAATATGGCGATTTCAATTTGATTTTGATGAACTGTACATAAGTGGCATCAGTCGTTTCTTAATTTATGCTTGCTAGTTTTTTTTTAATGCCAGATGACTTCACAGATAGTATTTCAATGCACTGTATATGAAGCAAAATGGAACTGCACTTGTGATGCCAAACTAGCTACTCAAAATATTATGTTTATTTGATTCAATTATATGTTTTTACAATTTGGCTTGTCATTAATTTGCAGTTGCATAGTTTTGCCATACTTGTGCAGAGAGAGGCATTCAAAGTCATTCAATTCAACCCCTACTGGCATTAAATGTAAAATCCATTTTGACAAAAAAGATGTATCCATCAGAACAATACATATAAAGAGAAAAGCAAATCATTACTGCAGTCCTTGTCTCCCCAGAGCCACTGTTTTTACTTTGAAATTTAACACTCAAATATATTTTGAATCCCAAACATTGATACATTTTATATATATTGTATTTCATTTTCATTCTACACATATTTTAGCATAGTCTAGACTTTTCTATTATTATTATTCATTGTTGAATTATTCAGATTTGCATGGTTTTAAATGTCACGTTTTATTAGCTTTTTGAACATTATAAAGTAGTTTGTTATACTCTTGTCATTCTGCTGCCCAATGGAGTGGTTTTGACATGATAAAAGTGTAAATGTCTTGTTTTGACGCTGATTATGGCATTAAAAACCTTGAAATGCAGCATTATAAAGCATTCAATCTGAGTTGCTAAAAGCTGCATAAACCCTGAACAGACAAAACAAGTAGCTTACAATGATTACAGATATATAGTTACGTTACAAAACATGACATGGTATAGACTTCATGACTGTGATGAAAAGTACGTTCTCTACAGACCAAGCGGTAAATGAGCCATGTCACTGCAGTCATGAAACCCATCCTCGCGATGTCGATAAAGAGGCATCTCTACGACGTTTAAATCAGGTCCGTACTGGTTAGCGAACAAAGCCCGGTACCAACAGAAAGACTGGATTTCTTTTTATATATTTCAAAGCATTTTCACTCTTCTGTGATCACAACCTTGATGATTACGTAACGCGAAAGCCTTCAAAACAAGCCAGAACTGCGGAATTTTTGCAAACTTTCACAAACAATAACTCCGGTAGTAAATCATAATTATCTTTTGACAAGAGAGACTTCTAAATGACAATTAGAGCTGTCGATCATAAAAGTGAATAAACAATTTGGTTATACAACAAAAGTCTAACTCAGCAGGCAATTATGCAAGCAATTTCACGTCAGTCAATGCCTACATGCTCACCATAACAGCTTTATACAACTGAAACACCTTTTTTCCTTCAAAAGACTTTGGTTTAACATGTTTTATATTTTAGGTATGGTTAAAGTAAAGGTACTGATCTGTGCTTTTACGGCTAAATCAGGAGCTAGTGTAACCCTAACCCTACTTTTTTTTGTGATATGCAACACTGATCTGCAGCCCTTCATAGCTCTCCTCGTTAGCGTGATCCAGAAAAGTGGCGGTTTGTAGTGATTAACTTTTAACCAGACGTTAGCATTATGGTTTCTTTGTCATTTTAGAGGATAATAATAAAATAAACACGAAAAAATTACCTTTTTCGTGTTAATCATGTTCTGTTCCTTCAGAAAAAACATGCCTGGAGTTGGGTTTAGCTTCGTTCAGGCTTGTTTAACCCTAACCCGTTAATTCTGATTTCAAGCTCGTTCTCTCTGCTCCTTCTATTACCGAATTTAGTGCACGAGGCATTGCAATAGTGGAATCCAGGATGAATATTGTACTTAAATGTGTTCCAAACTTTAAATGTGGATTTCAGGATTACTGGTCTTATCAATACAAAGTAAATGTCCACCCATCTCAACAAAAAGGAAGAAAGTGGAATTGAAATAGACATCTACGGATTTGTTTCCCCATATCAACCAATTTTATGGTCCATTTGAACCTCAGTCACAACATTTACAAGCACATTTTAGCACAATCCAGACACATTATGAAAATGCTGAAAAAGCTGAAAAAAAAGGATGTGTGAGAGTGAATGCTGAACAACTGATGAAAACTAGTTACACCAACAACTTTCATTATGTCTTCTTTCGTTATATCCACGATATGTTCTTCTTAAATACATTTCCTATTTAATTTGTCTTTAACTCATTGACTGCCAGGCAGTTTCAGAACGGAGAGCTCACCAGTGCCAGAGTTTTTGAGCATTTTCAATGAACTTTGGAGGCCCACCAAATATTCATTTTTCAGACTACATAAACATTTCAGAATGTCTTCTGTCATCTGAAAAAAAAAGTAAGTTTCTAGCATATTTGTGTGTTTAGTTATTGGCTGTAGAACACAGGGTGGTTTCGGCAAAAAAGCCTGATTTTGACCAGAAAACTGAGAAAATGACCTTTTACTGCAGAGAAGCAAATCCAAGCAAACCTGTGACAGTTATGATAAAATTTGATCTCTAGTGACACCTCAGACCTCGGAAAATAATTTTCCTTAGGAAAATAACACCAGAAAAAAATGTTTTTGATGAACAAATGATTTTATAAGAACAAGAACAAGAACAACAACAAACAAAAATAATTTAGAACAAACATAAGAACATATCTCAACTATTTACAGGTATGTGTGTGTATGTGAATGTGTGCATGTGTGTGTGTGTGTGTGTGTGTGTGAATGTGTGCATGTGTGTGTGTGTGTACGTGAATGTGTGCATGTGCGTGCGTGCGTGCGTGCGTGCGTGTGTGTGTGTGCGCGCTCAGTAATATTTTTTTTGTGTGTGGTATGCAGTGTAACACTCCCCTGCATGCAGGGGCACACGGCAGGCCGTACACCACAGCCTGGTCTCGCTCCTTTCACCCCGTCTCACACAGACCCTACATTTGCGTGAGGGATGAGCTTTTTTTGTAGGCCTCAAGTTTTCAAGTTTGTGCCTGGACATCAGGCCATCCAGTCTGTTGTCTGGGTCCCTTTGTCTTGCCGCCCTTTCCTGCGGGACCTTGACCTCCGCGACCTCCGCGACCTCCTCATGTGTAGGTACAGTTTCTGTGCTCCAGGACCTTACCACACACTTCATGAACTCCAGGTGCGTTTGATATTTCCCTGGATTTCTGGCCTTGTACAGAACATACGCATTAAAAATACAAATTTGAAACAAATATGCCACAAATTTTTTGGTCCAGTTTTGAGTCTTTCGGATGAAGGGGTAGTATGCAATGTTCTGGTCTAGTTTGTCCACTCCATTCATGCAGCTGTTGTACTGCACCACACACGCTGGTTTCATCTGCCCCACTCTCGCACTCTGCCCCTTCTGCCACACCTCCACCCTCTGCATGGTGTCTTTGTGGCAGGTGGTCACCATCCTCACCAGCCGCTTGTCCTGCCAGGCCATGACGAGTACGCGGCCGTTGTGCCGCACCACCCTCCCCTCCTCACCAAAGTCTTTCTTTGAAGGCTCCCTGATAACCTGCGGTTCCCCACGGTTTCTTCTGAGAGTTCCACAGACATTTGTTTTTTTTTTCACCAGCTGCTCACACAGTGTAACAGAGTTATAAAAATTGTCCATAAATAATGTGTACCCCTGGTCTGTCAGGCGGTCAAGGAGGGAAAAAACAGTGTCCTGGAGTGTGCTGGACTGCCCAACATAAGGCAACATGTTGAAGCAGTAGCCAGTTTTTGAGTCACACAAAATGTATGATTTCACACCATACTTTACGGGCTTCTGGGGGTTATAGACCCTGAAGTTCAGACGGCCACGCCACTGCATCATCCCCTCATCTATGCAGATGTTTTCAAAGGGCTGATACAGCTCTTTGAATTTTGAAATAATAAATTTCAAAACAGGACGGACTTTATAAAGTTTATCTCCAGCATCCTGTTTGGAGTTGTCATTGAAGTGGAGAAACTTCCTTATTAGCTGGAACCTATTTCTTGGCATTGTTGCATTGAAGAAAGGGGTGGCTTCCAGAGGATCTTCACTCCAATACATACCCAGGCTGGGTTTTTTTATGTAACCAGTCAGGAAACTAAGGCCAAAATATTTTTTTAGTTCTGGGACCGTCACTGGTTTCCATACCCTGTCTCTGGAGTGTGGCAGAGTTTCTGGGTGTGCCTCTACATACTGCCGAGCGTACAGGCTGGTCTCAGAGGCGATGTGACCCAGCAGCTCGTCAGTCAGGAGCAGCTCCAGGAAATCCACTGGCTGGTCCGAAACCAGGTCTGCAGCCGCATTCTGAGGACCAGGGGCAGCGGTGAATGGGAACTTTGTGGGTTCCCAGTCTCCATGACGCCAAACAGCATCCACCTCCAGTGAAGGACGCCTCCCTGCACCTCTCCCTCTCAATGGACGTCCTCTGCTTGTTTCAGGGACTGTAAAATGAAATACATATACCATTTTACACAAACTAATATAAACCTGATATTTGTACTATTTTACACAAAATATATACACAAAAGCCTGAAATATGTACCATTTTACACAAAATAGTTATACAAAAGGTATATTGTATTATATTCATTACATTACTTTGATTACTTTGATGATGAACAACGTATGCAAGATGGAGAGCTGACACAGTTTTATTGCATCGTAATGAAGTGAAATAAATACCTCTGCGCCTCAGATCCGCTGTTGAAACATCTGGATCTGGGGAAGTGTCCCTGCTGCTCTCTGACGGGAGCCACTCGGATGAAGAGTCCGGGTCCGGTTCTGAGTCACTGGGCTCAGACTCTGATCGCGGCTTTGACGCTCCCGCGACCACGTGAGCACTCTGGACGCCGCCACACAGCGGCACCACACCGCTCCCACCCGGGACGCTCTCACCACCACCGTCCTCCACATCTCTCTCTCTGGGGGCATCTCCTGCCTCAATCGACTCCCTCCTCGCAGATCCACTGCCAGACAAGCTCTGTGCCAGTGTCAACTGCTTGAATCGCTCTTTTTTCGCTCGGATCGCTCCACACGCTTTCGTCTTTCTCTTCGCCATTTTCTTCCCACAAAACCCGGCTGCTTTTCCGGTGATTTATTGACCCTGGGGTGTGTGACACTGCCCCCTTTGGCCAAAATTAATTATATAAGGCTGAAAATCACATGTAATGTGCGTGATGATATTATTGATCGATCGCCGTTAAAAAAGCCTAAGACGAGATATCACGTCCGTGGCACTCTGCGTTAGTATTTTATAAGACGTGATATCTCGTCCGTGGCACTCAATGAGTTAAGAAGAACTTATTGTGGATGAAAAGTAGCCCATGGCTAATGCCGGAGTTGCATGTTCATTAATATGTACTGTCCTGACCAAATAAAAAAATAATTTAAATCTTAATTTATGTCAATGTCATCCACCCTTATGAAGTACCTTAGCAGAAGCCTAACAAACCCTAACCAAGCCTGACGCTAACTAAGCCTAACCCAAACTAAGTGTAACCCAAGGAAGCCTAACCCAAACTAAGTGTAACCCAAGGAAGCCTAACCCAAACTAAGTGTAACCCAAGGAAGCATAACCCAAACTAAGCCTAACCCTAACTAAGCATAACCCTAACCAACCTTAACGAAGCCTAACTAACCCAAAGCAAATCTAACCATAACTAAGCCTAAGCCTAACCCAAACTAAGCCTGACCCTAACTAAGCCTAACCACCCCTTAGGCCCTAACCCTAACCCTAGCCAACCAACCTAACCGTTAAGAGAAACATGCAAACAGTTAAGCCCATGCTGAATGTGAGTACGGATATTTAAACAATTTAAGATCTACAATTATTGTTCGAGGAAACGTCACAATCTGAGTCACGATTGTTGGCCCTGTGACATCAGTGACATCCTTAATTTGCTTTCTCACACAAGTCTGGCTTTATGAAATCAAACTTTCTGTCTGAATGAGTAACAATATTGTCACAAAAAACGCCAGATCAAAAATAATAATGTAGTTGACTATTCTCCCGATTGTTGAGATTTGAACCCAGCACCTTCTTTCTTAAAGGCAAGAGTTCCAGCCTCTCAGCCGTCTCGATACACACCGTTTAAACGTTTTTGCATGCGGTACATTTAGTTCCGACTCCATTAAAAAAAAAAAAAAAAAGAAAGTCTAACGATGTCAAATCTCCGGCCTAACATCTGCCGACCCCGCTCTCTCTTCTCGCTGACCTTTTCTCCCGCCGCCGCCGTTTGATGTCGTTTTATGCAAATTCGAATTAAATCAAGGCTGTAACGGGCACGCTTCGGTATCACTCAGCCACCGGAGACAGCAGGACAAACAGGGAGATAATGTGATTTGGACCAAAAGAGCTCCCGTAGTGTCTCGCCTGCTCGCCCGCGGCTTTATTAAAATGTCACATCAACTGTAAGCGCGAGCGTCGGAATGCGCAAAATCAAGTTTGGAGAGTCTTCCAAGTAAAACGGGACTTCATTTGGTTTTTGAGTCAAACTGACATCTGGTCCGGTTCTCGAGGAAAGCTATTAAAATGCAGTGAAGGGAAAGGAGTATTAGTGCCCTCTCAAGTGATTGTGAATAATTAGAATTTGTAGTTTTCTCTGGGCTTACGAGATGTCAGGACTGGCAAGCCTCAAACAAGTCGAATTCTTCATGAGAGGCGAAGAAAGTAAAGTTTAAGGCTGAACAAAAAAAAGCTGACGAGACACGGCCGGTATAATGTATTATGAATCTGTAGAAAGTATTTGGATTAGATTTTTGGATGCAAGTGAATGAAACGGTCTTTACGAGTGGATTTGTTTGATCATGATTTGTGGATGAGGGAGAAAGAACTGGAGTTTCATTTGTGGCGTAAGATCGATGTGTCGTGTCTTCAGCCTTGTTTCATCTGCAGCAGAGTTTATGATCTATGTCTGGGTTTTGTTGATGGTTTTTGCATGTTCTTAAAGTGTCGGATGTAATGGATTGGAGAGTCGTAACCAAGGCGATTAACCCTAACCCTAACCCACTAGAACTACTGCTACTACTACTGTTGTAACTACTACTAGTACTACTAAACATAACCACATTCATAACAACTACTACTTTTTGTATTTCTACAGCTGTCAGCACTACTGCTATCCAAAATGATTTACTTCAATTTCTATTACTAGTACTACTACTACTACTAATACTTTACTAATACTACCACTGCTGCTACTACTACTACAACAACAGCAACTACTACTACTACTACCACTGCTACTACTACTACTATTACTACTACTATTACTTCTCCCACTACTACTACTACTTCTACTACAAAAAAACATTAATAATGTCTACAATTCCTACTACTTTAACTCCTACTACTAATACTACTACTTGAATTACTACCACAGCAAGAAACAAAAAGAACATTAACTACAACTATTACTACAATGACCACTACTACTGGTTCTGTTGCTACTACTGTTGCTACTACCACTTCAAAAATAAGATTTACTACAACTGTAAACCTACTACAACAACAACAACAACTACTACTACTACTATTACTGCTACTACTACTGCTACTACTATTACTGCTACTACTACTACTATTACTACTAATACTACTCCAACAACAACAACATTACAACTGCAAGAACTACAACAATTTCTGCTTCTACTACTTGAACTAGAACTACTACAACAAAAAATGATTAAATAAAATTTCTTCTAATTTCTTTCTTCTACTACTACTACCATTGCTACTACCACTACTACTACTACTACTACTACTACTACTACCACTGCTACTACCGCTACTACTACTACTACTACTACTACAGCTACTACTACTACTGCAAAAACATTACAACTACCACAACAGCCACTTCAAAAATAAGATTTACTACTTCAACTGTCACTACTGCTACTACAAAAACATTACAAACAACTACAGCATTAATAACTTCTAATACTTGAACCACTACTACAACGAAACTGGAATCAACAATAATAACTGTTACTAATATGACTCATCCGACTACTACAACTGCAGTACTTCCACTACTTCCACTCATCTGTTGCCTCCAGATCTAAACTCCGGCCCGTTCTCGGCCCTGGGGAGCGGGCCGCCTCGTGACGCTCACATGGCTGATATCAAATCGATTCCGCGGCCCGTGTTCGGCCCGCCCTCCGCAGTCAGAAGACCTCAAAGATGGATACGGCGTTACAATCTATCGGACACGCTGCAGAAAAAGGCGCTTTGTAGCGTCCCTCCGCTCTCTCCGGCGCCTTCTAACCCATTCCAGCCGCGGTCGGGGATATTAGCCCACGCATCGATTCTGGGAAGATGCACGGCCTGTTTATGAGCGGCCAGAAATATTGTAATGAAAAGGGCTCCGCATTTATCCAATTAGTACAAACAGACAAATGAGGCGCGATGGCAAAAACTCAATTTAGCTCTGAATCAGCGAGTGTTTATGCTAACGAGACGGCGCTTGGAGATTTCAACCGGCAGTTTTTGCAGTGTGTGGAAAATGTAGCATCGTTTGCTGGTTGTTTCTTGCGCGTCACAGTACGAGGGTTTACTTGTGTTGGTTTTTTGGGTTTCATTTAATATCGGATGTAGACCCTTTTAAAACAGTTTGTCATTAGATTGTTCAAAGTTCCAAATTGGAGGCGACTGGAGACAAAGTGAAGTAAAACGTAACACACTTTAAATTTTTAACAGACATTACACCAAAATGCTGCTGGTTTTAATTCTCTGTAACACAAAATGGTAACGCTTTAGATCAAGGTTCCTTAGTAAACTATTTATAATGCAGTAATAAGCATTGTTATGTAGTTATAAGCAAGTATGAGGCATTTACAAGCATCTATAGCTGATTATTGAAAACAAAAAATAATAAGAAGCTTATACATGTATTTGTGATTTATTAACATTTATATGGTATCATAAGTGCATAAAGGATTAGGCATTAACGCCTAATAAATAGTTTACTAAGGAACCTTAATTTGAAGCGCTACCCACAAAATAAGAAACTGTTTTTAATTTTCAGTGTGGAAATGTAAGGTAGTTTGTACCTTTATAACAAAAGATTGTTTTTAATGCAAATTTCAAGCCTCCAGATTGCATATTAGCTTCACAAAAAGTCTATTTTGTGGCACTATTTCTGTAAATAAAAAGAAAAACTGTGGGCTCAACATTTCTGTGAGGATTTGTGCAGTAAAACCTAAAAGTTAGGATATGTCTTCATCAAAAATGTAAAAAGTCTATATATAGTTCTACTATTAAATAAAGAAATACTTTAAATGCTTCGATGCTCCGAAAATTCCTGTTCTCACCCACCCCCTATCCCCGCCCACATCCTGTACTTTGTTGTGATTATTTGAATAATTCAGACACTGAGTGACACTTGTAGAGTTCTAAAATATTACAGATACTTTTTAAAAATCTAAACATTTAAAAGACAATCTGCTGCTTGTTTCAGTGAATTGACACTGTGAAGAGGCGGGGCTTATCAGTTCTGCAGTTTCGAACAGGAAGTCAATGCTTTTGCTTCTATTACCAAGCCATTTTGGATCAATAATGCAGTTTAGAATGAACAGAATGTAAAGTGATGATCTTCTTGTGTTATAGTTTATAAGAACATGAAATAAAAATCATAATGTCTCCATTTACTTCTCATTGGAGACGAGCAGGTGGTGGGCCTCACAGCACAACAGTCACACGCTGCACAATTATCAGTTTTAATCAAATTAGAGCTAATTATGAAATGTCTGTCTGTCTTCAAAATATTGTGAAATAGGGCGGTGCATTTAATCACATTTTAATCAAGTACAAGTCATTTCTAATCCACCGTCATGATCCGCTCGTGTCTTTTTAAAGCAGAGATCCACAGCCAATCCACTTTCAGTAAAAACACATTCAGTAGAAATAAGATTATTCATTGTGTCATTTCTTGTTACATTTTCAAGAAGATGGAAAGATGAGTCACACTTTACATGATTTGAACTAAGGATGTCACAGTAACAAACTTAACTTACGATTTCACAATTTAATGATGACATGAGACAAAAGACAGCCAGATACAAAAAGCACATTTAGAGCTGCAACGATTAATGCACTATTTGTGACTAGTCGACTATAAAAAATAATCGACTTTAACAACCGTTAACTGTTCTAGAAAGACTCTATTACACTGGTCAGACCTTTTTATAACAAAGACTGCAACATTTTAAAATCCAAATAAATCCAAAACAGAATAAACAATGGCTGATTTGCATTAAAATACACTTCATTCATAAATATTCAATATCTAGAAGCATTCAGTGACCATAAATCAACCTTTATTTGGTTAAAATATATTTAAAAAGTCTTAATTAACAATAGAAATAATCATTTGACTTGACTCGAAAATAATCGATTAGTGACAGTCCTGCATTTAGATATAGTTTTGGACTATAGTTAAATCAAGAAGACACATTTTAGCTTCTAAAATTGTCACAATTAATAGTATAAATCTGTATTGTTAATTTTCACGCAACCATGTGACCCAAGTACAATTGAACGAAAAGTCGAGATTGAATAATACAAGTAAAATAGATTATGACCTGAATAATCACAATTACTGATTGATGTAATAATCTTGACAATGATCTGTAAGTAGAAACACGTCTGGAGAATAGTTTGGCTGTGAGAACAACAACATACATTTTTTCTTTTTGACAGATGCGCAAGTTGCAATCAGAAATGTGCAGAAACAAAGTGATACCTGCAAATCAATCCCGCCCATTGGAACTCATGAAAAAAGAAGTAAACTGACAGTTATGTGCTGTGGTCTGCGTCCCCCTGATTGTGAAATAGGTCTGGGCGATATGAGGCTAAAAGTTGTGAAATTGTTGTATCGTGATTGACTGTCTGTCTTTTTAATGCAGCTGTCTGTTCAAACACACTTTTTCTCCTGTTGTTTAGCCTCTGAAGCCTCTGAGCAGATGACTTTATTAACCTCTATTACCACTATTTACCACCAGCCAGAGCTGCACAATTATACCAACATGAAATTTATGTGTAATAATTTCTTCTACAACCAAAATGTCTTTCTTTGATTTGAATAAAAACTGCTAACATTGTAGTTTGGATTTGTACAAACAAACGAAACAAACAACAAAAGCGCGACCAAAATCAATAAAAAAGCATTAAAAAGCGACAAAAATGTGCCAATATACAACAACCGCGACTCAGTGCAACAAAACATGACTAAAAGTGACTAAAAGACATGTTTAAATATGACAAATACAACTGAACGTGACAGATAGGCGACTAAAGCGACAAAATAGTGTTTCAAATATGAACATAAATTGCAAACCTAATCACAACTGCACTGGTCAGAAAAATCACAGGTAGACATTTGTTCTAAACCGTGCAGCTCTATTATAGACTATAGTAAAACACAAAGTGAAAACAAATTGTGATAAAATCGAAATCATTATCTGGCCCCAAGAAAATGGTGATAATACTTCATTGCCCGGCCCTACTGTGAAACACTGGGTCACTGCTCAGGTTTGATTAACTGCTGTTGCGAACTTTTCCTTTTCACATTCTCACTCCGGCGCACACAAACTGGCAACGACTTTCCCATCATTTGAGGCAAAAAACGTGGAAGCGGTTACAGTCCCGCCGAGTCATCCGACATGCTCCGGCGCGACCATCCGGCTTTGGCGACCGCGGGGGAAGAAAGGGAAGAGGTGTATCGCGGCCGGCGGCGTTCCACTGTACGTGCGCGTGTCTTATGACTCTTTCTCGCTCCAGCGGGCTCTTCTGACAGGGCCACGGAGACTCTGTGTGAAACGCCCTGCTCTAAACCCCATTTCAAGTCTGCCAGAAGATTGATCTGAGGAGTTATATCATGGGAAATGCTGACTAAAAGAAGAAAACAGCAATGTGTGTAACGTGATAACTGTTTTTTATGAAATGTAAGGCATAGACAGGTCATTATTTGGTAACGTTCATGTTGTGTTCAGTTATGACACAAAAAACACACAGGAAACATGTGAATTGTGGGTTTTTGAATAAAATCCTGGTTCAGCCATACATTTTATCCACCAGGACGTCGTCAAACGCCTTCATCTCTGCTTTGTCTGGGTAAAATTGAGTGAAACTGTGTAAAATTCTCATATTTTTTTTAACTCTAAACAACTAATCGATTAACTAAAGGTATAATTGCTAGACTAATGGATTACCGAAATGATCGTTAGTTGCTGCCCTAGATTAAATTGACAGTTTTTCTAATTCTGACTTAGTTTGGTGGGAGGGCACCTGTGTTAAATATACATTACAGTTTTATAATCTGTGAAGTTGCAGTTTGTGAAGAAAATGTGAAAAATTAAAGTTTAAAATGACAGGAAGTAGTACTGAGTTCTGAAATGGAATACCTCTGTGATGTCATCAAAAAGCGACGTACATTTGAAAATAAATAGACAGTTAACACTCAACTGATACATCATTCTTACAGTTTACACGGTCATTCAACAAAATAAAGGTGTTATTATTTGTCAAATCATAACTACTGTGTATTTTATATGGATTTTGACCCTTGTTTTCAAAATGGTTGCTATGGTAACAGTTGTGGAATTACCTCTACATATGTCATATGTGCTGCTCATGTCCAACCAGGAAGTGACATTATAAACATTACAAAAACTGGGACATACAGGAAAAAATTATTTGAGTGAAATGTGACGTCTAACTTGTCTTATAGACTTTAAAGTAGGGCTGGGTGATATGGCAAAAAATTATTATCACGGCCAGATCAGGATTTTGCTTTTATCACGATTCATGTTCACTTTGTATTTTTCTATTGTCTGTAATCGAGCTGCACGATTTAGGAAAACTATCCAATTATGATTTTTCTGACCAGTGCGATTGTGATTAGGTTTGCGATATATGTTTTCAAAATATGATTCAGGTCAAATCCACACTTTTGTCATTTTGAATCTTTGTTGTTTTTAGTCATTTTTTAGTCGTATTTAGTCGCGTTTTGGTGCATTGAGTCGCGTTTGTTGTTTGTAGGCATGTTTTTGTTGCTTTTGAACATATTTTTATTGCTTTTGTCGCTCGTTTCAGAACATATTTGCACAAATCCAAACTCTTGTGTTAGCAGTTTTTATTCAAATCAAAGCAAGACATTTTATTGTTTGTGGAAGAAATTATTGCAATTTATGAAGTGCAATAATTTCTTTGTTCTTTGTGTCTTTGTGATTTGCTAATTGCATCCATTAAAATTGTGATTTTATGTGGATTTGGTTTAATTGTGCAGCCCTGGTCTATAAGAGGTAAATAAAGTCATCTGCTCAGAGGCTTCAGAGGCTAAACAACAGGAGAAAAAGAGTGTTTGAACAGACAGCTGCATTAAAGACACAAACAGTCAATCACGATACGACCATTTCACAAAAATAACAGATTGTAAAAGAGACAAGCTCACGATTTCATTTTTATCACCATCGCCCAGCCCTACTTTGAAGAAAGCTTAAAAGTGTAGTTCAGTCCGACATCTAACCTTCACGAAGCCGTCTTGGGGCTGGCGCCGCTGGTTGTCGTCCGCGCTGCAGCTGCAGGCGTTTTGTCCGCTCAGACTCTGGGCGGCTGTGTCAACACTGTGGAGGTGTCGCTGGCTCCGGTCCAAGCGTGTTCCGGAGCACGCACCTGTGAACACGCCGCAGAAATAACCCCTCCGCGTGCCAATAATGTGCCAATAAGTGCACTTTTATGGCCTCTGCAGAACGAGCTCTTTGAACGAGCCGTAAGAAACGAGCAAAACATGCACGACGGCCCGGACGGGACACAAGAGGCTGGGATTGTCGCTCCACAAGTCGGCGTTCACGTTTGAGCGATTGTGTGTTGTTTTTTTCCGATTTCACGCTTTGCATTAACAGCATTATGTTCGTTTTAATACGGATATGATGTGATGTGTAAAAGTTGAAGCAAATGCGCTGAATTGAACTGGGACTAATTGACTTAAAGTTCCAATTATCTTTTTTTTTTTAGGCTTATTGTATGTATGTATGTATCTATCTATCTATATTGTATGTTTTTCCGCCCCCAAAATCTAGATTTAAGTTTGGTATGGCATGATGGAAAGGATAATATAATTGGTACTTAAGTTAACATGACAAAAACAGGAGTTATTTACATTTTTGATGTATATTTTGGACGATAGATTGACTCAAAAGACTAAATTTTGCCCCTAAAATTGTCAGGATTACTATTTTGTAGTTCTTACGATTATATTGTGACCAGAATAACCACGTTGTTGATTAAGCTAATAATCTTGACATCCCTGACAGCTACATTTATTCTGTGCACTGATTCACTCCTGAGTGCGTGGAACCTGTTGTGTTTTGTAGGTCAAGGTCAGATGTATTTCTATAGCACTTTCTTTGATTCTTGCTTTCCAACAATGTGTCAAAAACTAGTTCAAAGGCTGAAAATTAAATGGAACCTTAAACATAACTGTGGCTGCAACAGGTTAATAGATTAATCACCACTAATCAATTATAGAAATAGTTGTCAGCTAATTAAGTAATCGAATAATCGTTAATTGATCTATACACAGACTCTAAAACATTCCATGAGGTTTTCTGACTCAGAGCAGGAATTGCACAAAAATGCTGCGGAAATGTGTAAAAAAATGTGTAAATGTTGTGTTTTGGATGAAAACAACCCTAATTCTCATTTTCGTTGGCCTTTCACGTTCTAAACTATTAATTGATTAATCGCAAGAATAATCGCTCAGCTAATCGATTACCAGCCCGAAAGATGACAGACAGGTGTATATTTACATCTGTAGATCACTATTGTTCACTTTGGACGTTATAAACTGCAGTGTTTATGGAAAAGTTGAGAAGGAGGCTGAGATAGGTACATGGTTAAAACAGAACATTTTTCCACTCAAGCTGAAATACAACTTCTTAATCATAAGGAAACAGTTACAACGTGATTAAAACAAGTACATTTTACATGTGATGTCCTCTTTAGGGATGTCTAGAACACTCCATACTCCATATAATCCATAATCGTTATTGTTCAGGTCACGATATAATCATAAAAACTAAACACTTATAATCATGACTGTTTTAGAAGCAAAATGAATACAATACAATCTGTAAAAAAATACACTTCTGTTTATATCATAGCTGCATTTATTAGGCTTGATTTCATGAAGCTAGTCACATACTATTTGAACAGGAATACATTTGAAGTAGGTCTGGCTGATAAGGCAAAACATATTATCACGGTTTTCTTGGGGCCAGATCATGATTTCAATTTTATCACGATTCATGTTCACTGTTCATGTTCATGTTCACTCTGTATTTTTCTATTGTCTGTAATAGAGCTGTACTATTTAGAAAAAACATCTAATTGTGATTTTTCTGACCAGTGCGATTGTGATTAGATTTGCAATTTATGTTTTAATAATAAGATTCAGTTAAAATTCACATTTTAAACCTAATTTTGTCGCTTATAGTTGCAGTTTTTATCGATTTTAGTCGCGTTTTGGTGCATCGATTTGCGTTTGTTGTTTGTAGGTGCGTTTTTGTCACTTTTGAACATATTTTTATCGCACTTTTGTTTGTTTGTACAAATCCAAACTACAGTGTTACCAGTTTTTATTCAAATCAAAGCAAGACATTTTGTTGTTTATGGAAGAAATGATTGCACTTCAGAAATGCAGCCTTCTAATTACATCCATTAAAATTGAGATTCTGTGTCGATTTGGTTGACAGCTCTGGCCTTCAAGAGGTAAATAAAGTCATCTGCTCAGAGGCTTCAGAGGCGAAACAACAGGAGAAAAAGTGTCTTTGAACAGACAGCTGCATTAAAGACACAACACACACAACACACAACAACACAACACCAGTCAATCGCGATACGACGATATCACAAAAATAACAGATATATCGTTGATGAACCCCTCAGCAAACGCAATCGTCATAATGGTAACGCTAAAAATGTGAAACTGTGACGTCCATTTTAACCACAACAAACACAACACCAGTAATCATTCTCCATTCTCACAACACAAACCGCAGAAATGAACAGTGTCATAACAGCGCCGCGTCTGTAGCATTAGCGCGTCCGTGCGGTCGCTGGCGTCTCGCACCCTCGCCGCTCGGAGCCTCTTTCCAGTCGGACGGGCACAGATCCGCCGGCACTGATGGCGCTCGCACGTTCTCGCCGCGTCCGGCCGTTCCAGCAGCTCCCTGTCTGAGCCACGAGGCCGGCGCGCTCACATCCCGCCCAGCCGTCTCCACCTGTTGCTAGGCAGCGCCGGGCGGCTCGGAAAATTAGCCCCGGCCCATTTGTTTGTTTAGCTGTCGTTTTGCAAGATGGTCCCACCTCGAGGGAGTCCCGGCTATCCAGAGAGCCTTAGGAGCCGAGCTGTTTGTCTGTCATACGGAGACGAACCAACAACGGGAGGTTTTCAGCGATAATCAAAGTGTGATGTTAGATACATTAAAGATTTTTTAGTTTTGACTTTAGTTGGTGGAAAAGAACCTGTTGTGAATATAAATGATAGTTTTACACCAATCGGGTGACAGTTTGTGAAGAAAAGTTGAAAAATATGTTGAAATTTACAGGAAGTAGAGCAGAATTCCAAAACATGATGACATCACACTGGGGAGACACACAAGGGACAATTTACAATCAAGAAACAAATTTTTCTGATCCTTTAAACATTAATTCATAAAAAATAAAGGTGTTCCTATATGTTTTTGTTTGTCAAATAATAATTTCTGTGACATTTGAGGAGTTTTCACCCAGTGTACAACATGGTTTCTAAGCAACAGTTACAGAATTCCCTAGTGTGATGTCATGATTTACAACCAGGAAGTAAAAATTTAAACCTAAAAAACCAAACTGGGATAAAAATGGCTTTGTTTTTAGCAGAATCTTGAATATAAGTATCTTAACAATGTTTTAGAAAAATGAGCACTTCAACCTGTCATGGGCACTTTAATGGGGAAGGCAAAATAAAATGAGACTTGGTCGTAAAATTATATGAGATTAATCAGACTTTCCATAGAACATTTGTTGTGTTTTTGTTTAAGGTGAGAAACTACAGGCCAAACACATTTCTTTCGATGTGTGTGTTGTTTTTTGGTCAGTTTGCGCTCTCAGCATATCGGCTTTCAATGTGGAAACAACAAACTTGTCCAATCTGCTCCTAAAGATGTTCGTCCATAGATTTCTCTGGGACATTGTGCTCCTACAGTCACCAAAGTTTGTAGTTTTGTACTTAACAAGATTTTATCTTTTCATACAGAACGTACGGAAGGATTTGTTGACGTCTAATTTTCACTAAAGAAAATGAGGCATCATTTGAATTTATAACCAATTTTCAGTCAGATTAAGTTTACTCAAAAACCTAAAGTCTAAAATCCCCTGTGTATTTTTTTAAAAATAACTAATATGTGTACTAAATGAACCAAAAATTTTAAACTTGATTCTGTCCTTTTTTTCAGATTTAAATGTCCTAAATATGGCCAATTTTGGCTGTTTTTACACATAAAATGTCTTATTTCTACATGAAAACATATGATAAAAAAATGTGAGTAAACTTTTTTTTTTGATGTTTTGAGTCAGTCTCAGTTAAACAAAGAAAAAAAGAAAGTCTTATGAGCTCTGTATTCTGCTCTTTTACCTTTTAAAGGTGACATATTATGCAAAATCAAATGCTTTTAACCACGTCACAGCAGTGTTCCCTCATCATTAGTTTACTCAAAGTTGTATTTTGATTTAGGGTTGCATCAAAATCAAAAAAATAAAATAAAATAATTGCAATTACTATAATAATTGATTGTTTAGTGGACTGTAAAGACTCTATAACACATGTAAAAGACCTTTTATAGCAAAGACAGCAACATGAAATCAAAATGTCAAAAAACTAAGCTGAATTTCATCACTAATACTTAAGCTTTTAGTTTTAGTATTTCCACCTTTATTCGGCTGATATTGTATTTAAAAAGTCTAAATATACAATAGAAATCATTGTTTGACCAGTTGACTTCTAAAATAACTGTTGACATCCTTATTTTGATTGATTCCTGCATGTTTGTGTTAATCCTGTATTGTCCTATAATTGAAACTCCAGTGCTCAGAAAAGTCCCGTTTTCACCTACCCCTTATCCTCGCCCACATCCTGCACTTAGTTGTGTAATTAAGACACATGTAGAGTTCTAAAATGTCACTTTTAACCACTTTAGACACACAACCTGCTGCTTGTTACAGCGAAATGTCCCTATGAAGAGGCGGGGCTTATCAGTTCTGCAGTTTTGAACAGGAAGTCAATGAACACGTTCCTATTATGGAGCCATTTCAGATCAGCATTGTGATTTACAATGAACAAAATGAAAAACGATGATCCACATATGTCCCAGTTCAACAAAAAGCAGCGGGAAAAAGATCACAGTATGTCCCCTTTAAAACAACAATTTCGACACGATCTTGTAAACAATATAAGCCCCGTCGGTACATGTTTGTTCAGAGATGGAAAGAGCGAGAGAAAAAAAAAGCCTTTGAAAGACAAGGGCAATTTGGTGCGCGTAAACACCCGTGCTTGTTGATGTCGTCCAAAGCTATCCATCAATCGCGCCGATAAGCTACGGGTGGTGACAGACGCAAGGACGCCCTCTGCTCCGGGACGGGGCGGGGCGCTTTGCACAGCGCTCGGCGGAGATCGCGGCTGGATCTCCGGTGCTGACTTTGAAAACGGTAGACACGATACGGCGGGCTTGTCGAGATAGGCGCTACGGGACGCGGCGGTAGCATTAGCGGTGGCGTTGTTTTGGCGGTGCTCAGTCGGATTTGGATAAAAGAGCTCGATGGAGGTGTAAAAACGGTGAATGTTTCAGTGTGGAGTTTGATGAAGGGTTCGTCAAGGTTCCCCACTTTGTATTTTTTCTTTATCTTTCTCATATTTTAAAGTTCATACATGTACTTAAGGCTATTCCCTCGGCTAATACTCCTCCCAAAGAACCTGCACCTAAAGAACATCAGCCTGTTTACTATGAACAAATCAAAATAGCTAGGAACAAAGCAGTGAGCGATGCGGGTGAGCGATACTGACAAAAATGAACATCGATCTTTGGAGTTTCCCAAACAATGTTATGTCAGTCCAACAGAAATGTTAACACCACAGTAATCATAAACAGTAATCAGTAAACACTTCAGAAATATCACCTTATACACTTATTTGAAAGTTTAAAGCAAAATGTTTTATATTTTTTATTTTTACTCAGCTCTTTTTATGACATTTTTTCTCATAAACTAAAAAAAAATATTTGATATTCGACTCTACAGCAATTATTTTTTTCAGTTAGTCACACCATTAGTTCTATTTTATATCTAAACTTTTAAAAATATGTTAGCAGCCAAATGAAAATAGTGAATGAAGGCTTATAGATAGAGACTATTTATGAATTAAGTGTATTATTGATGAAAATCAGCGAAAATCTGATATTTTGATGGAATAATGTCACTGTCTTTGATGAAAGGTCTTTTGACGTCGATTAATTGTTGCAGCCCTATTGTCCACCCTAGTTGGCGATAGAATGGAAATTGTTATAGAATATATATGGATTACTGACTTCTGGAACTATTTGTAACAATTACCTCTTCGTGAAATATTGAATTTTTGAAATGTGATTTTATTTACTTAAATGGAACCAAGACTAAATACAAAATATTTTGGATAGAAATATTAAAGACTAAACCAGGACTTAAAGTTGGAGTACTTTGCTTTTTTGATTAGACATCCAATATTTAATAAATGTATATTCTTGCATCTGACCATATTTTAAATGAACCTCTTTCTTGACGTTTTTGGAGTCTCCACCAGTTTTTCAACTTCTCATGAGTTTTGCTTTTTATTTTAAATTTTATATTACATTTCACATGCAATTTCCACCACTTCCCGCAAGATCTAGTCGACCCTGACGCTGCGGAGCAAAGACAGGCTCGACCTCATTGCCTTCATTTCCACTTGAATATGGCATAATCCTATACGTCAAACGCTGCAATTCTTCACTACTTGGCATATTATTTCTGACAAGCGACCTTAAACTTTGTCATTCTCCGGAGACAGCTTACACGGGTGAAGCCGATTTTGCTCAACCATCCGAATGTTCCAGGAAGCGCTCCCCAAGTGATTAAACAGAACCAGTGGGAAAAGTCATTTATCTGCTTGACAGGGTATCTCTCTTTCCCCATTGTTCTGTGTGTTTTAGTTTTAATGGCAGGCCGGCAACCCTTTGATTAGCCGATTCTCCTGGCACTAATTAAGATCCAGACTGCCAGGGAACATATGTGGGTTTGCCGGCCTGCCTCTCCAGCTCTTGCTCGGGCTAAATTGGGAGCTGGGTGCTGTACTGTAGGCGTACTTTAAGGAGGAAGGGGACAATCTGACAACTTGTACTTGGTTCAGACCCAAGTGGTGTAGAAGAGAGGAACTTTGTAGGGATTAGCACTGCTACTCATGTTAAAGTTGATAAATTAGACCAGGGCTGTTCAACTTATGGCCCAGGAGCCAGATCAGGTCCTCCAAGGGACATGGTCCGGCCCTCAAGCATCTGCCAGAAATATAGAAACTATTTTATAATATTTTTTAAATATATTTGTCTTGTTATTGGTTTAGACTGGGTTTAGACCTGGTTCAGTCCTGGTTTGGTCTTGGTTCAATCCTGGTTCAGTCCTTGTTCAGTCTTGGTTTAGTCCTGGTTCAGTCCTGGTTCAGTCCTGGTTTAGTCCTAGTCCAGTCCTGGTTCAGTCTTGGTTTAGTCCTGGTTCAGTCCTGGTTCAGTCCTGGTTCAGTCCTGGTCCAGTCCTGGTTCAGTTCTGCAGATGTTTTTAAAGCTGTTCGTGTCACATGTTTTTCATATTTCTAAAGTGTTGGACATATTTCTCGTCTCGAGGACAAAATCATCTGAAAATTCTGGCCTTTGGTAATTTAAAGTTGAATAGGCCTGATTATGATGTTATTCAGGTGCCTCAGCTTTGATGTTTTCTGCTGCATGACGTTTATGCTCTGTTTGGCTGTAATTTTACTTGAAGTTTACATCTTGAAGTCGGTGAAGATATAGGTTCACACACACGGTTATTAAAAAGGTTATGCAGGTGACATCAAGGCATTCTGAATTTTAGCAAAATGCATGAGTGTCAATGGTGAATAATGAAATGTTCTATGTATAAAATGTTGAAATGCACTTGGTAAAAAACCGACAAATCATGGGACACTGCAGCTCCGCTCTCATCACAGATCCAGACTTTGGGATCAGTTGAACTGGTGACCTTTCTCGTCGTAAAGACAAGCGTGAAGTCGTAAAGCGTTGAGGAAATGAATTGTTGTGGGGCAGTTAAAGTGTCCTAAATCTCCAACTGTCTCTCTGTTAGCAAACAAGCTAGCTAAACTCTGCACTCTTCAGTTTATATTGTACCGTATAAAGTTAATCTGAGCAAAACAAAAGCTCCACAGGCAAAACATTGGCCTAAGAAAACCAAAAAACACATTTTATGAGTTTTGCGGTCTATATTTTCTGCCAGAATGTTGAGGAGAATTTTTCAATTAAGGTGAGACACTACAATATTTCGCAAAAGTATCGATATCACAATATAGGGTGACGCAATAACGATATCGCAACACACAAAATATATTGCAGTAACAGCAAAGTCTTCCATCTGATAGAAATGTTCTGTTTTTGAAAGAACATGGAAAAGGGAAAAATCATGAATAAAGTCTAGATTTTTAAAACTAAATTAGAGACGAATATCTTTATAATTTCCAGTAAAACAATAAGTCAACTAATAAAAAATGTGGTCAAAAAACCATCGACCAATTAATTGACTAAACAGCGTACAACCTTATATTCAACCAGTCTGTAAAAACTTTTTCGGTTGAAGAAATTTGGCAGTAAAACATTGAATTTTTGGTTTTGAGAATGTGCTTGGACACATTTTGGGGCTGTATAACCAGAGACTTAGCGTTTCTTTGTGAATCATGTATCATCGCTGAAGCTGAACTCAAGATAGACATTTAGATAGATAGACAGACAGAAAGACATTTTTGTTCGACTAAAAACCTGCTATTTGCTAGAAGATCTCCAAACTAAGGATATCCATAACTGAGCTAAAATGCACACTAAAGATCAAGATAAAAGTGCACACACTGTCTAAAAAATAAAAGGATCACGTCATAATGAAAAACTTGTAATATGTTTTTTTCTTACATTTATGTGAGAAAACCACAGGAGAAGTTTCAAATTGATATATTTAAATTTAAGATTTTTTCCTATTCACCTGCCCTACTTAACTAAAGACGATACACTCGACATTCAATTTTTGCAGCTCTCCAAAACAACCATAGCAATATCATCCATTTTTTAATACATCTCCCACCTCTAATGTCCATTAATGCCCCGCTAACATATGTATACATGCGATTTCCACGCCGCTCCAAACGAGTCGGGAAAGCGGCGATCCACGGAGGCGTCGCGGGCGGACCAGACGACCTCGCCGAAGCAGGTCACTGGCACAGCTCCGAACAAGCCCGGGTCGGATTAGCCCGTCGTCGCTGTTCTTCTACGACGTCCTGTTATGCAAGCGCCCGTTTGACTTTCCACACCCCGCCGAGGAGTAGGAGGCGGTACTTTGTCATTCCCCGTTTTTTTTTTCCCCCCTTCCTCGTCTTCTTCATATTCCCACGGCAACCCTTTCAAAACAAACCTGAGCGTCGCAGATTAGCCCAAGCCGCTTAAAATATTGAAAGACGTCTTTTTCTTCTTCTTCTTCCTCGCCACCGCACGCCGCCTCTCCAAAGAGATAGGGCGAGGAGGAACGTCTGAACTCTCTCACCCCGGCGTGAGGAGCAGCTGTTTTGTGCGGGGAGACGTGCCAAGACTTTTCACCCCAATTTCATGCAGACAATGTACAGCTGGGGAGGAGATACGACAGAGGGGTTAGGAACTCATTGACTTTGAACTTTACCTTCCGCGAGTGGGAAAAAAAACGAGTGCTTACGGGGCAAAAGGCGCAAAGCAAGCGTTGAGATGTGGGGTGAAGGTTAAAAAGTCTGGCGAATGAGTCCGTTTGGAATTAATCAAGAGGTTAAGTCGCTTTCATAATGCAGTGGTGAGGCTGAGGTCGATTGGAATGGGTTTCAAAACTACGGAAGCCCGGTTGGTACAGAGGAGTTAAAGTGCGTATGACAGGTTGGAATACTCGTTTGACAAAAATGCAGTTAAGATAAATATATTTCAAATTTTGTTAAAATACTTTACTTTTTTAACTTCTAGCCATATCTGTGCCATAGTTTCCATAGTTACCATGCTAAATATACAGGGGGAAAAAGTACTCAAGTTAAAGTAAAAGTGCCACATACAATAATCTACTGAAGTAAAAGTATTGAAATACCTGTTGCAAAGTAAGATTTTCCATTCTGTTTACTCTTTAAAAAAAAAAAAAAAAAAAACAGAACACAATCAGAGAGAGCAAAGAAAAAAGGCAATAAAAGACATCCAATAAAATTGGTCCAAATTTTTTTCCATTTTCAAACTAATAGCTCCTAGATTTTTAAACATATTCAAGAGTAAAATGTGATGGTCTTGATAAAGAACTGTGCTGGTTTCAGTCAACAGAGGCGACTCGATGGATAACTTTAACTTTCCTGGTCATTTTTACTGTATTTATATCACGCAAAATTGTCTTTGGTGAGTTTTTAGCCATGTTAGAATACTATTTCCTCACCAAAAACATGCCCGGGGTTGTGTTTTGTTTCATTCACATTGGTCTGAATAATCCTGTATAATTAGGCTATCTATATCTCCAAAGCTTATAATGCGCTGTTCCTCCTTGTGATGTCATCAAGTGGTGGTTTTAAAGTCAAGCGCTACTTTAGCCTCAATTGAACTGCTTCACTCAACAGTACACTAGAATCATGTTAAACTCAAAACTTTCAGGAAATATGCTTAAAAACAAGGAAAAATTAAAAAATGTAGTGAAGCAGACCGTACTGATAACTGCTCTGAAATATGGTGATGTAAATGCCAAATGCACTTCGTTACTCCCCGCCATTTAACCAAACATTTCACATTTGCAGATTTCCTACTTTTATTCATGATTGTTTTTTTTAGGGCAAGAGCACAGTTTTACCTCAAAGCACCTCATTCAAACTGACAACTTTTTTCCCCCCTTCATAAAACCGCGACTTCTATTCTTACCACATTTGCAGGTACAAAGTCACACATAAACTCGATAAACTTTCTCTCTTCCTTTCTCTCTCTCTCTCTCTCTCTCTCACTCCTTTCTTCCAGTGGCTGCACCAATGAAAATTATTGATGTGCTCTCTTATAAAACAGTGGCTTCTCCCTCAAGTATTCCTGGCAACATCACCGGCTCAAAATAGCTGCCGACCCAAATAACTCCCCCTTCTGGAACGCAAAAGCTAGCCGGGCCACAACCACCGGCGACTGGCTTTTGCTAATTGGCGCCGTTTTACATTGCAATCATATCTAGGACAAGAGTACATAGTAGGAGGAGGACGAGGTAGTAGAGTACATAGTAGAGTCGGACAAAATACGTTAGATTTTGCTGAGTTTTTTGTTGATTGATTTTGGTAACTTTTCTTATTGTAATGTTTTAGAATACATTGTAATAGCACAAAGTAGAAATATACACAGTAGTATTACGAAGTAGTAGAATACATACTTTTTTTGGTAAACTTTTTTGTAATGTTTTAGAATAAGTGAGCTGCTATTTTTGTGAAATCGTTGTATCGTGATTGACTGTTTGTGTCTTTAATGCAGCTGTCTCTTCAAACACTCTTTTTCTCCTGTTGTTTAGCCTCTGAAGCCTCTGAGCAGATGACTTTATTTACCTCTTAAAAGCAAGAGTTGCACGATTCAACCAAATTGACACAAAATCGCAATTTGAATGGATGCAATTAGAAAATCGCAAAGGCTGCAATGTTTAAAGTGCAATAATTTCTTTTACAAACATCAAAATCTCTTGCTTTGATTTGAATCAAAACTGCTAACACTGTAGTTTGGATTTGTACAAACGTGTTCTGAAACAAGCGACAAAAGTGCGAACAATAGCGATAAAAATGCGTTCAAAAGCGACAAAAACGTGCCAACAAACAACGAACGCAACTCAATGCAACAAAACGTGACTAAAAGCGACAAAAGCACGACTATAAACAACAAAGACTTGACTACAAGTGACAAAGTGGCATTTAAATATGACAAACACAACTGAACGTGACAAAAACTCGACTAAAAGTGACAAATTTGAACTGAATCCCATTATTAAAACATAAATTGCAAATCCAATCGCACTGGTCAGAAAAATCACAATTAAATATTTTGCAGCTCTATTAGAGACAATAGAAAAATACAAAGTGAAAACGAATTGTGATCAAATTGAAATCATGATCTGGCCCCAAGAAAATGGTGATAATAATATTTTGCCATATCGTCCAGCCTTAAGTGGCGTAGTAAACTATTTAGAAGATGTTATAAGCATTAAACATATGCATTTATAAGGTCTTACATATTATTGTTATTATTTATTAATGTTCTCGACCATACCGTCATGGCTGACAGTCGGCCCATTTTTGGAGTTTTGTGTGAAAGTGTGTCAAATTTACAGTTTTTTTTCTCATTTTTATAATTGTTCCAATACACACAACGGAAATAAACATGAGAATAGCAAGAAATATGGAACTGCAATACTTTCTGGGGAGAAATTTCAGCGGTGCCAACACTTTTAGCCTTCACTGTAAGGTATGGAACACATAAAATATTCACAGCACAGAACAAAACAATGCTATACAATTTTAAGGGTGTGGAGTGTGCATGTTCTCATGTATAACCCGGCGTGTTTACAGCGTGTTCGTCATGTTTGTTCATCAATATGCACTGTCCCGACCAGATAAAGAAAGAAACTAATTATAAACTAACTATTTTTGAACATTCATTTTGCATTAGTAATGTAAACGTATAGATTGATGGGTGTTTCACACATTACTCTCACAAATACTTCTCATAAATAGGTGGAACTCATCACCAAGTACAAAGGTTACAAGAAACATAAATGTCTATGAATGGACTTATAACGACCCGCAGTCTTTGACAGTCTGTTATTTCCAGGTTTGTTCTCACACCACAGATATGTTTCAAACCTAAAGACCGTTTTGAATCCATAAATACGCCACAGGACATAATACTTGTGCATGAGCTGCTCCTTCAGAGGTTGTTCTTAAGACAGGTTAACATTTCCTGTTTTGTGCTGTGGAAGAAAAGCTGCAGTCATCTACATCTGTTTCATCTGCAGTAAACATAGAGAGGTACGGTAATTATTATAGTCATTATCAACATTTAAAAGGTATTTCTCAGTCATCGTCATGTTAAAAATTACTTGTAAATGCTTATAATCATGTAAGTAATGCTTATTAATGTCTTATGAAATTGTTCCCCAATGAAACTTACTCAAAAGCGTCACCAAAAAGTTAAATCAACCATGTTTTTGTCCTACTATGTATGTATTCTTGTCCTAGATATGATGGCTAATACAAATGCAAACACTAGGGCAGGGCAATTTAGTGATAAAAAATGGAACGGTGAGCTGGTCCCTGTGACAATCTGCAATTTTTGTGAAATGGTGGTATCGTGATTGACTGTTTGTGTCTTTAATGCATCTGTCTGTTCAAACACACTTTTTCTCCTGTTGTTTAGCCTCTGAAGCCTCTGAGCAGATGACTTTATTTACCTCTTAAAGGCCAGAGCTGCACGATTAAACCAAATCCACACAAAATCGCAATTTGAATGGATGCAATTAGCAAATCGCAAAGGCTGCAATAATTTCTTCCACAAACAAGAAAATCTCTTGCTTTGATTTGAATAAAAACTGCTAACACTGTAGTTTGGATTTGTACAAATATGTTCTGAAACAAGCAACAAAAGTGCGATCAATAGCGATAAAAATTTGTTCAAAAGCGACAAAAATGCGCCGACAAACAACAAACACGACTCACTGAATCAAAACGTGACTAAAAACAACAAAGACGCAAACAAGAGTTACAAAGATGCATTTTAATATGACAAACACAACTGAACGTGACAAAAACGTGATTAAAAGTGACAAATTTGAGTTTTAATTATGAATTTAAACAGAGTCCTATTATTAACGTCTATATGACAGGTTCCAAAAATGTTCTAATTCTGTCTTTGTTTGGTGGGAGGGCACCTGTGGCAATTATTTAATATAGTTTTACATTTGTGGAGTTGCAGTTTGTGAAGAAATTTTGAAAAAAAAAAAAAAGTTTAATATTACAGGAAGTAGTGCTGAGTTCTAAAACAGAATCCCTCTGTGATGTCATCAAAAACGACGTCCCATGGAAAATACAAAGACAATTTACAGACAAAAGACACAATTTTTTGACAGTCACAACTGTCATTCAACAAAATAAACGTGTTATTGAGTATTATTATTTGTCAGATCATATCTATTGTGTCATATATAAGGATTTTGGCCTGTGTTTTAAAAATGGTTGCTAGGTAACAGTTGTGGAATTACCTGCCCCTATGACATATTTGTGCTCATGTCAAACCAGGAAGTTATATTATAAACATAAAAAAAACTGTGGGACAAATGGACAAAATGCTTAGTAAAATCTTAAATATAATTATGTTCGCTACGTTTTAGTGAAATGTGACGTCATATAGACTTTAAAACATAAATCGCAAATCTAATCACACTGGCCCAAAAAATCAGAATTAGATATTTTTCCTCAATCGTACTATCTATTACAGACAATAAAAAAATACAAAGTGAACATGAATCGTGATAAAATTAAAATCATGATCAGGCCCCAGGAAAATGGTGATCATATTTTTGCCTCATCATCCAGCCCTAGCAAACACACACTTTATTAAAGATGTAAAACATAAAACCAGCTCTTATTCATGCCACTTCTTTTAAAGCGATATCACTTTTTCTTTTTTTTCCCCCATCAAAACATGCGTTATGGGATTGCATAGTGAAAGATTTATACGACAGCCCGCGTTTAGTTAAAAGATGAGGGGAAAACAGATCCAGCGGGGTGTTGTCAGTGATTTTAAGCTCAAATTGCGTGCCGTGATTTGAATAATGGATCCGGGTGGAATTTTGATTTATGTTGCGCTAAAAGAAGAGAGGAAACAGGAGTGGGAGCTGTAGTGACATTCACGAATAGTAATGCATTTTGGGGAGATGCTTTACTTCGCTGAAAAACATCAGGAACACGGTGGTGACATTCTGGTTCCAGTTCTGAGCAGAAATCATTGGAAATAGTTGTGAATATTGTCGTTATAATTTGACGATTGTTAGCTTTCCTCCTGGTTAGGTCCACTTTGGTGTCTCCTTCCTTGAAAAACATACAGGTCTGGGGTCTTATTTATAAGCCGTGACTTTCCTCGTTAGGTTTACGATTTAGTATATTATTTATGGAAATGAGCGGTCCCATCCAAAAACTTTGAAGATCATTGTTTCCAGAAATGAGGCAAAAGGAGATCTGTGCGACGAGAAATGAGGGAGTTTGAATTTATGATTTGTCCATATGTACACTTCTAATAGAAGAAGAAGAAGAAGAATTTTTATTTATAGAGCGCTTTTCCACCTAATAGGCACCCAAAGCGCTTTACATAATAAGAATTAATATTAATAAGAATTCCATGCAAAGTTTTAAAAAGAAATGCATTTGTTTATACTGTACAACATGTTCGTTTAATGTCAATCAAAGCACTTTATCTTTTTTCGGGTAATGCAATGAGAAAAAACCCCAAAACTAACTAACTTTTATAAATCAATCTCGATTCAGAGTTTTTTTTTTTAACATTAACATTAACATTTTAACATTAACATTAACATTTTAACATTTCAGTTCGATTTCATGACCATAAACAATACAGACTTTAAACCATTGCCATTTAACACCAAAAACTGTCAAACGTCTTCCTCCAAAGTCTGGCCTCTGCTCAAAACACATGTTTTTTCATGACAGAGAATTGAAAATAAATACATAAACTTATCATTGACAATTAGACATCAATCACAACAATCAATCAAATGTATTTGGAAAACACAAATCATACAAAAAGCAATTCAAAGTTCTTTACAAAACCATAAAAAGATGAAATACAATCACAATACAAAGAAATAAAGGCAAATATATGTCACAAAATCTCAATATTGATTAAAATTATATTCAACCCTAGCTTTTATATGTTTATATTTTATCTTACCTCAGAAGATTAAAGGTGCACTGTGCAACTTTTTGGTTTGGTGCAGGGTTCAACAGCGGCTCGTCTCCATGGACATGTTACTGTTTTACCTTAAGTCTTCTAAACATCTAACTACCATATAACTGCAGTCGATAAGTAGATCATGCCACCAGGCCAAGGTACAGGTCAAATCTGCGGAGAGGCAAGCCTGCACACTGGAAGAATGATGTTTTTCAGGCAATTTTTGAGCCATAAAAACACCTGTCCTTGAATAAAGACAAGACAAATAAGTTCAATAGCAAACTATCGAACACAAAAGTATAGTGTGCCTTTAATTAACATTGACTTATTTTGAGCAGAAACAACATTAAACAGGAAAAATGTTCATTTGGTCGTGACAATTGCGGAACAATCAACCTGGCAGCTTAACAAACCGCAATATTGCGACGCACATTTGCCCCACATTTGCATATTTACCCACCCTTCTCCAATCTCCAAAGTCCTCCACGGCGGCAAGTCATTAGCATTTCACAGTTATGTCACCACACATCCAATAAAGCCCTCATTTCAAAAGCTTCAGTCGAACACAAAAAGACCAAAAAAAGCGGCGCGTTTTCATGTCGCCATTCGGAAACACTGGGGCTCTTATCAGTGCGGGCGCCACTCCACGCTCCCGTCTGCGGACGTGAGCGCGTTACCAAAACGTACACCCCGCCGCACTGTTTGTCTGTCTTAAAATGCTCCAAGAGTCTGGAATAAAGTTGAATTGAATTGACTCCCAACCAGGCTCGGTTCTATTGAGTATGACGAGGAAGCTGAGTTTTTTACGCTCCGCTGTGCTCTTTATCTTTTCTCTCCGTGTTATTTTCTGTCACCCCTTCACCCCGCCTCCCTCTCTCTCCGCGCGCTTTTGTTTCTCCGTGCCTTTTCCAGCCAAGTCGGCCCATTCTCTCGCCGCGTCATTGTATGCAGTAATGAAGATTAGCCAGCCTGCCGCTCACAATGAGGTCCGAGCATCCGGAGAGCAGGCAGCGAGCAGAAAGCAGACCCCCCCGAACACGGCCCAAAATCCGGATACAAGCTGCTGACCCCCCGGTACAGCCGCCGTCACTGCCAACCTTTGCAAAATGTAGGAGATGTACCATAATGTATATCGTAATTTTTTTTGCCAAGATGCGTTTTGATTGTGCTGACTGGAAAAAATGTCTCTAAATACGGCTGCACGATATTGGAAATGAGTGCGATATGCGATGTGGATGTCAAGTATTGTGATAACGGTATTACTGCGATATATAAAGGTATAAAGGATAACATTAAGTGCCCAACTCTTGCTCTTAAATATAGTAGCTAGGTGCGTTTATGGTTAACCGATTAGCCGATTAAATGTGACTAAGCGCAGAGTGAAGACGTCTCGCAAGTTTCATTTTTTGCCTTAGTTACTATGTTGTAATACACTTTTGCACCACCAGAGGACCGCCGAGCAAAACTGATGTGCACTGGGAACGTCAAATTTGTGGCTTTATCCCATAAAGAGTGTCAGTGCAGTATTTATGAACTAATATTAATCTTACATGGTTTATTCAACCTGAATTTCACGTTGGTGAGAAAACAGACAGCTTTTTTTCTCAGATGGAAAACGATCGATCTTTTTCCTGCGCAGGTAAGCGGCTAAGGTTAGCGACTTTACAACGTGACTCTTAAAAGAAGAGAAGAGTTCATTATCTCTACACCAGTGCGTCAAAACAGCGTTTATAGGAGCTTTCATTCAGCTGTTTTGTGCAGTTCAAAGACCTTGTTGCTGTCGTGCAGCTCTGCGTTTACTATTTGTTGTGGCCCTCGTTTTATCTGTGGAGTCAGTGCCACGTCTGCGTCTGGTACCTCAAACCATCCAACTAGAAAAGTGTGTTCGATGTGTATTCGATTTTAGAGTTACGATTGTTGCAAGAAGAAACATCAGGAATCCTTAACGTTCTTTCATTCATTATGTTAAGATTTGTCATTTATGCAACCAGCAAACAAAAAAACAAAACAGTTTCCTTTTTGGTTTACTTTTTTAGGTGTATAAACTGAATTAAAATGACTTAGTGCTTCTTGGTATATTTTGGCGCTTCAGAAACAAAGTGTCATAGAAAACAGGATGAATGAAACAAAGCTGAAATGTCTTTTTTGGTGGAGGTAACGTCAAAAGACTGAATAACAAACAAGAGAAGATCCGGGGCACTTTGTTGCCTGTAAGGTTTGAATCCAGAAGGTTTGAATCCAGGAGGTCGAGTCCTTCTGCGTTGAAACCTTAGGTAACAAGTTTCCGGGCCTCAATGAGAACTTTCGCTTTCCCTCTAAATAAATGTAAGAGGTTCTCACTACCTATCTTTCATTTTGTACATGTAACCATATCTCATCTTAGTGCAAGGTGTTTTGTAACTTGTATTTCTTTCATGTGGGTACCCATTTTAATTGTTGTCTGATTTGTACAAATAGTGGTTACTTCTACGACCAGCCAGCAAGCAGTTTTTTACACTTTGCTGTCTCTTCGTTGGTACACTCTGCCTGATCCTCTTGAAAACTGTAATTCCGTTTCTTGTATGTTCGTCTATGTATGTGTATGGGGTGGTGACCTTGTGTCAAATGCCATCCCACGTGGTTTTACTCCTGTGCTGCCGTATTTTATGAAGGTCCTGAAGAAGACCTGGTCGAAACACGTCGCCATGTTCTCTTAGAATGATAAAGGACTTTTATTTAAAGATTGGCTCAGATTTCCTCTTGTTTGTTCCTCAACATGTTCTGTAATTGAATCCTCGAAGAGCACCTGCCACACATTTCTGACGTATTAGCGCTCCTGTAGGGCTGCAGTCGACGAAAGAAATTCTTGGTCGACTAAAGACCTGCTTTATCGACCGGTTAATTGACTAAAAGGTGGTGTGGCAAAAATATGTCAAAACTATGTCCATGTTTCTGACCCAAACTGCACTAAAAAAAAAACAACACAAATGCTGAAAAGTAAACATTGTATTTATATGTTAGATGTTATAAGTTTGAGATTCTCTCCAAAACTCACTCACATCTTCTCATTTTTGCAGTTTTCATCATTCAACTCTCAGATAATGCACTAATAAGTGTTAGCGTAAAGTAATATTTATCTTACTTTTAGTATATTTTTACCATCTTGCTGATGGAACAAGCAGTCTTTTTTGTGCAGTAACTTTTTTCTCTTACTCAATTCTTATGTTTTTCTTTTCTTTTTATGTAAAGTAAGACATTTTATGCTTGTTCCATTAACAAACTTTTTTAAGACAGTCAGAATATCCTCAAATCAAGATAAATAATGCTTAGTTCAGAATAATTCATTTATTATCTTAGTTAAGATTTTACATGTTTGTTCTTTTACTCAAGATAAAATAAATTGGTCGACTAATAAAAATGTTGGTCGACTAAGACAGTGCTCCCAACCAAGGGTACAGGGACCCCAAGGGGTACGTGAGGAATTACCAGGGAGTACTTGGAATGGTTTCAGGTTTTAAAAGAAGATTAAATGTATTTTTATCTGAATAAAAAAGTGTCATTAGTTGCAAATTTAACATATTTTTGGAGAATCTTGGATCATAGACATAATTAAAACAAAACTATAATCGTGATAACTGACAAATGTGACTACTAAACCCATTTATTTGCCCAAAACTCAAGTTAGGGGTGTGAAACAAAGATTAGGGGGTACTCTAGGCAAAAAAGGTTGGGAGCCACTGGACTAAGACACCATCGACCGATTAATTGACCAAACAACTAAAGCATTACAGCCCTACTCTCCTGTTGTTTTTTGGCAAAATATTAAACGTTCAAATCACCAAAATGTGCATGGCTAGCCTGACGGAATCAACTCCATTGCTGTCTCCACATATATTCGAGCATGAAATACCCACTTGCTGGCGCTCTCGTTCCCTCCTCTCCCCACATGTTGAAAGCTAGCCTCTGATTAGATTAGGATGCTTTTGACAGGCGAGAGGAGCAGCTAGCCACTCACTCACTCTCCGATAAACAGCCGCTCAGCCAAATCCAGTTATATGGAGACAGACTTCCCCTCCCCGCTAGTGCAACACGGATAATCCCCTGCCTATACCCTCTACCGAGCAACCCCCAAAACCCAGCAACACTCTCCAATCTCGGAATCCCGCGTTTCAAAGTTCCACCTCTGCAATTCCGTACTTAATTCGAAAACAAAGATACTTCCCCTCATTTTCCACGCTTTGTCAAGAGCCGTAAAGGTTGACGTCTTCATAGGAACCGCTGAACTCTTCGGTAGAAACTAGTGGAAAGCGAGGTTGTAATCTTGTCAAGTGGTTTTAAGCGCGGAGGAGTCGAGGATGTTGTCAGTGCGGAGCCAAGCGCTTTTTCTTTTTTTTTTTTTCGTTTCTCCCCGCGAGCAGATGTTTACTGTTTGTACAACTCTATGTCATCATCCGCAGCCATCAGAAGCGCTCAGTGTGGCGTGCGGATGAGAAGCAGTGAAAGGGAAAACATTTACATTTGAATCGGTTTGAATAGCTGTGGTTAATGGGGGATAATGACGATACGCTAAAGCCAGTTTTTAATCACAGAGTTTGGCAATCGAACAATGTCTGCAACCTTACAGTCATGTTTGATTGGCATTTCTGATGACTAAGATTCTCCTTGATGGGACTCCAAGATTTTCACCAAATTGATGACTGAATTAAGTAAACCAGTCAGAAATAGTAGGGCTGGTACTGTAATGTAATCTATCAATTTGGCTTAAGACATGCAAATTGCGCAATGGATGCTTTGAGTTTTATGCAGAGTAATTTTTTGACTTGTTTCATTGACAATTTTTGGCAGTTGATAGAATTCCAAAATTGGCAAAAAATCTTTGGGATAACATGCTTTTAAGACTTGCAAATTACAAAATAGAAGCTTCGTGCTCAATCCGGATGATCCAGATTTTTCCCTTAATTGGACAACTTCCATGACTAAGAATCTCTAATGATGGAATTCCAACCTTTTACGAAATATACAGTGTGACTTGCTTTTCTGAAACCAGTAAAACATCTTTGAGATTGGAGATGATAGCTTTATAACTTCTTGACATGAACAAGACATTTGTTATTGGTGTAATTGGTCATTTTACCAATAATCGTAATGTAAATTTGTGTACTAATGGCATTGGAAATCATTTTCTAAAGAGGGGACAACGATGTAACATGTTTTATTTCAGGTAAATAAGAAAAACTCAATGGATATTTCATTCAGATTTTCTCCTGCCTGAATGACAACTTGAAATTTGGCTAAAGATGGAATGTCAAATATTTTGTGCCAACATTTATCAGCTGGAAGCAAAGATGGCAAATGAGCTTTAGCCATGCAGCTTAAAAATCCAGGGATCTTTTGGCTTCATGTTGACGGTTTGATTCCCCAATTTGAGTCAGTGCCGAATTTGCGTCTAAATGAACCCAGATGCTTCTGTTTTTGTTGGTATCTTACTACGGCAACACATACTACATCTGACATACTATACATGTATATGACGTTAAATCTGAGCTCAGCGTTCATGAAAACACAACATTTAAGCAAAGTGATCAGGGCACAGAAACAAACTGACTTTAGTGTCGTATTTAATGTGTTTGATGACTTTTACATGTTTAACTCAAACTTAAATGACTGGCAAACCAACTGACAGAAGATTTGTAATAGTTTCTGGCTGTTTAAATAATAAAAATATAGTCACGCTAACGACTAGCAGGATTGACGCAAATCCTGCAAATGACGCAAATTGTGGAATGACAGATGGAAGGGCTTGATATGTATGCTTGAGAAACTGCAGTGAACTCAGTGTCCAGATGACATGTTTCATTGACAACTTTAAGGATTATTCACAGATTGTTTTTCTTGGGTAATTGCAAAATATTGTAGTTTTCAATTTCCAATGTTACAGACATTGCTGTATGAGTTTTTGCTGCTATTTATTTTGGATTCCATTTCCATGTTCACTCGTAATGACATTTTTAAATAAGAATCTCTACATTTTTCTCATGCACTTTCTAAATAAGACAACCACAGTCCTCATTTTTTTACATGACGCAATTTGTTCAGAGAATTGCTGGAATGTCAAAGTGTTACATTATAGAAATTATTGGACAAAATTATACTTTTAATTAGGAATGGGACAATATTGAAATTTCGTGTCGCAATTATCATGGCCAAAATAATGATAATACCACAATAATTATTAAAATTATGAACAGTTTTAAAAAAATTGACTTGTAAAGACAAAAAGTTGCATGTTTAAACTACTGTTATAGAATTCTACTTTGTTAAAAATGAAAACAACAACAATGTAGAAGAGAACATTACGGATAAGTAGCATTTTCTGCACAGTCTGGTGATCTAATGATATCTCTGGTGGCGATTTTAACGATGAATTACAAATGTACCTCGAATGATTATTGTCTTACCATTTTATCACAGTAAACTATATTTTTGTTCATTGTCTCATCCCTAATTTGTGGTGTGGATTCAGTAATGGCTGTAAAAATACCATGCGAAAAAGATGATTATTTTTGGCCTATATCCTCACCCACCGTCCCTTTCCCTAAATCCCTTGCCCCTTGTTAGCGGTTTAGAGCGACACGGAGGTCCATCCATGTCGGCCGCTGTGTTGTGTCTGGTAGCAGGAGAAAGCGATTGGAGAAGACTTTCTGCTCCATTAGGCAGAGGTCACCCGTTCCAACCCCAGAACGCTCCATCAGTGTGGGCTCGGGAGACATGAAAGCAGCTTTTGAAGCGCCACACAACAGCCGACACAACACAAACGCTTGTCGGGGCGGCGCTAACCGGATAGGTCAAGAATGGAACAGGCCCGGACAACCTACAAATGGGCTATTTTTAAGTGAGGCTCAAATGAACTGGAGAGGAGCGTCAGGATGTTCAGTTTTGAAGGCGCACACTACAACTTAAAAAGCCTTGAGTAAAACATAAATACAGAGTTAAATTATGATGAGCAAATAGTTTATTAACAATGAGTCAGGCAGAAAAATGGATGACACAAACCGACCCAGCAATCGAAGCCTGGACAGACATACACTAGAGTTTTTCAACCTTTTCTGAGTCGCGGCACACTGTTTGGGTTTGAAAGACACCATGGAACACCAACTACTATTAAAACATTACCAAGTCACACCATTTAGTAAAAAAAAGTACGGTACATAATGAGGCAGAAAATGTCTGTGCCCTTGTCTAGTTCTTTAAATTTGACAATAGTGATGGTTTTACGCTCTTGTTTGATGCAGAAGTTGCTTAATGTACTCCAAAATCTCAAATTAGTCAATTACATTTGCATTTATTAATATATTGACTCACATTGGATATTTTTTCAAGGCACACCTGACTAAACTTCAAGGCACACTAGTGTTCCCCGGCACACTGGCTGAAAATCAAGGACATACGCAACAGAAAAATGGAAAATATTACATCCGGACTTAATTTGAAGATGGACCTTTTTGACAGACTTTTGTCCAAATTGGACTTGACACTGGACAAAATGTTCCATGATTTAGTTGGATGTTTTTTTTTTCCATGCTCTGTGACGTGTCCCGTGTTTTGTGTTGGAAGAAAAAAAAAAGGTGAGGGTTTGTAGTTAGGGTAAGGGTACTAGTAGTAAAAGCCTGAATTATTCTTAATAAACCATTTGTTCATTATCAATTAAGCCACTGTTCATTGCGCTTAATTAATGCTAATAAAAGTGTAGTTATTATACAGTGTTACCTTTTTGTTTCGTACAGAAATTTGGAACAAAATTGGGTTGGGTTGGGGAAAAATGCAGCACAGTTTTTTCTTTCTTTCTTTTAATAATTGTTCACATTTTTGTTTAGTTGCTAGGTAGTTTGGTCATTTGTACCTTTTGCCCATGCACATATTTGCATTGTGGTTTTGAAACATAATAAATGACAAAAACATCGATTTTGGTGTTTATTAGCTGATTTTTCTCAGTATATTGTTGGCTAACAGACCGCTATATTAATTTATTAGTATTTATTAACCTGTTTTACCAGAAAATAACTTATACTCAACTCATTTTTATCGTAATACTTTGTTGAGTGTTGATTAACTAACATTTTTTCATCTGTGACCAACCAAGTCAACATATTGAGCTATTTTTTTCCATCTCTGATTCAACAATACCAAAAAAAGTATGAAATATATCTTTTTCCCCAACTTTCCAAAATGGCAACCAAAATTACCAATGGATCCCAACTCAAATACCACATTTTCTAAGCTTAACCTGTAGTTTATGGCTTTACATTCCATAACCGTTCATTCAACTGTGCCATTGCCAATTTTACTTTGCCACAATCCATGCACAAAACAGCTCTTACGCTCATTCGAATCCCAAACACAACAAAAATGCCCTATTCTTTCCTCCTATCTGCTCACAATCCAAAGAAAACTGGAAGAATGCGTTTGCTTTTACGACGCATTATTCTCCCAAAACGCCTTCAGCCATTTGCGATTTCCACACTGGCAGCAGGGTTCCTTATCACCGCCGAGTCCTCAGTGTGTAAAACCACCCAGAGGCGCCGCGTTCCCAGGTCTGTGACTGAGATCCTGATTATTACCGCGGGCCTAATGTTGCCAGATAAGAGCGTGTGTGTAATTAAGCCGTTTTCTGTTATCTCGGTAGGTAAAGGCTCAGGAGGCAGGAGGGAGATGCGTCTGGAATAGGTTTTCATATCTTCTTATGACGCTAATCAAACATTTTCCTCGGCTTACCTTTTAAACTTTTACTGGTGAGTTAATGACACAGCAGTATTCGTGGAAATTGTTGCATAAGAGATTTCTAAAGAGTGTTTATCCTCATTGGACCTTCAGGCTGCGTTCACTCTTGTCCTGGTTTGGTCTTGGTTTGACCCCAGTTTAGTCCTGGCCAGGGCTAAAACGGCAAGGGTTATTATTTTAGTTGTCGCTGATTATTTAGATTTTACATTGACTTTTTAAACACATTTTAAACCAAGTACAGGTTTAAATCTGGTGACTGAAGGCTTTTATATTGGATAGATGGAGAATATTGTGTTACTGATGAAATTCAGAAATTGTTCAATCTTTTTTTGATTTGATAATGCCACTTTCTTTGTTATTAAAAAAAAAAGTTTTTGTATGGGTTTTAAAGTCTATACAGTTGATTATAATTATCAACAACAATTACTTTTACCACAATTAATCAAATAATCATGACTAGCCAATTTATTGTTGCAGCCCTGTCTCTGATGCAGACTGGGATTTAAAATGATCATTTTGACAAGATATGTTTTTATTCTGTTTAATCTTTAGTCTTTTGACTAAAATTAGTTTTGGTTTTAGCCAAGATTATCAAGCAATTCTATTTAGTTTTTGCCTACTTTTAGTTGATGAAATTCAAGTCAACAAAATCCATAATAGCTTTAGTAAACAAGAAAATGTTTTTAGTTTGATAAAGTGTATTGCATTGCTTCATGGTCATGTAAAGATATGCTGATTGGCCGAGTTTGTTTCTGCTCTGGTTTTAGGCTCTGCAATTGGAAAGTACAACTTGGATATCATCTGCACTTGTTTGTTTCAGTCATTTATAGTTTAGTTGAGTCATAGTTCGTGTCACTATATTTAATTTTCATTTAGTTTTAGTTAGTAATAACATGACAGTAACAAAAACTATGCCAAATATTTCAGTCAACGAAATGTGTTGTGTGTGCAAGTGAAAATGAACCCTTCGAGTTTTCCCCTGGTTGTTTGGAGCCAAAACAGCCGTTTCATGGCGATTTGACAGGTTTTTATGCCACACCGGGTTGCAGAACGCAATGAAGGTGAATCAGTTTGAACATTGCTCTCTCATAAATTACCGTGAATAGGTGTATCAGAAGCTAATGTTGTTTTCATGACTTCATGTCTTCATCCAGTCATACTTCCACAGTGATACACAACTATGAAATACAAGCTAGCAAGAGGTGGATGTCATCGCCCAAATGTCGGCACAAATGCTGAAATATCAATAGTAAACATATAATCCAGTACTAATAATACTTTGAAATTTGTTTGATCACATTTAGTCTTGGAAAATAAACTGTTTTCCTGATTAATTTGTGCTCATAGTCTGAAAAATTATATATTTTAACTGTTGATATACATTAGAAATCGGAGCAGAGCTGAGAAAAGTCTGACTTAAGACGTAAAACGGCCAACTCTGATAATATCGAGCTAAAACGATCACTTGTGTTTCATTTTCTAAGATGAAACTCTGTGAAATAATCAACTTTTGATGTAGCTACATTTAAACCGAGCGCTACTTGAGGCCACAGCGGACAGAAAACAGAATAAACACGTTTTAAAGAGTTAAACCAGTTCAATAAAGCCAAATCGGACCAAGTTCCAAATCACCCAATGACAGTGGATGGACCATAATCCGTGTCTCCACTGGTTTACTCTCAACATCTGCGAAACATTGGGGGCTATTAAACGCCCAGTGCAGTAAAAAATTGTGAATGATGCAAAATTTGGAAACACAATCATCAAACATTTCATACAATTCTTCTTCTTCTGCCTCCTTCCTTGCGTGTCTTTCTCGCTAGACAGATAAATTAGCTCGGTTTTCTCGCCTCTAGCCTCTTCCTATTGTGTCTTGGCTCTCCTTCTGTCACTCCCTCTGGTGCTTTGGGTCCACCACCGCCCCCACCCCCCCATCACCCAAAGCCTCTCCCCCCTGCCGCGTCGCCCCATTGAGACTAACAGGCCGTCCCTCCTGCTTTCTCTTCCCGAGCGCCCCCTGCTACCTCGTCCCTTAGGCGCACCATCAGCACCGTTCGAGGATTCACTGACGCCGCGGTTGTCTCTGAGGAGTCTGGAAGATGCAAAGTTGGCTCGAGGGGAAAAGAAAAGTGCAGAGGTGGTTGGCTATAGGTTGTGCTTTTGTGTTTGTTGATGTTCAAATTGTAAGATGGAAGGGCAAGAATCAGCGTTACTCGATCGCAAAGAAATTTCAAAATTTAAGGAGGACCATTTGCTTGTCTCCATGGAGATGTTATTGCTTTGCCTGGAGAATGGTATTAAATGTACCTATAGACCCTTTAAAACTTGGTAAACAAAAACATTCTAAATTTGGTTGGTAAGGCAAAAGTGAAGTGCAACATAATGTGATTTCACTGGAGAAACTGGGATTTAACCTCAGAATATCACAAAATATATAAAACTGAGGATTTTGGAAAATGAAAAGCACTCAGACACATGTGAGTGACATCAGAGCTGCTGCACAACACATTTATTATAGTATTTTACATTATGTTTTAGGAAATTTTGACTATATGCATTTTTGATGAAGGAACAATCCAGATTTATGGGTTTTACTGGAAAAATACTCACAGAAATGTTGAGCCCACAATCATTTTTTATTTTATCTAGAGATATATTAGATACTATTCCATAAACTAGAGTCTTTTGAAGCTAAAATACAATTTAAGGCTAGAAAACTGTATTTTATCCATTGTTTGTTATAGAAAAGCAAACTAACTGACATTTCTACCCTGGAAATGTGTTTTTTCCCCCAAAACAAAGACTTAAAACCTGTATTCAGATCTAATGTGAGCTAATCATTGAAAAATTTACAGTCAACTTCATTTTGCCTCCAGTTGCCTCCATTCTGGAATTTTGATGACATTGCATTTTAAAGGGTCTATGCTTTGCAGTGACATCATGCTTGGGGGGGAACTACATTTCAGTGGAGAATAGTTCCATCATTATCAAGGTGACACATTGCACACATTAGCAAATACAGCCTCAGAAGAAAACATAAAACTGATTTAAACAACATTTTCAGGAACCTGAAAATATGTTGTTTTCAGGCCTAAAGTCACTGGGATAGGGTCCAGTCACCCGTGACCCCTAATAGGACCCCAAAAGGTACAAATGAAGGATTTTTCAGGTACCTGTGACCAGTACGAGTGCTCATGGTCCTGTTTAGGTGTCCAGCTTTCAACAAATAGGCGAGTGTGACTGAAAAACATGTGGCTAATGCTAACTTGTGACTGTAATGTTATTCGCGAAGGACTTGTTGAACAGCACAAATCAGCTCACCTGTGGTAGTTTCAACTAAGTTCTCTATGGTCAGATTGTGTGAAAACAAAGCTCAGATTAAAGTCTAACTTGAGTCACAGAGCCTCAGACAGAGCTTAGAGTTAGCTTCACTCCTCATGCTAATGTTGATCACATGACAGGTGATGTTAAGTACCCAACTTTTTGTGCAAATAACTACATGTTGTATGAGATGAAGATGTAAAAACAGCACTTTGTGACAAGATTAGACAACTGCGTGTTGCCTGTGACAAACAATAAAGTATTTTATATTAACTTGGAAGAAATGGCAGAAAGTGCTCTGATTGACTGTGCTTGGGCGGACCTCCCCAGTTTTAATCTTCTGTCTGAACAAACAGTGTTCTAAAGCCATGCATGTACCTAAAATGAATTCATTTGAATATTAACAAGGTGTCAAAGGGTTTGTGAGAGCTAAGGACGAGTTAGACAGATTTAAATACCTCAGGTACACCAGCTTTAAGTATATGTTCAAATCTTGACTTTTTTTAACTCCATACTTCTATTCTGCTGTTCTTGTACTTTGGCGTTGCAACACAAACATTTCCTTGTTTGTGTATTGAATAAAGGTTCTGTTATCTCATATTATCTAACCTTCATTTAATTATGGGTCTTAAACATGTATTCTTACTGTGAGTGTCATCGCCTCTCCATAAACCTGATCTGTAACCTGCCTGTATTCATGGAGAAAGATAAGTTCAGTGCAATACTGTGGAACATTCCAGGTAAAGCAATAACATCACCTTTAAACTTGATTATTTTATCTTACAGATGTATTACGGCATAACAAAGTGTCCCCGATTACGCAAATGTGAAGAATTGTCACTGCTTTGGACATTATTTTGAAAAATGATGATATGATTTACTTTTGTTCATTTGTGTTAATTATGAGTCCATGATTTGGTCCTAAATTTTAGTCTTGATGTGGACTTGGTTTAGTCCTCCTCTAGCCCTTGTTTAGTCCTGATCCGGTTCAGATTTAGTCTTGGGTTTTGTCCTGTTTAATCCCAATTTTGATGCTCACAGATGACTTTAAACTTTGAGCCAGTTTTTAATTTAATTTGAATAGTCCTGTTATTTACAGCGATATCGTCATAAACAAAGTCAAAACATTTTCAATCTTTTTCTGCAAACTTACCATAGACTTCTTACCTTCCCTCATCTCCGTCGTAAACTATCACCCAGTTTTTTACCATGTCATGAGATCAAATAAACACAAGCCATACGTTAGCGCCTCTGTCAGTTAAAATGGCTGCCGCTGGTGGGGTCCTGGCGTGCTATCATTTGGTATTGATTAGCTTAGCGGTGGTGCTAAAGCTAACGGGCAGGATGGCTAATGCCTGAGGCCACTGGTCATTTAGCTGTCAACCTCAAAGTGATGGCCCGGCCCAGGCGCACTAGATCAATGGGAGGCGCTTCTATGGAAGACCCCGGGCCAAGTATAAAAGTAGCACGCCAGGGAGGAGCAGGCGGAGGTTAGTCCTGCAGGAGCGGCTGCCAGGGCCTTGTGTCAGGAAGAAAGAGGGACAGGGCTTTGAAAGAATGGTGAATAAAGTGTGTTTTCAATGAATAAAGTGCGTTAAGTGCAGAGAATAGTTCAAATCTACTACTGATACTACTACTAATGTAAACATGTGCTCCTGCTATTACCAGTACTACTGTTGATAATATTTTTATAGATGCAGTACTATTACTCCCACTCTAACAACAGCTACTACTACTACTACTTCTGCTATTACCAGTGCTACTACAGTAAATGTGTGATGTGTGCTCATAGTCTATATTCTTAGGTTTACTGCGATTATTATTCCTCCTACTACAACAACACCTTCTACTATATTCATAGGTTTACAACTAATATTCATCCTTAATCAACTAGTACTAAAACTATTACTACTGTAAATGTGTGCTACAACTTTAAGTACTACTCTTGATTATACTTTTAACGATTTTCTTTAAATACTCCTCCTACTACAACACCAACAACTACTACTACATTTATAGGTTTATTACTAATACTCATACTACAACAACTACTACTAGTACAGTAAATGTGTGTTCCGATCTGAAGTACTACTCGTCATTATACTGTTATAGTTTCTCTACTATTACTCCTCCTCCTCAAACTACTACTACTACTACTACTACTACTACAACTACTACTACTACGTGTATAGGTTTTCTGTGGTTTATACTATTAATACTTCTCCCATTCCTACAACAGCAGTAATACTCCTTCAACCCTACAACAACTACTACTACTACTACTACTACTACTACTACCACTACCATTACTTCTAAAACTACTTCTATAAATGTGTGCTCCAACTTTTAAGTATTACTCTTGATTATACTTATGTAGGTTTTCTTCTAATACTCCTCCTACTTCTATAACAACCACTACTACTTCTAATACTGCTACTACATTTACAGGTTTACTACTAATAATCTCCCTATAACAACTATAACTTCTACTACTACGGTAAATGTAGTACTCTGATTGCACTTTTATGGTTCAATACTTAAACTCTTACTCCTACAACTGCTAATACTCCAACTCTTACTACTAATACTCCTTTAGCCCTATACCAACAACCACTACTATTACTACTACTATTGTGAATGTGAGCTCCTCCTTGAAGTATTGTTGAATATACTTTATACTACTGCTACAGCTGCTGTAAATGAAAGGAGTGCTCCTTCTTGAAGTACTACTCTTGATTGAAGTTTTGTAGGTTTACTACTAATACTACTTCTACAACACAACTACTACTTTTACTACTACTACTGCTATTACCGCCATTACCACTACTCTACTACAACACTAACACACTACTACAACTATGTAAGTAAGATGTGCTAGTACTCCTTCTACAAACACTACTGCTGCCGATGCTAGTACTACTGCAAATATACTGCACGGTACTATGATACTACTCTTGCTTGTACTTCGGCTACTACTACTAATACTACTTCCCCTTCAGTTACTACTACTACTTTTGATCCTATGATTATATGACACATTTGTTTCTTGAGTTAAAGTACAACATAAAAAAGAAGGAAGTTAATGCAAAGATGAAACTGTTTGGGCAATTGAAATTCTCCTCTACTTTTAAGCTAAACTTATCATTAATTTCAAACTATCTTCTCTGCGTTGGCCACATTGTTCAACTCATAACAATATCCCTGCTATGTAATCAACATGTCATATCAGCCCAAAAAATGCAATCTTTTTCCAATTTACCGAAGATAATTGCCGTCCAAAGTACAATGAAAAGTATGTTTTTCAGGTTTGTAACAAATAGATGCTTCTACCTGACCTGGCACAAGGCAGGATAATGGAAGAGGGTTATTTGGCGTTCTAAAATTCTTTAATATTGATCTTATCTCTTGGGGTTACACAAAACTAATAACAGAAGTAGCACCGATTTGCAGAATACGCTATCAAAAGTCCAGATCTCAAAAAATGAAAGATGATTCAACCAACTCAATACGGCTCAGAAAATCCTTGCGTTTAACTTCTTCCCAGTCGATATTTAAGCCAAGCGCTGCATCAGAAGGTTTTTAACTGTAATAGCTGAAGCCTGTTTGGGTAGATAGCATTTTTAAGACCCAACATTTGAAGATTTTGAGTCGTTTAAACAAGAGTATTTGAAAATTGAGACTTTGAAACAATGGCACGTTGTAAATTGCTTGGCATTTTGAGACTTTAAGCTACATTTGAACTTTGTTTGACTTAAAACTAGGGGTGGACAGTAACTAATTACAAATTGCAGATTGCGGTTTATAATCTCATACGCTGTATTTAATCAGGTTTTGCATAAAAGATGGATCCTAAATTATACCGAAACATGTTAAAAAGTAACTACCACTCTGAGTAGGTGTTTTCTTGCATACTTTTCCCTTTTACTTGGGTATATTCAGTCTTTCCCCTACTACTTGAAACAATCAAAAATTCATCCACAAACAGATAATTGTGCTCTTATATAAAACAGTGTGCATTATTATCTAACTTAATTAAGACCAAACCAAGGCTCATTTTTTGACTAAATAACGCAAATCATGACACAATTCTACAATTCTTAGTTAAAGACATGGCCTGTGCATCGATAAATCGACTCATGTGCAACTCTACATTCAAACATATCTGACCTAAAATACAAGATACACTTACAACTAGGGATGGTCTGAAATGCATATTTCAAGCCAATATGATACAATATTGGAATTGCTGCTGTTGTCAGTGACCGATATTTGCCAATACCAATGTTCAGATTAAAAAACCCATAGCAAGGCTGAGAAAGTAAGGATCACAAACAACTTTGCACTTTAGTAAAACTGAAAACAGAATGTATTAATCAGGGATATAAAATGATTTATGGCATGATTGTATAAACACAAGCCTAGTTGCTCTTTTATTTATATATTTACTCATTAGTTTGTTCAAAAAGACAAATCTGAAACACTGAGGATAAACTGGTAATGATGCACGGACACAGACTGAGCCACAGCCAAAGACATGGTCATGATACCGATACTGGATACTGAAACTGAATAATAACTCAGTATACAGATAAGTACAATGTCTTCTTATGCAAAAAGGGAGAATAAACTTGTGATTCATGCCATAAACTCCAGCTAACTCACTCCATGCATTCTCCTTTCTGCTCTAGTCCACATAAAATCTTTACAATCCCAATAAAAAAATGATTTGTCTCATAAAAATGTTAGTCGACAAAGACTCCATTCATCGACTAAATAACTAAAGGCCCACAGCCCTACAAATCTCACATTTTCTGCTTTTTAACACAATGGAGCTCTTTGCCTCAGCGACTCTAGTCCAAGGATCTATCACAGCAATAAAGTCTATTTGTTTTATTCTGTTTTTACGTTGTTTTAATGCAAACAATGAACCAACACTACAACATTCTTACCCCTAAGTCAAGTTTACCGTCCCTAAACGTCGACTGCTCAAACATCCTAATTATCCAACACCCCCAAATTCATTTTAACACTTCGCATCTTTTTATTTCTCCAGGAACCGCTTCCGGGAATCATTAGTCATTTTAACCCACCTCTTGTGCATTTATAACCAGGCAATGCCCCCTTAATGCTGCTAATCTTTTCAACTCGCTCATCAATTAGCACACGTAGCATCTTGTCTCCGCGCGTGCATCGGTGCTAAGCTAGCTAAACATCCCCAAATTAATGAGGCGTATCCTCCTCTCGCCGATTTAGTGCTGTTTTGGGTTTTCCTTCAGGGCATCGAGACACGCTCCTCTGTTCATATTTATAAGCTAGGCCTTTTTATTAGCGACCTAGCGGGGTGCTAACAGTTGGGAGGCAGCAGGGGCTTTGATGGCCGTGGCAGGAGACGCCGGGCTGGGCCAAATTTGCCGGAGAGCAGGGCGAGATCATCTGCCTGTGTCATTGGACCAGACACTGAGGGCTTGTTTTGCAGTGGGATTTTTGTTTAAATTTAGATATTAATTTGGAATGGGCTGCCGACTTAAAGGGGATGATGTTTTTTTCATGCTTTAAAGTAAAATCTTTGCCCCATCACAGATATACTGCAAAATCAGCTCTTAGGGTGAAAATGAGGCACTTGTGCATTTTCTACCTCTAATTATAGTGTTTAGTTCTCTGTGAAGCAGGAAATTCGCTGTTAGCATGCTAATGGTTCATAGCATTACCGTTAAAGTTGTGAAAAGCTCCTGTAAACTCATTGTAGTAAACATTTAGTGCACTCAGAACCAGTTAGGAAAGTCAGCAAAAAATGTGGACCACTGCAAACAGTTTAAAATGTATTGTTATTATTTTTTAACGTGTTTAACAATTCAGGTACAGTGTTTTTAGAATGAAGGAAAATGTGTTTTTGTTGTCATTTCTTTGTATGAAAATGCCAAATTGTTTTTATTGTTGAAAAATAGACCATGTCAAAAACTCTTGGTTAATTTTTTTGGACTTCTTTTTGAGTGAATGAGTATTAGCAAACCATTATTTTAAAGGTAACTTTTCTGATGGAGGGTGTGCCACCTGCTTGTCTCTATTCAAATGTTATTGAATGTATCTATGTCCATGCATGTGACGCCTACAGGACAAATCACAGGATTTTCTGAGATATTTTGAGCCAGCAAAACATCTCTATTTAAGATTGACACGTTTAATGCTGTACAGTGGAACATTTCGGGCAAAACACAGAGACAGGCAGGTCGCCGACCATCCCCACCAGAAAAAGTTACCTGGAGCACCTTTAAAGCAGAACAACGCCCCGAAAATACATTTGGCACCACCTCATGGACTGAGGTAAAATGAATGAGGTAAAAATGTTACTTAGTGCTACTTTAAATCTTAAAATATATTGTTACAAATGGGAAATAAATAGTTAAGAATGTGAGATAGATCATTTTGAGAAAGTTGGTAAATTATTGTTCTTCAGATAACAGAATGACTCAACCATAAACAAAGGAAATAAGTCCATGGAGTCATTAGAACATTAGAACAACAGAAACATATTTTGAAATATAGCACCAATTTAAAATAGGCTCTGCTAACATGAGGACAATGTATGTGTCTCAATCGAAGCTGTGGGACTGCAATATGGCAAAAAAAGTATATATATTTTCATCAATCAGTCTCTCTTTGTTTTGAAGAACAAAATAAAGAACGGCAATCAGTATACATTTCATGAACATACACAAGACAGACGTTTAATCATTGCTATGCGACACCAAAAATCTCTCTACTACACTGGCTTTGGACCTCTGCATTTAAAAACCAGAACATAGTAACGATTTAACATGACTGAACCTCAATCTCGATTAAAATACGATTCTTTTTTAATTACCAGTAAAACCAAACATTGCAGAGTGCTGTACCTTAGCTTGCGGAAAATTCTGATGATAACTGTGCTTTTGAGAAAATTCCTCTCTGCACCATCCCACACACGCGCATTCTTTAAAATCTGCCCACATGAACTGCCAACACAATATTCTCTATCATCAAGGCTGTGCAGAAATTCTGATTACCACCTCTTTAAAAAAAAAAAAAAAAAAAAACACACACATTGACTTCATCTGACAGCTAACCAAAAGCTATATTATCAACCTTATTGGATTTATGTATACAAATGCCCACATAATCTTAATGCAAGCCTCTTTGGTCATGCCCACCCATGCACGAAATCCCCCGCTGTGCAAATGCGATAAAGAATAACACAACTAGAATAGATTGAATGAATTATAATATAGAAACAAGCATTCACACGTGCTATAGGCTACGGTTGAAGGGCAGTCCCCGTGCAGACCCGTCGTTTCGCTTCGCTAACGTGATTTCCTCCAATTTGGGGATGCATTGGGGGGTCTTGTGCAGCGGCCAATGGATTGTCTCAGCTTATCCCGGCTCGTCTGAAAGAATCATCCTCGAAAGCCTTTTAGGAAATTCACCCTAGCTTTGTGCTCAGACAATTGGCGCTCTGGCTTTCCAAATCGACGTCTCAACAACATACCCTTTCACTCTCCTTTTCTATAGGTTGGATTCGTGTAAAAATGTGCCTTTCAACTGTAAAAATTGAGATATTTATGGTTTATATCTCTGCAATAGGCTCTACCTGGCTAGCTGAGTGTTAGCTAGACTTCCTGTCTGATTCTGTCTCCGTGTGGTTTTGGTTTCGGTCTAAAATGAATGAATACTAGGGCTGCACAATTAATCGAAACCAAATTGAAATTGCAGTTTGAATGGACTTAATTAGCAAATCACAAAGGCTGGAAGTTTGAAATGCAATAATTTACTCTACATCTGTCTGTCAAATCTGTCAAAGCATGCTCTGAAACAGGCAACAAAAGTGACAAAAAACGTGACTAAAAGCGACAAAAACACGACTAAGCAAAGTGAATGCAACAAAAGCCTTAAAACGTGACTAAAAACGACAAAAATTAGTCTAAAGGTGTTAAAAACGTGACTTAAAGTGACAAAAATGATTCTTAAGGAGTCAAAAACATCACTAAAAGTGACAAAAATGTGACTAAGATCAACGAAAATGCGACGTCTACTGTATTCAATTCAATATATTTTTGTAGCGCCCCAAAATCACAAGTTGTTTTTGTTGTAATTGTTTTTCAGGCAATATTTCAGGCTTTTGACAGTGCTCCTGGTAAAATGTGAAATTTAAACAGAATCCCATTATCAAAGCATTACATGCAAATCTAATCACAATACTGTTTTTTCCCAAATCGCACTGCCCTAGTTGAGTTGTGGTTTATGTCTCTGTCAACATGTTAAAGACTTCACAAAACAGAAAATAACCTACTTTTAAAAACATAAAAAAAAAAAAAAATACAAGACAGTCTTTACTTCAAAATTGAATTGTTTGTGTATTTATATTTTACATTTTAACAAAAGTTAGCATTAGCCGTGAGAAACTGCTGACTATATTTTCCCAAAGCGTTTAGCTCCATCACGCAATCTATTACTTAAAACAAGATACATTTTCTGAAATAAAGCGGATTTAACTTTTCCGATTTTACAATGTACTCCTTCAACATCCTTCCAAAATGCTCTTTCAGTTGTTTGTCTATTCCTCGACTACATTTCGCTCGGCTTGCCCACACGTTGGGTTAGACTCTCGTTTAGCCGCTGCTTGTGTAGGTGTTGCAAAGAGAAGAGTTGCCTGATTAGGCGCTGAGAAGAAGCACAATTAGGCTTGGGAATCGGCAGAGCGGTGGAAAGAAGTGAACAACTGCATGACCTTATAGCGAACAATGCTAATGTCACCACCTGGGGGAGGATAGCGTGCCAGTGCCGGGGCGGGCGTAGAGAGAGATGGAGTGACGACAGAGTGGAAGGATAAGAGACCCGTGGAAGCCTGTTGTTGTGATTGTGACGTTCAAATGCACAGGTACATGCAGGCGCAGGAAACGGAAACCACTCCATGATGACTACACTTTAATACTTATTCGTTTGTTGTGAATTTTAGGGATACACTGATCCAGCTTGTTCAGTTTTGATACCGTAAACAATCCATAAGCTTTAATGATCTGCTGATACCCGGTAAATGGATGCCAGTTCTAGGCCAACACCAGCCAGTAAATACTTTGTTACTATTACATTTAAATAGAGTAGTCTTACTACATCCATGTAGAGGCCCAAACAGGGTATCAGCTCAACCAATATCTTGGAACCATTTTTTCCTTGATCAAATTAAAAGAAAGTTAATAAGTTATCTATTCCCTTGGATCATGGGTAGAATCTGTTGTAGTGGTTGTAGTAGTAGTCGTAGTCGCTTTATTGTAATACTTATGGATGAAGAAGGCACTGAACAAAATGGTGACTAAAGCTGTGATCCTTCTTAATCGTTAAGTTGATTAATCGGTTGATGGTGTATTCAGTCAAAATGTTTATTAGACCACTAGATAGACAGACAGACAGACAGACAGACAGACAGACAGACAGACAGACAGACAGACAGATAGAGAGATGGATAGATATATAGATACTTTATTGATTCTGAATGACAGTCAGATTCAGCTGCAGAAACATTTTCACTGCACTTCTCAGTTACCTTTGTGCCTCAGTCAAAGGTGCAGCTTTAGCAGAAGGTTTCTTCAGGTAGAGTAAACAAATCGTGTGTCAGGGCAGTTTGAGGAGAGTAACAGCCCTCAACGCCTTTTCTTTACAATGATTTCTATGGGACAGCAGCAAAAATTAGAAAATATGGAGTGAGTTTGCCGAAAGATATGGAGTGCATCGAAACTTCTAAGTACATAACATACACATTAAGACACTGTTTACTAGTACTTTTCTGGAAAAACAGCTGTTTTTGCATGAACTCCTGTGCAGTTGTAGTCTTTTGAGTGCAGTTTGGGTAAGAAACCTAGAGATGCTTCATAGTTTTGAGAGCTTTTGCCATGCCCCCCTTTTAGTCATCAAACCAGTCGATAGGGTCTTCAGTCAACCAAGAATTTCTTCACTCGACCACAGGACAGCCCTGTCGAAAACTGACCCTTCTGCTCTGGATTATATGACACTGGCCCTGAAAAAAACAAAACTCTTCGTTCAATCTCTCTGAACTATGGGCTTAGCAGCTCTTACACAGAATAAGACCCTTTGGCGACACAAGGGCATTTCGTATTTAGCAGAGGGCATTGCATTTCCTCAACAATTGCCCCCTTTGCTACTTTGAACCACTCAAACCGCGATCTCCTCTCAGTGTTATCCGTTCCGCCGTGTCAAGATGTCTTCCGAACGCAGCGCTCTAAACCCTCCCTGTCACTCTTTCCTTGCGGGTCCTAACCTAACATTTAGCGTGCGCCAACCTTTTTCCACTCTTGCCCCGCTGACACAATCCCGTTCCGGCAAAATGTCACACTTCCCTCCCCGCCCCCCCGAAAAGGATCACCCCCTTCTGTGAAAATAAAGTCGAAGCTCGCCCTGCGTACTTCACCTTACCCCCCGCCTCCATCTTCCACTGCCTTATCCTTCTCTATCCTCTTTTCCACTCCCTTCAACTCTATCTCCCGAGCAGCACACATCTGGGTTTGCCGTAGCTCAGCGTTTTGCCGAAAAGAGTCCTCTCCTTTAAGGGCCGTAATTAGTCGTCACCTTGGGAAAAGAAGGGAGGATAAAAGGAGGAGAGGCAAAAAGTGGTGACGGGAATAGGGTGCGAATGAGCGAGAATGGAAAGCGGGTGTCGCATGTAGCACCCGCCGAGAGTCACGAAGCCGAAAGCAAAGCGGGATTGGAGGCTTTTTTTGAAGCTGTTGTGTTGTTAGAGATTTTGTGCTGAAGTCTGTTGTAATCGTGTTGTTCAGGGTTTAAATTTCTAAATGTTTATTAGGTTCGCAGTGCAACAATGTGGTTTGTAGTAAAGAAGTGATGGTGCTTCAAAAACGGCAGTGTTTGTGTTTTTGTTTACGGTTCATAGTTTTAGTTTTGTCATAGTTTCGTCAATGTCATATTTGTGCTGACTAAAACTTAATAAAAACTGAGTTTAAAAGTTATATGAAGACTATAAGATTATGACTAAAATATTTGTGTTGAATAATAAACAGTTGAAAAATATTTAAACTTAAATGGATTAAAGGGACAAGTGGACACTAGGAAAAGAAATGTACTACAAAAGGTAAGATTAAAACTAAATACATATTTTGTTTTGTCTAAGTTAAGAAGAAATACCTAATTGATAATCTGGATGAGGCATGAACATGTGGAGCGTTGTATGATGAGTTGTAGAATAGAGAAAATGAAGAAAAGGGAGTGCAGGATGAACAGGTCACAGGCTAGCGGCTTGAGAAGCGAAACATGAGGGAGTCATATATGTGAGCTGGTCACTTGCATGAGTTTATAAAGGCACAGGAGAGATGTCAGTCATATTCTGACAGCTGCATAATATTTCTTTAACAAAACCACCCAAATTCCAATCTCACACAAAACAATAATAATACCACACGATGATACCATGAGGCCGTGACAGCGATGTCGAATGTGTAGAATCCAGAGAAACCGATGGCTCATAAGTGCTGCTAATATTTTTTGGGTTTATTTGGTCACCAAGTAAATTTCTTACAAACTCACTCACAGCTCAGTTCTACCACAAACATACAAGAGCAGTGTATGTGTGTTCTTTAGTCAGCAGGTTGGCCAAAACAAAAGTCTATACGATAAATAATGCAAATATATTGCCATTGTCCAACTTTGCACTTTTACCACTGTCTGAAGGTCACCTTTACTGTTCCTCTGCCTGGAGGCATCGCCTGCCATGGAAAAAAATAAGGCACACAGTGCAGATTTAGTTTAGTAGGTTGCATTCAAATGGCACCACAACATTCCGTCAGCCGATAACATTTAATACAGATGGTGGGCAGCTAAAATACATGTAAAATGCAGATCTCTGTTGTAACGCAATGAGTTCTTAGGTCTAGTCATCAAGTTCAACATCATTGAATTTACCTTTGAGATATTTCATGGCAAAGTCCTTTGTTATCAAAAGGGGAAAGCGGCTCTTGCTCCATCTGAGATTATGACATTATCAAATTCTACAACGTGATTGGAACCATTTCATAGCTTTTTGAGAATAGGCGTTCACAACATTCTAGAATCCCTTTAGTTTACACTGAGGTGAGGCAGGTCTGTGTATCTGTCAGATTGCAGATTTGTTGGCCTAGTTTCTGGTTCATTTCGCTGCAATTATTGGGCTGACTCAATTGAAATCCAAACAAAAACTGGCACAAAGTTCACTTCTATTCTTTATTTGGATCCCCATTAGCTTCCATCAAGTGGTTGTTAGTCTGCCAGGGGTCCATCAGATATAAAATTGACATTACATATATAGTGTGAATATAGGCCTATACAATTATCAATATTCAGCCCTACCTAAAGTTCAACGTCATCTCTGTCCGTACACATAAACAAAAGTGACACACGTTTTTCAAAATAACCTTAAAACGTGGTGGCAACACTTTCAAAGGTGTGATCATTCTTAGTTGAAAGGACTTTGAAAGCAACGTGAATGTAACCTGGATAAAAAGAGTTGTGGTAAAGACACAAAAGACTATGACATTGAAACATCCTTCCAAAAAACATTGAATTCATTATTTGGGAGCTGCAGTCCTGAATATTTTGAAGCAAGAGATAAACTATATTTTCTGCAGTGTGATACCATATTTTGATTCATAAATCTACAACGTTCTGAGCCAAATCAATGCTAAACGGCTCGTGCGCATTAAATATTAAAATCAAACATACCCATTGAATAAAAATCTGCCTTTTCCAACAGCCTTTCGTCCTTGGTTAGATTTTTATTTACTCCCATCCATCAATATGACGCCACAGCCTGCGATTTCTTACGATAAGACTTATTATCATTACAACCTTCTCTTCGCAGACGCAACCTTGACTAGATTTTTAATTCCACTCCAGTATGCAAATGCCGTAAACACTCCCAAAGAACAACAAATTCTGTCTGTTCCTCGAAGACTCGGAGGAGCTTTAGCAACAGCCTTAGCAACAGCCCCCTTTTTCCCCTCCGTTTTCCAATTCCCAATACGGGCAAAGAAAAAAAAGTGTCAATGTATTTTTAGAAGGTGCGAACAAGAAACGAGGTGGGGCTCCGTGCGCGCGTGGTGGAGTCTATACAGCCTTATTTGCGATAATGGTGCAAGCAGTCGGGTCTGTCAGTCGCCATTTACACACAAATGAAGTATCGAGGGCCCGGCGGACTCCCTTGCCGCCATCCCGCCTGTCAAAAAAGGTTAGCGGCTACAAGCGCAAACACAACCATCTGAGCCGGAGATCAACCTTGGCGCTTGTCCGTAATAGCTTCATCCTTGGACACTTCTCCCCCCGCCTCAACCTTTGCCAAGCTTCGCCGTTAGGTAATAGACTTCTCAGGATCGCACAAATAAGAGATGCAGACTTTTTATTCGGTCCGTTCGAGGAGGAGAGCCGGGGATGTGCGCGGCGTAATAGGGATGAAGCGGACCATAACTACAGGAGAATAAATCTTGGTATCTTGGCGCCGGGTAAAGCTGGGGCGCACAAGGATTGCCGAGGTGCTGTAAAATGTTGTTTGATAGGAGTGGAGCGTTTAGGGGACTTGGGGGAGATGCTCTTGCTTGGCTGGGGGCCCCGCGCTAGGGAGAAATCAATCAGGGAAAGAAACATTTCGTCGAAGCTGCCAGGTAATGCATGATGAATTCGGGGGATGTTTTCATAGCATTGCTCGGTCAGATTCTGAGAGTTGCATAATATTTCTTTAACAGCTAATTTGCAAATTCTAGGGCGAGACTATTATCATTTATTGAACATGTTTTACAGTTTGTTTAATGGCCATTGTTGACTATGTTTTATAGGTTTAAATGATACTATTTTTAATCTGTTAGTATCTTGATATGTTTCCTTTCACACACATCCGTACTCAGGGGCGTCAGACTGGGGGGGTAAAGGGTACTGGTTTCCCGGGGCCCAGGGCAAGCATGGGCCCTTGAAAGCATGTCTTTTCTCAGTTACACTTTTGTACGCTTTTGTACACTTTTGTAATAAAATACATTGTGATCGATTAAAGTTGTTGAGAGACTAAATACATTATGCATGAGATCTGAGGGTCCCATCAAGTCATTGTTCACGTATCAGCCGTGTTCTTTACAAATAAAGCTAGTAAATATAATCTGCAGTTTGTGTATTTTCTCATTGTAATAATACAATTTGAGATGAACAAAACAGTACTGTCATAATATAAGACGGTAGCTGCACTGGATGTCTGTAAATTTTATTAAATCTAAAATGTTTTTGCTAGGTGTATGTAGAAACCAAAGGGTGTGTATTCTAGCAATAGTGAATGAAAAAATAACAATATAAAAACTAATTTGCTGGGATAAATATATCATATACAAAGTTATGTATTAGGGGCCCAGAATTTGGTGCTACGGCAATGGTGCAATGGTGGAAGAAGTGCTCCATTTTGTTACTTATGTAAAAGAAGCCTATCACATTGCAAATCTATCTAAGTGAAAGTTAAGACAGTACACCTACTTTAAAGAAAACCTACTGTATCTTCTATATAGTCATAATCTACACCCATTCAGGGGCGTAGCGAAAAATTCTGGGCCCCAGGTACAGACTGTCACGGTGGGGCCCTAATACATAATTTTGAATATTATTTATTTATCCCAGCAGATGTGGTTATTATTTTTTTTTTTCCGTATGGTTTCTACACCCTTCTATCAATAGCTTGAAAATTTAAAGACATCCTGGTTAGCTAGAGGGCTATATAATGACACAGTGCTGTTAGTTTTTGCAATAACCAAAGACCTTCTAATACATCATCAGTGTAAGAAAATACACTAAATGCAAACAAATCATCACTACTTTCATTTGTTAACGACTTGGCTAATACTGTATCTGAGCAATGAGTTTCCTCTTTTTCAAAAGTGTGATCTTATTGGATTTAAGGCCTTCACTCAACCACAGTGCATTTTATTAGAACAAAAATCATTATGTGACATTTTGGATATTTTAAATTGGACTATTGATCTGATTGATTGACTCTAACGAAAACAAGCTGACTTCTGCGTTGAAAACCGCTGTGCATTTTTACCCCTTTGCGTCGCCTGTGGAGCTGCAGGTCACGATACAGAGCAGAAGACTTCTTTGTGGGGGAGCGGTGAAAGTGTCAGAGAGGACTGTCCAAAGGAAAAGAAACATTACTCAAACATGCATGAATCACTCTAAATTCAACCTCCAGTGATTTAATGAGAAGGAAAACAATTATATTATGATTAAAAGTGGATTTGCATAATAGGTCTCTTACTATTAACTATTAAAGCATCAAACTGTCATCTTGATGATGATTTGTCCTGAATATTGGTCTTCAGACATTATGCATTTTGTTTGCTCAAAGTTGGGACTAAAAACTCAAATTTGTTGGTAATATCTCCACAAATGTGCTAAAAAATAAACGCCTTTGAGGGTATTTGAGGGTGAAGTCTATATGACCGGTTCTATTGTTTTTCTAAGTATGACTAAGTTTGGTGGGATAGAACCTGTGGTAATAATTTATCAAATGTCAATATCAATCAGTCAAGTTGCAGTTTGCAAATAAATTTTGAAAAATAAAAGTTTAAAATCAAAGGTAGAGCTGAGTTCTAAAACAGAATCCCTCTGTGATGTCATCAATAGGCGACGTACCATTGAAAATACAGGAACAATTTACACCAACTGACACATCTGACAGTTTAAAAGATTATTCAACAAAACACATTTGTTATCAGGAATTATTTATTGCCAGTTCATAATTGTGTAATTTACATGGACTTTGGCCCTTGTTTACAGTCTGGTTGCTAGGCAACAATTGTGGAATTACTATGTCATATGTGCTGCTCATGTTCAACCAGGAAGTAACAATACAAACTTTACAAAAACTGTCAAACTGGGGACAAATAGGCAAAATGTTTAGTACAATCTTAAATATAATCATGATCACTACTTTCTAGTGAAATGTTTAACCTGCCATGTGCACATTAATAATAACTACACTTTAATATCCTTAATAAAGCATGAACAAAGACATGATTGATTTATTTAACAAAACATTCTCAATAAACCATTTGTTCATTATGAATTACATCTTTGATCATGATTTATTAAGGCAAATGAATGTGTAGTTATTATAAAGTGTTATTTCAATGTGAGATATCAAAACTATTTTCATACAAAGGACAATACTATTACTATAACTGTACCTACAGTGACTATAGCTATTTAAATACCACAATGATGATAAAAAAACACAACTCAACAGCACTTCAGACAATAGGATGTCATTTTCAACACAATTTAAAATTAATCCACACTATTCTTATTCATAGCAGTCATATTTATTTAATCTTTTCAGAATCAATACTTATTCAATTGAGTTTTGATTGGTTAGTATCTAGGTATGTTGTTTTTTTGTTTTTTTTTGCTTGACCCTATTACGTGACAACACCTTACCGCGCACAAACCACCGCCGTACAAGGTGACAAATACACCAACAGACAACTCGGACTCCATTTGCCATTTTTCAACTCTTCTGTTCAAATATTAGATAATCTTTTGTAATCAGAGTTTCGTCAGTCGTCGCTCCCCTCCCGCTTCTCCTGCTTCTCCCGCTCCAACATGTGTAATCAATCAGGCAGTAATCAGGTAATCTCCACCGTCTCGCTGCCTATCTGTGCGTGCGATCGTGTGGCAGCTGGCAGCGGTGCTAAGTTCCCTGCCTGGGTGAGCTGATGGCGCAGCACCGACCCCCCCCGCTCCACTCGCTGTTAAGGCATATCTTCCAATCTAATGACTGCTCAATGTGTCAAATGGGATTTTTAGAGCAGGCACAAAACGCAGTTAGTGTCAAGATTTCTTTCCCCTCCTCCTTTCGCCGACCGACTGAAACGTTACCGGGAAGCGAAGCAGCCTTGCAAAGTGTGGTTAATGGGAGCGATTGGTGGTCCAGGTGCTCAATAGACTGGAAATGATATTTTTGGAGAAGGTAGCGAGCTGTTTTGACTCGTATTTGGAGAGAAAATGGCACTGCTTTCGCTTCGTGGATTTGATTTGTTGCATTTTTTTTCTTGCAGGTTTTGAGAGTTAGTCATGAGGTTTTGTCAAATTGCAAGGAGTTAAAATAGTCAGACGTACGGAATGTAAAAGGAAGTAGATTAGCTGTGGTTTGGCAGAGTGTTTTGCGCATTGGCTTGTTAGGGGTTCAATTGCCAAGCTGGGTTCTTCTCACCTTTAAAAATAATCAAGAATCAAACATTTGTGAAAACTTATTTATGCATGAATAACATTTTGTGTTATTATTGACTAATACATTTGAACATCAAATTTCTGTTTGACATTGAAAAAGATTATTTCTTTAAAGCAGATCATGAACTGTGTATTTTAGGAACAATTTATGAACGCTAAGGTACATTTTTGTCTCCGCTTTGATTCAACTAGGGCTGACAATTTTGGAATAAATATCTAATTGCGATATTTCTGACAAGCATCAACTTCAATCAATTTATGTGTTGGCGGTAGGATTCTCACCGTTACACATGTCCATGAGCATTAACATATGAGAAAAGACTGAAATCTGAACTGTCGAAATAATGCAAGAATCCCATGAATTCCAGAACATGTTTGTAGAGGTCTGAAGTACAGTGTTAGCAGGATGTGTAACAAATAGAACAGGATAATGTGTTGTTTGCAAAGGAGACTTTGTTAGCCAAACATGAACACTTAAACCAGTCGTATCATTGTACAAGCAGGCAATTACAGTCTTTGACAGAAAACCCATGGGATTGCATCATTGTGATATCATCCAAAAACACAATCTTTAATCTTTTCTCTAGCACACTGAAACTGTTTGATAAATGATATGTCAACACTGTTTTGTGGTGTGGCTGTCAGGCGTCTCTCAGACCTAACACCAGAGCGCCTGTCAGTGAGGACTGTGGAGTTCCAAAGTTCAGAACATCTTTTGGGCAGTCCAGTCTCTCTCCTGCTGAAATAAAACTGCAGACTGAGCCGAATATCTTCAACAAACGTCTGAAACTATGGGTGAAATCAGAGCAGAGTTGTCCAATGTCATTGCTCTACTCACATCAAATAACTGTAGCCCGAGTTCAATTTGATTCAACCCATTCTTTGATTTCAATGAGCCAAAATTTTGATCAGGAATCATATAATCTAAAGTACAGAAATCCTGTATTGATGAAACTATTGCTGGGTTTCAGATGACATCACCACATTCTATAGGCCAATAATATCCAAAACAGATGGGGGGCAGCTAAAAGTAATAGTGTTAAAATGTAAATTTTTGTTGTCATATAGTGAGTTCCTGGGTCTTGTCACTTATCGAAATCATCAAGTACAACATTTGGGAATTTACCTTTGGGATATTTCATGGCAATACAATAATAGTACAATAGGCAATAGTACAATGTAATCAATAGAAAAAACTGACTCTTCCCCACATCTGACTCTATGACATCTTTGCGCTCTAGAATCTGAAAACTAACTTTCATTTCTTTTCTCTTGCAGACTTGCCTCGAATTGGAGCGCTACCTTCAGACGGAACCCAAACGACTATCTGAACTCTTCGACCAGGACTTGGACGGCCTCCTCACCCCGGCGTACATGAAGGAAGACAGCGAGGAAGACCTATCGGACGGCCTTGTTCCCGACTTGCCGAGCCTTCCGGAACCTCCCAGCCCGCCGCCCGTTCTCCTCTGCCCCAACCGCAAGTCCTTGACCCCCAAAAGGGACCTCAAACCCAAGAACAACGGAATGGAGAACATCGAAGTAGGTCTAGAAGGAGTCCACCAAGCCCAACTCAGCGCCGTGACTTCCCTGACACCTCCTTCGTCACCGGAACTCGGAAGGCATCTCGTCAAACCAAACCAGACATTGACAGCTTCGGCCGATGGAACGTTGACGTTGAAGTTGGTGGCCAGGAAGGTTGGGCTGAGCGCGGCGCGGTTAGTGGCAGCCCAGGCGCTCCCGGTGAGGATAAAAGACGAGGACGAGGGCGGGGCTTGTGTGATCGGCATGGGGGATATTCCGGAGAACAAGAAGAGGATTCATCGTTGTCAGTTCAACGGGTGCCGGAAGGTGTACACCAAGAGCTCTCACCTAAAGGCGCACCAACGGACGCACACAGGTAAGACAGATCGTAAGAATGTCAGATCAAATCACGTTTATTGCTTTTGAAATATTGTTTAAAATGACTATAATTCAGTAACAAAGATTCTTGATGATGGATCAAACCTTAAAAAGCATTTCATCAGATGGTTTCAACGCAAAATAGTTTACCGAAAAATAACGGTCTCAACTAAGGCTGTGAAAGTTAACGATTCATGCGATGAATCATTGAAAATAGTCGCATTAATCATGAATTGACGCATCTTAATTGCGCGCTCTGTTTTGACCACACTCTGTTAGATTACGCAGGAGGCTTTACCTGAGCGCAGGAGGAAGGTACAGGAGCAGAGCTGATATCACATGCTTAAATTTAAACACAAAATCCTTTCGTGGACGAGCGCAGATCACTCAGCAGCGGATGTTTACGAGTGTGTAACTGCGGAGAGCGGTGCGGCTTTACTTCACGAGGCAAAGCAAACCAAAGACTCACGGATTTGCGGATCTCGAGTTGAACACTGTATGCTCCATGACAAACATAAAGAGTGAGCACTAAGATGACTAATGTGGGCTAAACATTTCACCAAACCACTACAGAACTCTGTAGACGCCAGGCTAATCCCAATAGCTCACATCTGACAAAAGCCAGTTTTACCTGCGAGTGGCAATGAAGGGCCTTAAAACCCTTTTAAACCTGTTGTTTGATCCTGCACATTTACCTGAAACATGTGACCACATAAATTCATGATATACATTTTCTAGACTTAAACTTTAGCTAGTTGGGCTTTTGAGATAATTTATTTAGTTTTGTGAAATTGTGGAAAACTACATTGCAATTTGCTGTGATTAATCCAAGTTCAAAGGATTAATCTGATTTTTTTTTCTTCTTTTTGGTCGATTGTCAGCACTAGTCTTAACTGGAACTGGAACTGCAGCTTGTTTCACATTGCAATGGGAATTGTGTATTGTCACTTTTTTTTAAATAATCAGAATTAGACTGACAAACAATCTTAGCAGCATTCATTTAAAGTTGAAATGAAGTTGCAATTCAATCATTGCGTGCTATTATAGCCTAACAACAAAGCAAGTCCTTGTTTCTTATATAATATTGTCCATTTTCTGTCACTGTGCCTAAAAACATGATTTAGCATTGGGACACACATAGCTGCCTTGCTTTATGTAAATTTGCAAGAAATTACCTCATCTTTCTCAAATGGGGAGTTGGAAAATATCTGGCGCAATAGTCTAGTCTCCTCTCACCTTCCATCATTACAGCCTTTGTATTCTTCCTCGGCATTAACAAGCTCATTAAAACATGCTTTTTTTCCACATGGTCTAAACAGTTCTACAAATCCTTAATACCCGTTTTAAAACTCGAGGAAGGTTGTTTTTGGATTTAATGAAGGCACTTAATTTGCAAAGCGCCTGTTAGTTGCCGCTTGCATGGATTCGCGGCTGGCTAATTGGCCCTGGGAGGACGACTTTGGAGAGGCCGGCTATCCGATCCACCTGCATCTGATGAAATTGATTGACTCCCATTGTTGGTGGCAGGTTTAAACGTCTTGGAAGTTAAACGACTAGCTCACGGTGTCAAGCCGTAATGATGTCGGGAAGGGAGTGGTATGAGTGTAAAGCTGGAGGAAAAACGTTGAAAACATTGTGGAACCTTTTGAATTGACACTTAACATTTTATAATTGAAAATAATTATGATGATTAAACTATTATTGGTTTAATTGGTTGGTTTTATCAATATTTTTCCTTTACGGATCGCTACATCAGGAGGTTTTCCTCGAAGCAAACTCGAATCCACTCACAATTATATGTACAATAACAGTGTTGTTCATTTACCGTGTTGTGTCATCTTCAAGCGTCTGCGGCAGGGCTACCGTCGCTGGGGAGTTACGTCAGAGGACAGTAGTATTGAGAGAGTACTGTGGAAAAGCAGAGATTTAAACTAGGATTGAAACAGAATAATGCTTACATTGGTGTGGGAATATGCTTTGGAGTTAACAAGGAACGTGATCGCACAGATAAGACCACGGCTGATTGTAGGCCATGGAAATATTGCTCGAAATATGACGGGAGTAACACCTGGACGGACACCAAAGACGCTGCTGCCTTGTGTTTTGTAAAGTGTAGTATCAAATCATGTTAGGCCCAATACATTACACTTAAAAAGCAAAGTATATCTTCTCAGGCAGAAGAACTCCACAAAAAAGGATAAAAAGGGAGGCCATCTTAATCACAGGTTTGGGTATAAGCAGTCATCACGGGTAAACTGGATGTTTTAGAATCTAACTTTGTCCTTTTTATGTCAAGGACATCCTTTTTAAAATGTTATTTCTTAGATTTGCAGCTTCTGTGAAAACCACCACACAAAAAAGAAATTATAACATGAATGATCATCTTGTGGACTCCAAAACAAGTGATGCTTTTGAAATAAAAGTCAAAGCATAAGCATTTAAATGTGTTTTAGTTTCATTATTTGATTCTTGTTATCCTCAGGGTCTCCACTCTTCTAAATATACTAAATTAGAGCTGTATCAAATCCAATTTAATACAATTGTTTTGTACTCGTATAATTTGCTCTATCGACCTGCATCGTATCAATTAAGTAGTTGTTTTACTTTTGTTCATGCTTTATTAAGGGCACAAAACTCTAGTTATTAAGTCTTAGCAAAGTATTTAGCACTTCTTGGTAAATAGATTACGGATCCAATAGAAAAAGGGGGCATTCATTTGACCAGGCGACAATCATGTGAAAAAAGAAAACTTAAACGTACACTTTGTATCTTTTGCAATGGAAACTGTCACTGTCGTTATTATTATTTGGCCTAGGATGTTCCACAGTATGGCATTTAACATATCTATCTATTTAATGTATCGATGTGACGCCGCTCACAGTGAGAATGACGTTTTTTACAGTAAAAACCAGCCATAAAAACTGTTGTAATTGAATAAATGCACGATATATACATTCCAGACCTCCTTCAGAAAAGTTACATAATGTATCTTTAGCCATGACTTAAGCAAAATTGTTCTGAGTTTTTGACCAGGAAACACCATTAGAACAAGGTTACAAGCTCCAAAAAGTTGATTCTGCATAAAATGTTCACTTTCAGGAAGACTGTTTTGGCAGATAACCTTACTTCAAGATAATAACGAAATCCGTACCTGCCTCCGGGAACAGAATGGACATCAACGATAAGAAAAATCCTGGTCGCGTTATGGAACTTTGACCATGTCTGATAAAAATATGCCCACACTTGAAATCCCACTTCAGCTAATCCCATTCTTTCAAGCTAAGCCAGGACAGTCCCTTTCTTGTCAAGGTTTCTTGTGAAGATGGAGGCCGTCGAGGGGGATGGGGGTATGGAGGAGCTATACGTCTACCGCTCCTCCATCTCAATCCGAAAGCACTCAGGCCCCTGTCGCCGCGCTGTCCTCCGTCTGAGTAACTGCGCGCTGATGGATGGACTGACCTGGATAGGGCGCCATTTTCCTCCCGTATTCAACACTCCGCCGTCCTCCGTGTGTTCTGCGAGGCTGGGGCTGGGACTGGGTCAGCGGTGTGGGCTTGGAAGTTGGGGAATTGGCAAAAGCATAATGAACTGGAAGGATAGTATACAGTGTATTTCTATAAAGCAATGTGGAGTATTTAAATTGCCGTGTTATGCTAATGTGCGTGAGCCTATGAGTGTGATTGGTTTGCATTATTAGTTTAGAATTACAATTAAGTTATGCTCACAGCACAACATTGTAGAATCCCTGTTGTTTAAAATTGAGCTGGAGACAGAGTCACAATAGAAGTTATGCACAGACATACTCTACGTTTAATTTGGAAAATAGAAGAAGAATGAGAATCGGAATGGTTTTTATTGTCACTGTGATCAAAATAATTGTGTAAACTTGCAGTGTAAACAGTGGAATAGTATTACTTCCATTATTAAAGTGACAGGTATTTTTCAGGTGGCAGATGTTATAAAGTATTGATGATTCCAACAGCAGAGGGATAGAAACTGTTCTTGTGGCGGGAGGTTCTGGTCTGGCCTGACTAAGGGGAGGGGCTCAAATAGTCTGTGTCCAAGTGAGAAAGGTCAGCTGTGATCCGACCTGCTCGTCCCTGAGTCCTGGAGATGCACAGGTCCTGGAGACGCACAGGTCCTGGAGAGATGGTCACCTTCTCACAGAGGCACAATGCTGTGCTGTTGTCTGTTTTTGTGCCTGGCTGGGGCTCTTGTACCACACGGTGATGGAGGAGGTGAGGATGGACCACACGGTGATGGAGGAGGTGAAGATGGACCACACGGTGATGGAGGAGGTGAGGATGGACCACACGGTGATGGAGGAGGTGATGGTGGAGGTGAGGATGGACCACACGGTGATGGAGGAGGTGAGGATGGACTCGATGATGGCCGTGTAGACTGCACCATCATCTGCGCCGGCAGCCTGGCTTCCCTCAGGCCTTCTTGGTGATGGAGCTGATGGTCGGCTCCCACATGAGGTCATGAGTGATGGTGGTGCTGTGAAAGCGGAAAGAGTCCACGTTCCACATACCGCAAAAAGGAAACTAAAAATCATTGTTGCTCCAACTGTGTAGAGCTCAGTAAACTTTTTTGCTAACGTCTATTGGAGCTAAAGGACACTTCATCTCATCCCACGTTCACACTTCCGATAGAAGCGAATCCTTGTACAATTCCAGCTAAGTGGACTTCATTTGTGGAAATTTGAAAGCACACATCTGGTCAGTTTGAAATCTCTCAGTGCAGTTACACATCAGCCCCACAGATCTCCTGGAGGGGGCGCACCTGAGCACATACAAATCGAACCAAAGACTTACAAGGGAAATATCACACAAAACACAAATATTCGCGCACACCTAACTAGAGCAGGCGAGGGAAATTAGACTCGAGCGGACATGTGGCGCTAAGCATATCAAACACAGTTACCTTCTAATTTGAATTTAATCCTGTTTCAGTGTCCTTTTTACCCAATGTTGCTGCTCCAAACTTCAACATTTAAACAAATCTGCTGTAATTTCTATACAACATGCTGACAGACTGCTCCGTACAGTCTGGTAACAGATGGTACTGTACCCTCATTCATTTGACCTAAGTAAAATGTGACCCTGCACCAGAACGATGATTTTCTTCTTAAGTCCTCACCGAGTCCATCTTTTACCAGTGATAAATGTGAGTGTAGCAGCAGTATTCCTGTTTTTAATCTGGTTTTATTGAACTGTTTTCTTGATTTTCTTTTTTTAGATGTCAGGTACAAACTAAATATTTAGCAGAGTTGTGGCAGTACAGACTGTTGCAGCTCTTTCACATTTTAGATGTGTTTTGAAAATTCACGATTGCGGATTTGTTGACATGGTTTATGGTTCATATTATTGTAATCACAGGACCAATCTACATGAAAGAAAACTAGCAGAAAGTTCAACGTCTGTGCAACAACAACAAACAAACAAAAGTTAAATATTTTTTTTTATAACTGCTTCAGAAAGTGGTGCCATTGTTCAACCCTAAAGATGAGCTTGTCTCCATAGGTTTAGGTTAGGGTTCCACAGTATGACAAAGTTCAGTTCACCTTTAAAACGCCAAGATCCTGAACCTTTCTCGGCCATAAATGACTGTTGAACCGTTCACAAACACGAGCAAAACATCCCCTCTACATCTGACACTCCACGTTTTCATTTGCCTCTTTTCCTTTTTTTGCCGTGAATCCCTCTCCGTCTCCTGCCGTCAGGAGCGTGTTTGCTCGGGTCTGGGTGCGATCACACCCCTGGATGTCGTCCCTGTCGTACGTAGGAGGTGCTAGCCGGGCTGAAAAACAAAGGGCAGGCACGCGATCATGCTTTCTCCCCCAGAGTGATGCCTCTCCAGCGGGGATTAAGCGCCATGCCAACCCAGGGCTTACAGCATCCAGACAGAGGTGACAGACACGATTCTGCTTCAAAACAATTCCGCAAAGGGCAATTTCAAGTGGGGGAAACAAAGATATCGACAAGCTGTGTTAGACGTAACGTAATAATGGTAGAAGTGATGGTTTGGCTTTATCTGAGGTTTGAAGAGGTTTCCAAGAAAAATGTATACGATTGATGGATGATTGGAAACGACGAAGAGTTTTGCTCAAAAATAAAAAACCCTCAACCTCACCTTGTTCTCAGACGACGTAACTAAGGAGCTAACAAACTGCAATGCTAGCTCACGCTTCAGATTCATTCCTAAGTTTTCTTCTAAAGAGTTGCACAAAATGGGTATCTTTCCTGCACTGGAGATTTTGTCGTTGCAGTTGATGCCTTGGAAAAAAGTGACATTTCAGCACAGCACATTTCATCAGACAATTTTTATTTTTCAAACCAGCTCTGTACGTTATGGAAGAGGCCATTACAGCACCATAGTGAGATTTATCTTGTTTTGAAACAGAAAACTGATGAAAGTTACTTATATACAGTGTTTGCAGTGACAGACTACAGAAGAAACAAAATACAAGATTGATATATTGCTGTAACGTATTACGAAGTCAAAAATGGGCAATATATTTCTTGTACACATAAATGCAGGGCTCTATTTGAAGACCCTATAAGACTTTGTTTGTAGCCACCAAATGACACACTGTTTAAATAAATGAACAAAATGGTGGAATATAATAAAATAAAGACAAGAATGTTACAAGAATTTTACGTTTGAACTGTTGTTTCTTCATATTAGTTATGGCCTTAAACATTTCCTAGATGGTTTATGCCATGGGCCCTGGTCTTTTGGTGTTAGCATGTCACCAGTGGCTCGTGCGTTCTGTGAGAGGGGCTTGTGCTGCTGTTCCTTCGCTCACAGCATCCTGCACATGCACTCCCCCTCTCCCATGTCCCACCGACAGTCTCGCTCAGATTATAGAGACAAGACCTCACAGCTCCGCGTCGGCACACACTTATCCCCTCTTTCATTCCAATAGGAATGAAATTGGATTGAAATTCCAATTTCAATCCAATTCCAAAACCGTAATTAAACAGAGTAAGTTAAGGTACAAGAACAGATTTGAGAACTCCATGAATGATTGCAGCACGAAGTGTCTTTGGGACAATATGAAAACTATCACTGGGTATGGATCTGGTAAATCTAGTTTACCAAGTACAGAGATGAATGTGGATGAAATGAATCAATACTTTGCTCGATTTGACGAATTCGACTTCGCGGATGAGCATAAAAAACTCCTATCTACTCTCGCTGCTAATGGCAGGAAAACTTCCTGTCCTGAAATTAGTTTCAGTGTCAGTGATGTCCAACAGCAGCTTAAACACTTGAAGCCTAACAAAGCAGCAGGCCCAGATGGAGTGCATCCACGCACCCTCAAAGTCTGTGCAGAGCAGCTTTCGTCCATTTTACATTTTATCTTCACTCTGTCCCTATCGAGTGCCAAAATTCCATTTATGTGGAAAACCTCTTGTCTAGTGCCCATCCCTAAGAAGTCAAATGTGAGCGGCACTTTGTCTAATCTTAGACCTATTGCGCTGACGTCACACGTTATGAAATGCTTTGAAAGAGTGGTTCTATGTCAGCTAAGGAAGCAAGTAGCACATTTTCAGGACCCACTACAATTTGCTTACAGAAAAGGTGTGAGTGTAGATGATGCTTTACTTTGTATGCTCCACACAATATACCAACACCTGGAAAAAAAAGGCAGCTCTGTTCGTGTTATGTTTTTTGATTTTTCAAGTGCTTTTAATACAATACAGCCACATATTTTAGCGAACAAATATATGAGTTTTGAGTTGCACAATACTACAGTTGCATGGGTTTTAGATTATCTTTTAAACCGTCCTCAGTTTGTGAGACTTGGTGACAGATGCTCTGAAATAATCTTGACAAATACTGGCGCACCGCAGGGCACTGTGTTATCTCCATTTTTATTTACCCTGTATACAGCTGACTATAGGCACAGTTTTAATTCTTGTCATATGCAAAAATTTTCAGATGACACTGCCCTTCTGGGCCTCATCTCTCATGGTAGCGACCTGGCTCATAATAATGAAATTAGCTCCTTTGTTAGCTGGTGTGAGTCCCACTTTTTACAGCTCAACATAAGTAAAACACAGGAACTAATTATTGATTTCAGAAAGAAAAAAAAAGCCACCTCACCGGTTGTTATTAAAGGGCAGTCGATTGAAATTGTTGACTCTTATAAGTACCTTGGAGTACATCTTGATAGTAAGCTTAACTGGAAGAGGAACAGCGATGCAGTTTTCAAAAAGGCTCAGTCAAGACTGTTCTTTTTGAGGAAACTTCGATCCTTTGATGTGAGCAGGAGACTCTTGAATGTGTTTTACCAGGGCATTGTGGCTAGTGTGCTGTTTTATGCTGTATTGTGTTGGGGCGGGAGCATCACTGTGGAGGACAAAAATCGTATGAACAAGCTGATAAAAAAGGCTGGTTCAGTGATAGGTCTGAGTTTGGACTCTGTGGACAGTATTATGGACAAAAGAATGAGGACCAAACTCCAAACTGTTGTCTCTTTGGCAGACCATCTCCTCTGGAGCATTTAAATGAGCTTAAAAGCTCCTTTAGTGGACGACTGGTGATGCCCCGGTGTTCTACTGAACGCCTAAGAAACTCTTTTATACCAGCAGCTGTGTGTTTTTATAACAAACACTTTGTATAAATTTTGTTGTTATTCATGCTTTCTTATTGTACGCTACGCTGTCTTATTGTGACGCTACAAGGGTCTGTAGCAGAGTCCATAACGTTGTCTAATTGTGTTTAATTGTGCTTCATTGTGTTGTGTTTGTGTGTTATGTAAGTCCATGGCATTTTAATTTCCCCCTCGGGGATCAATAAAGCATCCATCCATCCATCCATCCATCCATAGCACGCATGCATCCAGTGTCCTCCTGACCTGGAACACAATCATGAGAGCCAACAAGCCGGAGCTAAAGTCAAACATTATCTTCTTCTCCACAGTGTCCTGACAGAGAACCAAGATGATCCTCTTTCTAGGTTGATGGAGGTACCTGCTGGTGCACTGAGGAGTGACGCAGTTTTAACAGGTTAAAACAACAACAGAAACATCCACTTTATTTACATTTAATAAACAGAAGTGTTTCCAAAGTGCTGCACCGATACAAAAATGTAAGACAAAAAACAAAAGTTAATATGCGTGCGCCATTTGATCCTACTAGTCCTAAAACAATAAAAGTGGTTAAATCAAATCCAAAAATCATCAACCATAAAATAGCAATAAATAAGTAAAATAAATAAAACACTGAGGATCACACAATTCATGCGGATTTAAAATCCAGGGAATAAAAGTCGGTCTTACTCTGTGATTTTCAACCAGTGTGCCTTGAGGTGTGCCAGGTGTGCCTTGAAAAAACGTCCAATTTGAGCTAACAGATTCGCAAATGTGGATGTAATTGACTAATTTACTATTTTGGAATGTCCTGAGCAACTTCTGCTGCAAACAAGGATGCAAAACCATCACTATTGCCAAATTTAAAGAACCAGCCAGAGGCACAGACATTATTTGAGTCAGTATATACCACGTTATCCTCACTAACTGGTCTGATTTAGTAATGTTTAAAGGTCCCATATTCTGCTATTTTGCCCTTTACACAGTCTATTTTAAGGGCTTTGTTGATAAAATTTTGCGTTGTGCAATATCCATAACATAACAGTTTCCAAAAAACACCCATCTCTTGGACTGGCCCCCCTCCTTGCAAAAGCAAACGGCTCACTCTGAGATCTGACCCCTCCGAACAGAGAGCAGGCTGCCTCCCCCGCCCAACTCGCGCGCCTCCCCCGCCCAACTCGTGCCGAAGCCTAGAGCGGAGATGGTGCATGCGCCGTGTGCTCCGGTAAACAGTGATACACAAACACGGGAATAAACATTTTATCGTCCTGACGGTGCGTCGTGCTGAGTCCTACGTCCTGGATCTGACCTGGAGTTTGACGTGCTCCAGGGCCTCGACGACGGACGTTGTCGTTTGGTAAATAACAAGCTAACTCTTCGATCTGTCGTATCCATCGTGTAATTACTGTGTAGCATTAGCATTAGCTGTTTTTATTCTGCGGCTGCGCACTTCCCGGAGGCGTGGCTTAAACACCGCGTCATCCTTGTGAGGAGCCCCCGTCTGCCTGCTCAGCCGAGGGGGACAAAAAAGACAGTTCTCTAGCGAAAGCATGCGGGAATCAATCAAAAAAACACTTTGGGTACACATACGAGGCCCAAATAGCACTGTAGGAAGGTTAAAACCTCTGAAAAGTCCATTTTGCATGTTATGGGACCTTTAAGTAGTAGATGATGTGCCGTGGTGTGTTTTAAACGTAAAAAGTGCCGCAACTCAAAAGAGGTTGAAAAACACTGTTACAAGCGACTTAAAATACTCCACTGTGGGGGCCGTTTGGACGTGGAGGGGCAGAGCGTTCCAGAGTTTGGGGCTGACCACCAAGAAGGCCCTGTCCCCCCTGGTTTGAAGTCTGGTCTGGGGCGTCATGAGTTGAAGAGATTCATGAAAAAAATGGAAACAAAAGGGTAATTGAGCTAAAAATATGTCTGTATATTACACAACCATACATGAATATTGTGGTCTCATTATTGGTTCGGCAAACACAACAGCTAGAGATATATTGGATATTGGCTCAACAAAGGCATACCAGACCATTTCTAAGTGAGACTGAGAGGGAAGAAGCCTCAAACATTGTAAAATAAGCAATAATTCAACCAAAATCGTCTTATTATAAATGCAAATCATGCTCAAATATCAAAGGTACACTAAGTTGTCTCAAGGATCCGCCATCTACTTTTCTTCATGAAATGTCATTACTTTGCCTTGAATATACCATAGTACGGCATTAAACATACAAATCCCCATGGAGACAAGCAAGCGAGGTCAGATCTGTGGAGAGGCGACTTCGCTCACAGTTAGAATACCTGTTTTCCAAGGTTTTTAATTGAATAAATGAAAGATAGATGACGTTGAATTCCAAATAAAAAGCCATAACATCGTGAAGACAGCAATGGCAGAAAAGTTACATTGTGCACCTTTAAAACAAACGAATATAACAAACTAGAGAACAAACCCATGTAGAAAATAGACACGTTGACTGCGACAGACAGCGGAGTAAGCCAGTGTGTCCCATCCTCTCCGTCAGCCTGCCCCAAATCTAATTGTACAATTCCTTATCTCTGCTAAGCCTATTCACCAAAAGCTCTACAGGGCACTGCTATTTCAACTCCGTCGCTCTAATTCCAGATTAAATCGTCGCCTTTTCTCTGCCGGTAATTTATGGAAATAACAACTAAGAAAAAGCGGATTTGAGTAATGACATCTTTAAACTTGTCGGGATAATGGGTGAATGGTGCGCGGCCTGTGGCACCGCTCGTCTCCATCTGAAGAGCCGCTACTGTAACTCAGGACTCACACCGCACTTGTTTTAAGACGAGGGGCTTAGCTTTTGCATCGTTCTAGATCAAACTTTACTCCTGGTTTCTTCCTCTTATTGTCCTGGTTTTGTTCGGGTCTTTTCCAGGTTTAGTCCCAGTTTGGCTGAACGCAAGCCCTACTTATCTGTAAGAGTGTGGAATCATTTATGACATTATATTACCTGAAAGAATACATTTTCAATAGCTGCTGTATAGTTCAGTTGAATGATCAGTGAATGTACCGAGAAAAGAGCTTTCTTCTGCCTTAAACGTTTTTGGATGGAAAATATTTGTGGGAAATATCAATGAGAGCCTGGAATTCTAAAGCGTTTTAAATAGTCAGTGTTTTCTGATGTAGGAGGGGATCTGAAAAGTAGATGAAGATATGATAGTTAAAATGAAAAAACAAGCATGTAATGAAGTCTGTGTTGCCCCAGCACAGATATATTGTAAAAGCATCCATTCTGGCGAGAATGACACCACAGCGCTTTCTCTGCATCTAATTATAGAGCGTTTTATTCTACGAGAAGCAGGAAGTTCGTCATGTTTGTTAGCTTTACTGTCATGGCTCTGGGCTCTGAAAGTTGTGAAAAGTGCTCTTGAACTCGTCGCAGGGAATATTTAGTGAGCGATACATGTGGGCTATTGTAAGAGTTTAAGACTTTAAAGCTTTTACATATCGCATTTCAATGGTTTCTACATGGTTCAGATCTATTAAGCTAATGATAGCTGTCTATGCTTTACTTTTTATTTGTTTAATATGTAAAAAATGTCAGAATAAACTAGGGCAGCACGAAATGATTGCGATATGCCTATTAAGATCTGAGGTGTCGATAATGTTGTGACATTTAAATACATTTTTTGACTGAAACTGAAACTAAGGATTATTTTAGTTGTCAACTAGTCTGCAATTATTTATATTGTTGATTGATAGATTATATTGTTAGAATAAACTAACATTTCTAACCAAATAAAGGTTGAAATATTATGAATGAAACTTCTGGAGAGAGAATATTTATGAGTAAAGTTATTGAGAATGATGTTATTAAAATTATTGAGAAAAATCAGAAATGGTCTATTCTTTTTTGCTATTTTTCCTTAATAATATCGGTATTTGTTCTAAAAGTCTTGACGTTTGTGTTTTAGAGTCTGTTTAGTCTAGACAACGACGGCCATCCTCAAAATACAACTGACATTATTGTTTATAGTTGACTTCATGGTTATTCTACTCACTGTTGCCGCCCTATTTAGTTTGAAAAAGCTAGATTTTATTCATGATTTTCCCTTGTCAATGTTTAATTTTTTTCAAAAACAGAACATTTCTATCAGATGGAAGACTTTGGTGTTATCATTATTGCCTCAGCCAACATTAGCGAGATCGATACTTTTGCGATGTATTGTGCACTCTCAGAATAAACCAACCTAAACTGAAACTAGGCTTATTTTAGACATGATTTAACTCTATTTGACACATTTCAAGTTGATGTATCTAACTTAACCATTATTTTCCAGTTTTGCACTTTACAGACCTGTTTAGTCCTGGTTCAGTCCACACAAACACTGTAAAATTAGATCTCAAACAAGTGGATTTCGCACAACACCACCCCCAACACCCAACTGCTGTGTTCTTTCACTCCATCACTCCATTCTTTTAGCTTTTGTCGTCCGCTGGCTCCTTCATCCTGCCACCTTTCTCGGGTTGAATAAGACAGATGTTGCGGTCTTATCTCCTGCACCTTAAGTGACTCAGAGAAGTCTTTAACAGGGGATGGGTGGCAGCGAGACCTATGGAACTGTACGTACTCGTGAAACACATTAAAATGACATCATAGGGACTCTACATAAGCATCTAGAAGCACCATCAAGCTGACATCTGAGCATTTTACGTCACATTAGCTGGTCAACGAGGTGAACTCCTACCTTAAAATGCTTTTGACATTATGATCCTCACATGAGAACGTTAATGTCTGAGCACTTGACTGGTTACAGCGTCACAGAACACTTGGTTAAAGGTGCCTTATAGCCACGTTTCCACCGGTTCACTTTGGACCAGGTCGGAACGGTCTGAAAGCGTCTCCATGGTCTTAAGTGCAACGTAGTGGGCCATTTAAGGGGTCCGCGAACTCTTTTGATCGAGATGATTGGACGAGAAAGAACGCAAACTCTGGGAAAAGAAGATGGAAAAAAGCAGAAAATAATAATTTGCCACCTAATTGCTGTCTTCATCTTGTAAGAACCACTAGATTTCCACTGATGCTAACTTACATCTTGAGCCGGCGTTAGCATCAGCTGTTTCCTGTTTATCAACGCACGGCACTTACATCAAGACCAAAAAATATACAATTATATTTCCAATGCGCAATGCATCTAACATGATCCAACGCAAAAGCATTACATAAAGAATAAGACTTTGTGTAGAGGCTGTACAGAAGTGAAGAAATAAATGCCTAACTTTTGCCCCGTCTCACAGCCTCAAATTTGGAATCACTAAACGTCATTTGGGAATTGCTGAGATCGGCCTCAGGATCAAAAAGTGTAATTCAGGGACAATTTATATTGTACTGTATGGAAATGTCCAGCGTTTTTGCACTTTGCGTCCAAAGTGACCGAGGCAGTGCGAATCCCATCTTTTGGGCGTCCAAGGTAGCGTGTTTTTTAGTTCTGATGCTCTGGATGCGCATCGTTGGCCATCCAGATGCAGTTCTTGTAGGAAATGATATATTCACCCAACTCGGATCACTTCTGATGTATCTGGTGGATCCAAACAAGCCGCCGAGCCGATGTTTGCCTCCGTGTTTGGGTTTTAAGCAAATACACCTAAAGCACTCTCTGAAGCTGGTCTGCCATCACACCAAGAGAACAACCGTACGGGAAACACAACAGCAACTCCTGGACTCGACCGCACACGTGCACTGGACGCCTTGGACGCACATCTGTTGAGTTTATTTTTCAGACGCACTTCCGAGGCATCCTGGACGTCAGCCCACAAATGCACAGGCGTCTAACTAGGGGCGTCCGGCGCCAATTTGACGCTCCATAACGCACAAAGATCGTCATTTTATATTTCAATCCAAAACGTCTTAAAAATAGTCCATTCCCTTCCTGTTAAAAACTGCAGAACTGATAAGCCCCGCCTCTTCATAGTTAAATTTCACAGTAACAAGCAGCAGATTGTTATTGACATTTTTAACCCAATGTACATCATAAGTGAATACTGAGCAGTGGATCAAAACAGGATTACATAATTACACAAATGTAGGAATGAATTAAAATACAACTTTGAGGAAACTAATGACGGGGAAACATTTGGTTTAAATATATGGTTTAAAGCTCACAAAAGTACATTTTTCATATTATTCATCCCTTTAGTAAGAGCAAAATTACATAACATTGTCAAAGTTTTGGATTTGCCACTTTAAAAATCCCATCTCCAAACCAGCAGGACCAGTCATAACGCTTTACGCTTCTCCGAGAGTTTCTTAATGACCCTGGAGACCTCTCTATGCCCACTTTGACTCCAGATAATGGAACCAATGCAATTAAAGCACTACTGCGGCACCTGAGAGGCTGCGGGGGGGAGGGGCGCGTGCACGAGGTGGAAGTAACAAGTTGCACATAACGGGATTACACTACTCTATCAGATTACACTGGGAAAACATAGGATGGCTGATTTGATTTGCAGAAGGAGAGAGCAGTTTAATAGCGGACAATGTTTGCCTGGAAGGAGTGACTCTGCCAGATAATGGAGCTACGATGTTTGTTAGTAAAAAAAAAGGTACATTATGCAACATTATTTGTCTCCATGGAGATGACTGAAGATTCCACAGTTTTGAATTAAAGGGGCTGTGCCTGATTAGTTTTTTCATGTATTCATGTAGGTAAAATTAGTTTTGCTCTAATATTGCAATAACGAACCAGGAAGTAAGGCTGGTGTGCTGTTAGCATGCTAGCTGTTGTTAGCTGCACCGTGATGGCAAAAACTCTGAAAGTTAAAGGTGGAATGGAGGATTTCGGGCAACAAATCAGAATCTCATTTCCTCGTGGGTAGCACAAATAACTGGTCCGCTCAGGTGTCAATCATTCTCTGCGTGCTAGTGCACGCCGGCAGGCTCGTCCAGGAGAAACGCTCGCTCCCCTGGCCGCGCATGCGTGGTTGATATGCTAGTGTGTTTATGTAGCAGGTTAGCGGCGAGTTCTGTCATTGTAAGTCTAAACTTTCATCCGCGAAGTACCGAAATGGCTGAGGGACGAAAGAGAAAGACTGTTTTCGAGCTTTCACAGAAGAGACGAAAGTCTGCAGAGGAAAGAAACAAAACGCATGTTATTCTGGGGGAATCGTTTACGGATGGCGAGCATTGAAAGCGCAAAACAGGCTTCCAACTGATGCCTCCGCTGCAAACTTTCTGCTGGACAGGTAACTGTTTATCTGACTCTTTTTTTAGCTTATTGTATGTGGAGCGTATTATTAAATCTTCTTCGCGGAGGTTGTCGTGAGAAAGCGACACCAATCGTCTTGTAAACAAATGCGCATGGGCAGTGCTGCTGGGCGTGCTCGTTCACGAGGTTTGCTAGGCGTTCAGTCAGGAGAAACAGGGCGGGAGGGAGGGGGAACCTGCGCATGCGCTTTTTCAAAAAAAGGACTAACAGTCGCAGATTTTCAAATCGGCGAGAAATCCTCCATTCCACCTTTAAATGAAATGGTCTTATAAACTCATTGTGGTGAAGAATTAGAATCTACACCAAACTGCAGCTCATGCAGTTTACAAATATTTATACAGAAAACTAGTACTAAACATTCATTCATTCATTTTCTACCGCTTATTCCCGTTAGGGGTCGCGGGTGACTGGAGCCTATCCCAGTGACTTTGGGCCTTAGGCGGGCAACACCCTGGACAGTGGCCAACTCGTCGCAGGGAGTACTAAACAATCTATTTAAAAACAAACAAACAACAACAACAACAGCAGATTAAACTGACACCCAAATCTAAAAATAACAGTCTTTCTGCTGTTGTCCATATCAATCATCAAAGTCTTGGTCAAGACTCAGACTGACTAATCGACTAAACGACTGAAGTCTTTCAGCTCTACAATCCAGATCTCACTAAATCCAGATTTGTGGCCAATTCATTCCAGTCTTTTCAAATGCAAAACTGTTCTTATTGTCATTAACATTGCAGTGGTATGTGTCATACATCTGTGTAGGTCAAGAGTGTCTCTGTCGTTTCAAATGACTCATGTAAAGTGGTGATATTGATTTGGCCGTGCGTCCCTCGTGCCGGGGGTAAAAACAGTGTCTCAGATTAATCCACTTAAGTAGATAACTGACATGAGATGTTTCTTCTGGCACAGTAATCCACACTAACACGGCCTAATCAGATTAGAACGGGCTAAGCCTGTGCTTTGGGTTAAAGGCTGCTAGTTACTGTTACATTGAGACAGTATATATATATTTGTTTCACTGTCCTGTGGTCTAACGCACTTTGCCATGTTGAGAAATATTATAAATCGCTTATGTCTAATGTCTACAGTGTTAGTTACATAGCAATGTAATAATCTCACCCTAAAATATATTATTTTATATTTTATTAACAATTAGACAGTTTTTACATGGAAAATAAAGCTGTGTTATTGCAGGACACCAAACTGATGTTCAAAGTTTTGTTTTTTCTTTTTTCCTTTTTCACAAACGTAAGAACATGACACATTTCTTTTGAGCTGTGTCTTAAACCTGAAGCCCAGAGTTTGTCCTGGAGCATAAACCACACACGAGCTCCTTCTGGTTTTTGTGTAACTGTGGTTTTAAATATGTTTTCCCCGTCACACTGCAGGACGCACTTTGTATTACAGCATTAAATGCAAAACAAAAAAACAAAAACAACACAGAGACGCAGGGATATTTGTTCTGTGCACTGTCCAACATATTCCCTTAATAACTACAGCTGTTCGGATGTTTCATTCATTAGCAAGTCATTTTTGAAGTAACATCATTTCTTCTACAAACGACAAAATCTCCTGTTTTCTTCTGCATAAAAGCTGCCAAGCCTGTAGTTTAGATCAGCACAATCCTGTTCTGAAATATGATTCTTCTGAGAGTTTGTTAGTTCATGGTTTTGTCACTTCTCCTGGTTGTGTTTAAAATGTGAACTTTGAGCAAAATCCTGTCATTAAAACATAAATCGCAAATCTAATCGCGGTACCAGAAAAATCCATATTTCCCCAAATCGTACGGCTCTAATTTTGAAACAATTGCAAGTCAACGGTTTTGAAAAATGGTAAAAATAGAAGATAAATTCATGTATTTCAAGCAAAACCCAACAAAAACCGGCATCAAGAGCTTACAATACTCAAACCAGCAACCACATGTCACCAAAACGAATGCTCAAACCCCTACAACACCCTTCAACCCTCCAACCAGATGATAATTTTCGGGATAATCCAGAAAACTCTATCATTTGTGGCCGGTTTTGTCCATAAGGCGCCTTAGAGCAGCGCAGTGGAGTGTTTTAGAAGTATCCTCTTCCTAAATGTGTGAGAAGAGCAAAGTGTACCTGCTCCACTGGCTGTTTGCACAAGGAGGAGGGGGGAGGGGGGAGGGAGAGCCCAGAGGAGGGGGGAGGGGGGGTGTTGCTAGGAGACGGGGGCAGCATATTGGTAGAGGTGACGGTGGCTGGGCGGTGCTGGCTCTACACTCCGGCTTCAGACACGTTTTGGTACGAGATGGTAGACGTGAGACTTTGCTGGAGTTGGATGAGCTGAACTGAACCGACTGGGTGCTCTTTTTCTTTTTCAGTTTTCAAATATATAACAGAAAGCAGAAAATTGCCAACAAAAAAACAGAAAGTGCGCAGAGAGATAACGGGGGAAAGGTAGCTAAAGTAGGGCTGCAACAAGTGAGTTGATAAATCGCAACTAATCCATGATTAGTTGTCATCTAATTAAAGCAGAATTAAGTCATTTGAGTGACAGAGCTCCCCCTGCAGGTCTTTCTCTGAAAATACACTGCCAGTAAAAAGACTCCAAAAGCTTTTTTTTTTCTTCCTTTTTTTATCGAAATAAGGACATACAGTCATATACAAAAACATTTAATGTCGCCAAATATAAAAAGAGAGCCAGTGTTTCTCAGGAGAGTTGTCTTCACGTTGACGTCCAGAAAGATGCAAAGATAACTTTCTGCGCAGAGGCAGCAGGGGGCGACAACAGGGGCTTCGAACACTCTGAAAATACATTCACAACCACCACAAGAAGATGTTTAATGAGGTAAAAATGTTACTAAGTTCTGCTTTAAGTAATCGAATAATCGTATGCACAGACTCCACAGAATGTCATGAGAGGAGAGAAGAGCTTTTATTACACAGAGAAAGTCAAAATCATACAAAAATGCCACAGAAAATGTGTAGCTGTTGATGAAATGTGTAAATATGCTTCACCAGAGTGTCACTTCAGCTTTCTCTGGGTAGAATTAGTAAAAATCTCATATTTAGGCTATGTAAGGCTATATTTAGGCTCGATTCATCGAAAGAATAATTGCTAGACTAATCGATTACCAAAATAATTGATAGTTGCAGCCCTAAGCAAAAGACAAACAATTTAACAAAAAAATTTAGGAAATCCCATTTGGTTAAAAGTTGGTCAAACTTGACCGTTTTCCAATTAAAAATCACTTTGGTTTAAGAACAATAAAGGTAAGTGGTAGAGTAATCCAAAATAGTACTCAAGAAACAGGTAGGTTAAAGCTAAGATACCCTTTACTGTCCTCGTAGGGAAACTTGTCCTCTGCATTTGAGCCGTCCTTCGATGCAGCAGGGGCGACCTGTCAGGAGCAGTGGTTGTGCAGTCTTGGTCTTGGAGGATTTACTGAGCATGTTTTGGGTTGATGGATGAAACCAGAGCAGAGGAAACACACCCAGATGCCACACAGTTATAAATGTTAATGTAGAACTGTAAGTGTACGTATGGACTAAACACCAACTCCCTAAAATATGCACTTAAGACAGAATGTCACCTCTTCTAGTTTAGATCAGGGCTGTTCAACTGAAGGCCCAGGGGCCAACTCCGGCCCTCCAAGGGACATGATCTGGCGCTCAACTCAGCTTCAAAAAACTACAGAAACTAACTAACTTGTTATTAGTTTAGACCTGGTTTTAGTCTGGATTGGACTTGGTTTTGTCCTGGTTTAGACCTGGTATTAGACCTGCATATTATTCTGCAGATGTTGTTAAAACCTTTCCTGTTATATCAAAAGTGTTGGCGCGTTGGTCAGTTTCCAGCCCTGAGGACAAAACCATCTGAAAAATCTGTCCATGGCTTGGATCATCTCAGCTCAGAGTTTTTGGACTGGACTACACATTTTCAAGTTACACTGACTTTTAGTGGATCACAAACTTATCGTAGAAAGTCACGGACTAAACATTTTTCTCCATACACACATTTTATAAATGAGTCCCCTGGTCGGCCTGGGCAAACCCATGACTTTCTTTCTGGGAGCCCAGAGTGTTAACTACTCAGGAGGAGTAAGAGTACTTCAATAATAATAACACTGAAGTAGAAAGACAAAGGTGTTGTCCAGTAAATGACTCAAGTAAAATGTGAGGAAAGTTCAATTTATGTAAAAAAAAAAAAAAATTTTATGATAAAAATATGGCATTATTAAATAAAAAATGTCAAAAATAATAAACTAACACACTTCTAGAACCCATCAGTCCCATATTTCAACCTTTATTTTATTTAAAAAATACATTTAAAAAGTCTCCATGTTCAATAGAAATTTTCTTTTAACTTTTAACTTCTTTCAACTACTAAAATAATAATTTGTAACAGACTTAAGTAGAAGTAACTGTAACATCTGGTTTATAATTTAAATTTTAATTTAAAAAATTGGAAAGATAAACCATGAAATATTGCACAGACTGGTATTTTCAAAGGATGCAGCACACAAATGGGTAAAAACTAAATCATATCTGAGGGAGCGGTGCCTGAACTTTGCCAAACTGACATTTGTTTTAAGGTTCACTCCACGTTCTAACGCTTCATCTTCTTTAAAATTATACCTGGAATACTTTTTTCCTGATTGTGTCTGTGCTCAAATTGGCTTCACTAAGCAGCTTAGCAACTTTGACATTGTTTATAACTCGGTGCAAATTGCTCCCTGCGTGACATTTCATGACAAGCCAGGCCTCCAGGTGTTTTATACACGTGTGGTGCATTCAAAGTTATAAAATACTAAGAATGAACTGGTTAGAAATGGTTAGGATTATTGGTACCACTTAATAATAAAAACATCTTAATTCGCCTTAATAAAGCATGAAGAAAGACTGAATACATAATGAACACACAGTTTGATTCATGCTTTTATATCTTGTACAGGACTCCAGTCCGGGTGCAGTTCAGGACCCACGTGGGTCACCTGCAGACGCCTGTTATACCAACTCCGGTTCACTCTGGGCCACTAGGGCCTAATCAATTAAAGAAATCATTGTCAACTAAATAAGTAATCAAATAAACGTTAACTGGTCCACACACCGACTCCAAAGCATGCCGTGAGCTGAGAGAAGACGTTTCATGAGAGCAAGAATCAAACAAAAATGACTCTGGAAATGTGTCAATTTTGTATTTTTGATTAAACACCCTTTCATCTGCAAATATTCTCCACGTCCTCAAACGGTTTCAGTTTAACCTTATCTGGATAAAATTGAGTGATAATCACATATTCACTGGCTTTTCAAAACAACAAATTGATTAATCAAAAGAATAATAGATTACCAAATCTATCTACCCAAAGGCCTCGCAGATTCACATGGTTTTGCGAGAACACTCGTCCAATGACCTGAAAACAGCACCAGACTGTCCGGCAAAAACAGACTTCTCGTGGATTCTTTCCTCAGAACTGTCGGCCGCAGAGCTCCGAGGGCCGTGGAACTACAAGCATTGATTTTAAGCACTTCCTAAGTCCTGAACCGGACCAGAACCAGAGTCAGTGTACACCCAATAACATCTCCACCTGAACAGTTACACAGTCCATCTTTAAGAAGTTTCTCCACTGTGAGATCAACAAAAAACATTCTCGTGAGATTAGTTTTATTTAGAGACATCTGTAAAACTAGTATATTTTACTGTAGTGCAATTTTTAAAGTGCGTAAACAAATTGTGAGTTCAAGACTGACAGCCCTGAGAAACAAACTGTCCCTTTAGCTCAAACCTGGACCTAAAATGGTCAAAGAGACATTTTGAATTAATCCAAGCTTCAATGCATGGACTAAGAACAGCTGAAATCACTGACTTTCGATTAGGATTAAAACGACCTGAGGAGCTCTGAATTTGGTGAAATCCAACTGTTTTCTCACAGACATTTTCACAAACATGGACGATTCGCACGAGACAGAAACACAGACGGCATTCGTAATTATTGCAATTTACCCAATCTCTAGAGGTAAAATGAATCCTGTCCGAATTGTGCTAAAATTATAATTTCAGGGTCCGAAAAACGCACAGTATCCAACCTCTTCAAATGATGTGTTTTCTCCTCAAAAAAAAAAAAAAAAAAATTCACTAACACAATAAATTTAAATTTAAAATTTAAAAAGTACACATGGCGTTACTCCGTGGCGCCTCCTCCGCTCCACTCCTCCCTCAAGAGCGCTCCCCCTCCCTCCTCCCCCCCTCTCTCCCCTCCCCCCCCGCCCCTCGCGCTCCGTCGCCATGGAAACTGCCTCCGTGCTCTGCGGCGTGCTCGGTAATTGGCCGCTAGCATGGCGCCGTGCCGTAGCCAGATCCAGCCAGATGCACTGAAGACTGCTGCCTGCTCATGTTACACACACACACACACACACACACACACTCCGGTTACCAGGCAACACAGGCATCGCGGGCTCCGGGGATTTGATTGGCCGGAGCCGAGCAGCCCAGACCTGCTGCTTTTGGGGCTGATGCTGTAAGTGAGGGATGTGTGTGTGGCACTGTCCGCTAATATTTGGACACGGCTTGGGTTTAAAAAAAAAAAAAAAAAATCTGACTAGTAACTACATAAAGATTCTATATATGACGGGTTAGACTACACTTTTGACTAAAACGTAGTGAACATGATTATATTTAAGATTTTACTAAACATTTTGCCTGTTTGTCCCCAGTTTGACGGTTTTTGTAATGTTTATAATGTTACTTCCTGGTTTGGACATGAGGAGCAAATATGACAGAGGTGGAGGTAATTCTACAGCTGTTACCGAGCAACCATTTTCAAAAAAAGGGCCAAAACTCATAAATGACACAATAGATATGATTTTACAAATAATAATACCCAGCAACAACCTTATTTTGTTGAATTACACTTTAAAGTATCAAAAAGTTGTGTCAGTTGTGTGTAATTTGGATTTTTCATGGCGCGTCGCTTTTTGATGACATCACAGAAAGATTCCGTTTTAGAACTCAATCGCTTTTGTAATTTTAAACTTTAATTTTTCTAAATTTCTTCACAAACGGCAACTTCACAAACGCAAAACGATAGTAAATAATTGCCACAGGTGCCCTCCCATCAAACTAAGTCAGAATTAGAACATTTTGAGAACCTTTAAAGTGTATGGGTTCCTGCCAGATACAGTATGTTCTCCAACCCGATACCCGGTTAGCTTATCTGTCACAAAGACTTAAACTTAACCAAATGATCTGCTTCTAAACCTAAACCTAACCTTAGCCTAATTGTGAAAAAAGATATTGGCATAAGCGAGTTGGGGGGGGGGGCGATTAAGTGACCTGTACGCCACCTGCAGCCATCTTGGTCACTAATGTAAGAACATGTAAAACAAAGAAATTCTGCATTAACTGCTCAAATATCAGAACAGTTTTAATCTTTACAGATATACAACAACAGACAACATCGTGTAAAAGTACAGCTGCATTTCAAAACTCAGATGTGGCTTTGTTGTAGCGTGAAAAGGCTCATAAATGATTAGCGTCGGTGATTAGCATACAGGTCAAATATAATGGACTCGTAGAAGTCTTGTAACTACAGAAATGTGGCTTGTAAGTAGCAGATTTTTTTCCCTGTGTTTAGTAATAATGAAGCACTAAGTAAGTAGTAAGTAATAAATTTTTGTGTGATTTTGAGCTATTAGTACTTACTTCAATGAAGGCCTTTGGCAGTAAAAATTCTGCGTAAAATCGTGAAAAAGACGTTAAAACTCCCAATATCTGCACTGACTGCTCAGTGAGACGTTAGTTTGGAAAAACCCAACACATTTCAGGCGTTTTTTGAAGCATTGTGTATTACTCGTCCTGCCATATCGGCTTGGGTGTGTAAAACATTTTGATGACGTAGTGAAAAATCAGTTTTATGATAAAATGGACAAACATAATGTTTCTGATTGTTCTGTTCTGCTTTTGTGAATATCGATCAGTTTTTTTTTTAAAAGTAGGGCTGAGACAAGTGAATCGATTAGAAGCAACTAATTGATTTTTGAGCTAATCGTCAACAACATTAGTAGGTTTTATGACTCGTACAAAGCAGGAAGGACTTCAGAATGACACAGACACATGTAAATTAACTATGTTTGATCAAAAAATGATTTTGTCTGTAAATATTCTCCATCAGGACGTCCTCAATCAACTACTTTAGCTTCATCTGGGTCAAATTTAGCAAAACACAGATATTTACTACCATTTTGCGCTGTTAATAACTAAGCAATTGATCGAAAGAATAGTCGTTGGACTAATCGATTAATAAAATATTTGTTAGGTGCAGCCCTGTAATGGAGTATATATATATTTTTCTTTATGGTTTACTGTTGTAATAAACTTTTGCCGGAGTAGATAATGTCCCAAGACATTCTGTGGACATCCTGGAACGCCACCTGATGACATCATGCGGTGGGATCAAGCGTTTTTAGAGGATTTTAGACTTGAATATCGAAACTAAGGAAAATATTATTATCATGATTTTCTTGGGGCTAGATCATGATCACAATTTTATCACGATTCATGTTCACTATTTTTCTATTGTCTATAACAGAGCTGCACGATTTAGGAAAAATATCATAATATAAGACCAGTGCGATTGTGATTAGAGTTAACAGGATTCTGTTCAAATTCACATTTTATCTCTTATCACTATCATTTTTGTGACGCTCAGTTGTGTTTGTCATATTTAAACGCGTCTTTGTCACTTTTAGTCACATCTTTGTCGTTTTTAGTGGCGTTTCGGTGCATTGAGTTGCATTAGTTGTTTAGGTGTGTTTTTGTACCCTACAAATCACAAACTACAGTGTTTTTATTCAAATCAAAGCAAGACATTTTGTTGTTTGTGGAAGAAATGATTGCACTTCAAAAACTGCCGTCTTTGTGATTTGCTAGTTGCATCCATTAAAATTGCGATTTTTTGTGGATTTTGTTTAATTGTGTAGCTCTGGCCTTTAACAGGTAAATAAAGTCATCTGCTCAGAGGCTTCAGAGGCTAAACAACAGGAGAAAAAGTGTGTTTGAACAGACAGCTGCATTAAAGAGACAGACAGTCAATCACGATACCACCATTTCACTAAAATACCAGATTGTCACAGGGACCAGCTCAACATTTTTATCACCACATCAGCTGTATAAGCAAGTATGTTTTTGATGAGAAATGAAACATTATAATCCAGTTCAAAGCTAATATCACACAGGACCTTTAAGTTTTAATGGAAAACATAATAATGTCTCTGTTTATTAAATGATGTAAGCAGACTGAGTTATAATTCCTTGGTGTGGTTTCCGGTGTTGACATCTGCTTTGCTTCGCTCTTGTTTGTTTCGCACCTCGTCGCCGCCGCCACCTTTCCCTCGTCACCCGATAATTTTACTCTGCTCCTGTTACCACTCCAATATGGCCGCTCCTCCCCTCGCAATTTAAGGTCAAGATTGTTATTGTTCCCCTCAATATTATCGCGTTCGCTGTTGTGGCTAGCAAGCTGGTGCTTTTCAATGTTTGGTTTTGGATATAAATAACTATTTGGACAAACGGGAAAAAAAATTTAAATAGAAATAATGGCTACAGCCATATTAGAAAATACCCTTTTCTCATTTAGATTTTAGTTGAAAAGTCATTTCAGAAGGATTTTTGGTTATAGTTTATGCATCTAAAAACTGGAACAGTCTACTGTGCGCTCAAATCTAGGCCTCAAAACTGTTATGTTTAACTGTGCTTATGAGTCAGGACATTTTAATCTGTATTGTATTATTTTAAACGCATTATAATATGCTTTCATTATTGTATAGTGATTTATGTTGTATTGTAGTCTTAATGTGTTTTTATGGTTGTGGAGCACTTTGAATTGTTTCTTGCACGAATTTTGCTCAAATTGATTTGATTTCATTTGGACATTTGAGGTTTTTATGAGTTTTTATTTTGGCGAGAAATTACAAAAACTATCAGGGGAAAAAAATCTGAATAAAACGTTAGGCTTTTCTTACCAAAAAAAAGAAAAAAATCCTAATTAAAAAACAACACTGTATAAGTTGTATGAGATGTTTGCAAGAGATTTTTTTCCCCCCGAAATCCTTTTGTAAACCCATGAGTATATGAAAGCTGTGTAATGATTTAACATATATACAACATATTTTGCTGTTTTTTCTACAGGTGAAAGCTTCTGTTTATATCACAAATTGAAACAAAATCAAAAGATCAAAAAACGAAATAAAACACAAGTAAATAAACAAAAAAAAGCTGCCATCCTCTCCCATTAATTCCATTCAAACGCGTGTGTTGATGGCAGATGGTGCGGTAGAACTTCTGAGGATATTGATTGTGTTGCTTTGATAAGAGCACATATTGAAAGCTGTTTTTTTGAGTGTGCCCCAGATGGTATGAGACGGACATGTTCTTAGGCTGGACACAGCTGCTTCTCCACGGGGGCTCTGACATTTCCCCCCTGGCCTAATTATCCACCCCCCACCCTCCCTCGTCCTGTCACAACCACCAGCACAGCAGCTTCAGGCCTGGACCGGCGAGTGGGCAAGCCTCAAGTACTGACAAATGCACTTTTAGTGTTTCAAGCTCTATTTCTGAAACCAATGCTACTGTTAAAGGAGACATATCATGCTAAATCAACTTGTATGAGATTTTAAAGGAGACATATTATGCTTTTTTTCCAGGTACATAGTGTTGAACTGTAGCATAAGTAGATCAACATTTTACATTTTGTTCATTTTAAACTACAATATTGATCCTAAACAGCAAGTTATAGAAACAGGTTCAGTGACTTCCTGTTGAAAACTGCAGAACTGATAAGCTCCACCTCTTCATAGTTACATTTCACTGTAAAAAGCAGCAGATTGATATTTATTTACATGTTTTATCTTGGTTTTGGAAAGTGACTATGTACAGGATGTGGGCGGGGATAGGGGGTAGGTGAAAACAGGAATTTTCTGAGCACTTAAGCCTCAAGGACAATACAGGATTAACTTGAACATGCAGGAATCAAACAAAATATAATTTAAAATAATAATGAGCAAACACAAGGCTAGATGTTTCCTGTTTTCACCTACCCCCCAGTCCTGCCCACATTCTTGTGCTGAGATGTGATATTTCGAAAAATTTAGACTGTGAGTGACACATATAGAGTTGTAATATGTCACGTGGACACTTAAAAAAATTATAAAAACATGTAAATGACAACCTGCTGCTTGTTACAGTGAAATGTGACTATGAAGAGGCGGGGCATATCTGTTGTGCAGTTTTGTCAATTAATCTTTTTCTATTATTAAGTCGTTTTAGATCAGTTTTGTTGTTTACAGTGTGCAAAATCTAAATTGATGATCTGTTATAGTTCAATGCTGAATTTACCTGGAAAAAAAACAACAACAAAAGAAAAAATACATTATACGTCTCTTTTTGTGGAACCAAGTCTTAATCTCTCTGGTGGATATACACTAAAGCTAGTGGTTGAATTGCACAACTTATTACTATTTATTATACAAAACAAAATTGCTTGGCTTGAAGGTTGAATAATGCATTATATCCTTATAGATCCTTAAATTATGACTTTTGACAAAATTAAAGACCTCTATGGAACTATATCTTTCAAAAACAAGTATTGTAAATTATTTTCAACTTTATTACAAAACAAAGAGATAATTGGAAAGGAAAATTCTCAGTTAAGAGTATGGCTTGAGTTGTTGTGTTCTGACTCCATTCCACACTTGATTTTTGATTTTTTTCTGTAATAAACGCTATCACTTACAAACTGGCCGAGTGCTAATAGCTTCTTTTCGCCTAATGTTAGCAGGAGGTGTTACCATGTCTATCCGTAATAATAATGCGCTCGTAACCTTTTTCTCTGGCTCCTTGTCCCTGCTGTTTTTCTGCTTGTTCAGCGAGAAAGTGTGAGCTGCTGCAGCTTTAGCAACTCACTGTTCAACTGAGAAAAGAGCTACTACAAAGACAACATACAAACCGTGGGCTGCTAGCTTCAATCCTACCAGTCATGCTAACATTGTGTTATTGCTATGCTAATCAGGGCACTTTTTAGGGAGCGATTCTGTCACTACTTTTTTGTAAGTTGTATTTTTTGCTTGAATCTTTTCCCCCAACCCAGGCTGCCACTTTGCATTTGTGGCTACGCTAGTAAAACTTTATTTTTAATATTTAATATTTTAATATGTATTTTTGAGGGGTATGGTTAAGGTTAAGATTAGGGATAGGTTTAGGAACTGATACGTTTCAGGCTTTGGGATAGATCCGGGTCTCTGCAGAATTGTATCGGAGAAAAAAGGGATGTGCATTTTTCAAGTACAGTATTAGCATTAGCCAGCAAAAATAAAATTTGATGGTGTTGTTAACAATAAACCAATCAACCAGCTTGTAAAAGTTTTTTTTTTTTTTTTTTTATTAATTTAATCTAATTTAATAAAAAAAATAAAGTATTAGAACTTGATCCAACCATAATCTTGTCTTGCTCTGCTGTCTAGGTCTAAATGCATATGTGCTCTTTTGTGTGTCGCCCCCTGCAGGTGAGAAGCCGTACAAGTGCTCGTGGGAGGGCTGTGAGTGGAGGTTCGCCCGCAGTGACGAGCTGACCAGGCATTACCGCAAGCACACCGGCGCCAAGCCTTTCAAATGCAACCACTGTGACAGGTGAGTTTGGTTTTTGGTTTTTAAGGTGGTAGAGTGATGACCTGTTCAGCTATGTCCCTGAGCAAGACACCTGCCATGTTTGAATGTGGCGTGTGAGTGATTAGAGGAGTTTGTTTTTCTTGAGTTTATGTTGCTATGGTACTTTATCATTCAAACTTTGCAATATTAGTGTGAAAAAAAAAAAAAAAACACGGCTCAGATGAGTGCTTGTGTGAAATTTGCATAACAAACAGTGTGACAAACATAAAGCTTTTAATATGTTTCACACTATGATATAATACAACTCATCGTGAATGTTTTGTAAGTAGTTTAGAGTTCTCTGATTGGACCATGTAATGTTTCAAAATACTTTTACATGCAGGTATTCAGTTTTCTGTGATTGAACGCACTTTCAAAGTATTCTTCCCAACACTGGTCCTGACGAATACAAATGGGTGATGCCACTGGTTTTTGATTTAATTTGATACCAAGTAAGAGTATGGAAACTATTACAATATCGATCCAATTAAAAAAAATCAATAAGTTTTGTTCTAAAATGCATATGAACAATTTGATCTTGATATTATTTTCTTTCACCATCTTCTTGAACTAATAATAAAAGTAAATGTATGAGCAGAAAACCAAAAATATAAACATTGTATTTAAAAAATGTTAACAAAATGTGTTAAATAATCAACCTTTATTGGAGAATCGATATATACTGCATGGCCAAAAAATAAAAAGTCACCACTTGGATTCAACTAAGCAAATAGGTATGAGTCTCCTATTGGACAATTACTGCTCAGGTAATTGTCTTTCAGCTGCAACACGGTACTTAAACCTAGCTGATGCAGTGAGTGGCTACCCATTTCTGTAACAAATGTGGAAAGAAAACTACTAAAATTGTCTTTAGAGCCATCCAACACATTATTAAAAACTGAAGGGATCGTGGGGAACCATCGTCTTGGAAGAAGAACTGTGATCAGAGGCAGGTGAAGTGATGCTCCCATCATGCCTAGTGCCTCCTGTACAAGCCTGTGGGGGCGGGGCTATGATCTGGAGCTGCAGTTGGTCAGGTCCAGGTTCAACAACACTTTGTGCCTAAAGAATGAGATCAACTGAACCTGAACATCCTGAACCACCAGGTCATTTCAGCCATGGATTTCGTCTCTGATTCCATGGTGACAAAATCAGGATTCATGGTCCACATTGTGACAGAGCGGTTCAGGATTCATGGCCCACATTGTGACAGTGGTCCAGGATTCATGGCCCACATTGTGACAGTGGTCCAGGATTCATGGCACACATTGTGACACAGTGATTGAGGATTCATGGCCCACATTGTGACAGTGGTCCAGGATTCATGGCCCACATTGTGACAGAGCGGTTCAGGATTCATGGCCCACATTGTGACAGAGCGGTTCAGGATTCATGGCCCACATTGTGACAGAGCGGTTCAGGATTCATGGCCCACATTGTGACAGTGTGGTCCAAGATTCATGGCCCACATTGTGACAGTGGTTCAGGATTCATGGCCCACATTGTGACAGTGTGGTCCAAGATTCATGGCCCACATTGTGACAGTGGTTCAGGATTCATGGCCCACATTGTGACAGTGGTCCAGGATTCATGGCCCACATTGTGACAGTGGTTCAGGATTCATGGCCCACATTGTGACAGCGGTCCAGGATTCATGGCCCACATTGTGACAGCGGTCCAGGATTCATGGCCCACATTGTGACAGTGGTCCAGGATTCATGGCCCACATTGTGACAGCGGTCCAGGATTCATGGCCCACATTGTGACAGCGGTCCAGGATTCATGGCCCACATTGTGACAGCGGTCCAGGATTCATGGCCCACATTGTGACAGCGGTCCAGGATTCATGGCCCACATTGTGACAGCGGTCCAGGATTCATGGCCCACATTGTGACAGTGGTTCAGGATTCATGGCCCACATTGTGACAGTGGTCCAGGATTCATGGCCCACATTGTGACAGCGGTCCAGGATTCATGGCCCACATTGTGACAGCGGTCCAGGATTCATGGCCCACATTGTGACAGTGGTCCAGGATTCATGGCCCACATTGTGACAGCGGTTCAGGATTCATGGCCCACATTGTGACAGCGGTTCAGGATTCATGGCCCACATTGTGACAGCGGTCCAGGATTCATGGCCCACATTGTGACAGTGGTTCAGGATTCATGGCCCACATTGTGACAGAGTGGTCCAGGATTCATGGCCCACATTGTGACAGAGTGGTCTAGGATTCATGTCCCACATTGTGACAGAGTGGTCCAGGATTCATGGCCCACATTGTGACAGTGGTCCAGGATTCATGGCCCACATTGTGACAGAGTGGTTCAGGATTCATGGCCCACATTGTGACAGAGCGGTTCAGGATTCATGGCCCACATTGTGACAGAGCGGTTCAGGATTCATGGCCCACATTGTGACAGTTGTCCAGGATTCATGGCCCACATTGTTACAGTGGTTCAGGATTCATGGCCCACATTGTGACAGAGTGGTCTAGGATTCATGGCCCACATTGTGACAGTTGTCCAGGATTCATGGCCCACATTGTGACAGTGGTCCAGGATTCATGGCCCACATTGTGACAGAGCGGTTCAGGATTCATGGCCCACATTGTGACAGAGCGGTTCAGGATTCATGGCCCACATTGTGACAGTTGTCCAGGATTCATGGCCCACATTGTTACAGTGGTTCAGGATTCATGGCCCACATTGTGACAGAGTGGTCTAGGATTCATGGCCCACATTGTGACAGTTGTCCAGGATTCATGGCCCACATTGTGACAGTGGTTCAGGATTCATGGCCCACATTGTGACAGTGTGGTCCAAGATTCATGGCTAAAAACTACTGGGTGAAAATGAATGTTTTGACCTTGCAGAGACATACTGAAACAATGGTGCTGTAATCAAAGCTAAAGGCGCTCCAACCCAATATTAGAGCGTTGTGGAACCTTTTTTGGCCGGGCAGTGGATCAAGCTGGGGTTAAGATCTGAAAATGGGTCCCCAAGCATTGTATGGCAGCTGAATGAATTTTCCTCACACGGGATTAATAAAGTATACCTTACTACTAGCACTACTACTACTACTACTACTCTCAATTATTTAACACCTCTACATCTGTGCAGTTAAGTGCAGTTTATGGTTCAGCTTTTCAATGGTAACAGAGCAGATATAACATTGTATAAAAAAGGAACTCATTTCATAATTAATAATAACCCTGTCTTCCTGGTCTGATCGAATAAATGTAATATGTTTGGACCTTTTTCTAAACCACTTCTATCCCTACTGTATTATTACTTCTAATAATAATAATCATACATTCCATGTTCACATCTGCTTTACATGTCATCAGCCCCGCCTCCCTCTTTTCATAGTGCTTTAAATGCAACAATTTATTTTATTCAATCAGTTTCTCAAGCCTCAGAGCAAAGACTAAGTGATGGGAAAATACTGAATGGAAATTATTATGTACTCTGTGCCGTTGATGAGAATAATAACAACCATCATCATACAGTGCTGGGATGGACAGGCAAATAGACATTGTGCAAAGACTGTTCCAGGGTTCGTACGAGGGCTTGAAATCCTTGATTCTCATTACGTTGTTTTCAAGGTATAGGAAGTGCTTGAATTTTGGAAAATGTCCTTGAAAATGCTTCAAATTTAAACTTGCCTAACTGTATACAATGCATTTTGACAGTAAAAAGCACAAATAAGTCTTCAGTGTGTTGTTTTGAAGTTAATACTGTCGATACAATGCATCGTGCTGATGTTATAACGTTATCATGATCTTCAAAATGATTTCTTATTTTTGAGAAGGTGAACAAACGCTGTTAATTGGCAATCTTACTCCTGCTGCAACAAACGGCAAAAACAATGGCTATGTGTCACTAAAAGTTATAAATGTGCAGGTTTCCAATTAAAACTCACCCGCAATTTACATATATCCCTTTCTGATGTGCCTAGATTTTTGGGATTCTCTGCTGCTACTACTACTTCTACTACTATGACTACTACCCCCAGTACTACTCCTACTACCTCTTCTACCAAAATAATACCTCCACATCTCCAACACACACGCACTCTCTCCCACCTCCGTTTCCCATCCTTTAAAGTGCAACCACTGACAGCTCTGTCAAAACACATCCCTTACCTTTAACTTTTTTTCTTCTTTCCGCTTTCCTAAACCTATTTGATGCTCTTCCACAGTCGCAAACCTCTTTTTTTAAACCATTGTTTTGTATATATTTTACAAAAGTAAAACTATGCAGCAAACATGGCCCGTCTGCGCTCGGTACTGACCCAATTTTGGCGTTGCTGGCAGGATTACAAATGTCTCCAACCTGTTCCGGCACACTTTTATTTGGAAATGGGAAAAGGGGTGCAGCGCGGTCCCCATTCGAGGTCCCATGCAGCATATTAATAGTGTTTCGTGGCGTCTTAAAGCACTGGCCTTGATTCGCGAGCAGCCTCTTTGCATCAGAAGGAGCGCGGTAACAAGAGTGCACAATCCGCTGAGGCCAACCCGCAGCGCTCCTGTAGAATGTTAAATTTGGGGAGGCCATTTTAGTGCATGGAAGGCATCAGAGAGGGACTTATTTGCCAAACTAGCGCTGGTGCATTCCCCAGTTTGCAATTTTATACTTTGTCTTTATCGTTTGTCACCTGTTTTGAGTATCCCCTATTCAATTCAATGCATGTTGTTGATTTGAAATTGTATTTGACATTGTGTTTTTAAATGCTAACCAATTCCCTTGACATTTGCCTGGGAACTGGCGAAATGAGATGGTTTAGGGACGAAAAGAAGAAAATATTTACAAGTAAATTTACGTGAATGCACCTCTGTACACAAATCACAAATTTAAAGAAGGAAGAGCTTGGCAAATTCTTCTGCAATTTCCAATAAAGTTGTGAGAGAATGATAGAAATAATGTTGTTTTACCCCAGAATGTTTAGTTATAAGTGTAGAGATAAATGTTTTTAAAGGCTGGTTTCCTTAATTAATTAGCAAATAACTAGAATTCAGTTATACTTATAAATAAACTATGAAATAATTGACAATTAACATTCATTCATTCATGTTCTACCGCTTATTACCGTTAGGGGTCGCGGGTGACTAGAGCCTATCCCAGTGACTTTGGGCCTTAGGCGGGGTACACCCTGGACAGTGGCCAACTCATCGCAGCAAACACAGAGAGACAGAGACAAGGACAGACAAACATTCACTCTCACATTCACACACTAGGGACAATTTAGAGTTGTCAATTAACCTACACAGTCATGTCTTTGGACGGTGGGAGGAGCCGGAGAACCCGGAGAGAACCCACGGTAACAGGGAGGACATGCAAACTCCACCCAGAGAGATCGTGTGATGTTAGGGTGGTTCGGAATTCGAAACCACGATGTTGGGGTGGTCTGGGATTCGAACCAGACAATTAACATCACTTAGTAAATGCAACTAACTGCTCAAGAGACATTCCAACACTTTGGAAGAGGTGGTAGAGCTCCTGCCTCCCAATAATGAGATAGTGGGTTTGAACCCTGGACCAGACCAACATCACATGATGTCTCTGGGTGGATTCTGCATGTTCTCCCTGTGTTACTGTGGGTTCTCTCTGGGTTTGGCTTCCTCCCATCGTCCAAACACATGCATGTGTTGGTTAATTGATAACTTTAAATTGCCTTTAGAGAATGAATGTGAGAGTGAATGGTCCTTGTCTCCATCTCTGTGTCAGCTGTGACGAGTTGGCCACTATCCAGGGTGTACCCTGCCTAAGGCCCAAAGTCACTGGCATAATGGGAACAAGCGATAGAAACTGAATGAATGAATGAAACCCTGAACATAGCAGAAATGTCCACATTTTAAAACATAGACAAAGTTTTGAGTTGATCTTTGGCCATACAGTGGAGATCAATATGAAAAGATAAGAGAACCTGTTTTTCCACAATAGGGAAATTTGTGTTGTAACACACAGTTCAAGAACAGCATAGACACATGCAATCAAAAATCAAGAGAAGTAATTCAAATGAGTGCATTTAACACTGGCTAAACTAAACACCAGAGCTTTATTTATGCTTAGAACCTTAACAGGAAACACTAAAATGCTTGATATCAGAATCGGTTTATTGCCATTGTCAGTGATCAAAAATTACAAACATAGGAACTTGTTTCGGCGTAAGGTGCAACATGAAACAATGAATAAAATTGGAATGGTTTAAAAATTTATATATATTCGATTTTTTTCTTGCAGTAAATAGCACTGCTTTTGGTCATATTGGACGTGCCTGCTGTACAGTAATAATGGCCAAAGTCAGGGATTTCTGTTTTGGGCCAATAATACAAGTAATACTCATCGATTCTATCTCGATATACTTTGTACTAAAATGCATTGGAACAGTATTGAATAGATATTTTTGCATGAGAACCAATCCTTTTTGATACCTCAGCCAGCATCACTACATCAGTATTTTGGTATGGATTTAGCCATCCCTTATGTGCATATGCTTAACCCATTAACCACTGCTGCCTCATCGTTATAGAACATTGAAACTAGATTGAATTTTGACAAAAGTAAACCAGAAGAAATAAATTCTAAACCAATCACAAAAAACAAAACCAAGATACAAAAGACTATCGAAAATCTGCTGAGGTGAAGTTGTGGCCTCCTCCCCCTCCTCCTCCTCCCGTTGAAGCAAACACTCATCGCTTTGGGCATTCCCATGATCCTGAATGCCTGGCAGTGATTGCACAGCCCATCCCTTAAACCTGGATAATTCCCGTCTCATCCTCCCTGACCCGTCCTCCCAACGTCCTTCAACTTCATATTGGCTTTAGATCTCCACAAACTTCTCCCGTTCTCCTCCCAATCCTCCCCTGTTTACCATTTAATTACACTCCTGAGCTAATGGCGCTACCTTCATCCCATTACTAAGGTTGATTCGGTCTAATTTGTCTTATTAATTCTCTGGTATTTTAATTTGCAAGGGCCAAAAATCATCAAGCATCCAGTGACTGCTATTGACTTTTAAAAAATCTTTAGCTGTGTTTTAATTACGGCTGCCTGCTCCGCGCCTGCTTCAGGGACCTTGCGGCAATATCTCGTGCTGCGTTCAGGGACCCAGGTGGCATTTTGGAGAGACAATGTTTTCCACTGTCTACGCTGCATTTAATTTTACCCCGTAATAAAAGTGACAACGTACAATATGTTCTGCGGGCTACAATAGCGAGCTGCATTTCTATCAGTCAGATTTGACATTTGAAAAAGCGCTCCTTTTTATCCCGAGCAGATGGCGATGGCTGTAGGTGACGCTGACATATGGATTTATGGATATTTTTATATATGTAAATGAATATTATAGACTGTTACAGCGTTGACATTGTAAGTTATTAGCGACAGAAGATTCTAACATTTGTGTTAATTTCTGTAGACCAGGGCTGTTCAACTTAAGGCCCGTGGGCCAAATCAGGCCCTCCAGGGGACATGATCCGGCCCTCAATATATCTAGAAAATACAGAAAATATTTCTTCTTTCTCTTATTGTTGGTTGCTGGTTTGCTGGTTTAGGCCTGGTGTAGTCCTGGTTTTGGGCCTGGTTTTTGGTCCTGGTTTTAGTCCTGGTTTTAGTCCTGGTTTGGACCTGGTTTAGGAAATTCTGGTTTAGACCCAGTTTAGCCCTGGTTTAGTCCAGGTTCAGTCCTGGTTTAGTCCTGATCCAGACCTGGTTTTGACCTGGTTTAGTCCTGGTTTAGACCTGGTTTAGTCCTGATTTAGTCCTGATTCAGACCTGGTTTATACCCAGTTTAGCCCTGGTTTAGTCCTGGTCCAGTTCTGCAGATATTGTCAAAGCCTTTCATATTACATTTTTTCATATTTGAAAAGTGTTGGACATGTCTCTGGCCCCGAGGTTTTGTCCTCGGGGCCAGAGACAGTACAGAGGACAGAAAAGTGGACAGCCAAAGTAAATTAAGGCACATTTAGTCCCAAGTAATTGTCGCAGTTGGTCCAAAGTCTGTCAGATTTGTCAGTTTTCAAATTAAGTCTGAGTATGATTTTCTCCATTTTCGCTAATGTCCATAATTATGTCGGCCCAGTCTATGATTGTAGGTATGGTTTGTGTCATCCTTTTGTTGTGAGTGCCTTTTCCTCGCTGTCAGAAGTCTGCTCCAGAGATCCACACACACTGTGTCCACGGCAGGAGCTTTAAGACCTACATCAGGGCTTTTAACTTTATTTCACCGAGAACTAATTTTTTTGCACAGTTTTGTCCTCGGAGCCTGAAAAAAACACTTCTGAAATACTAAACAAAAAAAAAAAAGGACTAAACCATGTCTAAACCAGTGATTCTTAACCATAGGGCCGGGGCCCAAAGTAGGGCCGCGAGCACCTCCTTGAGGGCCGCATAATCACTCAAATATAATACATTGAATATGAGATTGGGCCTCAAGTTACTTCATACGGGAAAAGTCGGGCCTCAAGGTAAAAAAGGTTAAGAACCCCTGGTCTAAACAAGGATTAAACCAGGACTCAACAAGGTCTAAACCAGGACTAAACCAGGACTTAACAAGGACTAAACCAGGTCTAAACCAGGTCTAAACCACTAACAACAGATATAATATTTTCTGTCTTACTGGCAGATGGTTGAGGGATGGACCATGTCCCTTGGAGGGACTGATTTGGCCCCTGGGCCTTAAGTTGAACAGCCCTGGTCTATATGGTTCTTAAATCAAGTGGGAAGGCAATGAAGTATCAACATTTTTAAGGCATAATTTCTGAATCCCTCGTGATTGAAGTTCATTCTGCTGGGCCGACCTGCCAGGAGCTGAGTTCGCAGCAGTACAGCACTCGGGGACCAGATCCAGGTCTTGGTCTAGTCTTGGTCCGTAGCTGGAGCACAGGATCTGTGGTGCATGTTTTGAGTTGATGGGGGAACCAGGGCCTGGAGACACAGGGAGAACATGCACACTCCACACAGAAAGACCTGAGAGCAACCATCTTGCTCTGTTGGTTATTAACAAGGCATTTAATAGCATTTGTAGATGGCTTTAATATTTTATAAATGTCTATCAGCCGTCAACCAAAAGAAAAGTCTGTAAAAGCTGCTTATTAAATCTTTTCAATAACCAAGTAAATCCAATTTAACTTCATTTATGCAGCAAATTGCTCGTGAAAATATAACTTTGGCTTATTAACAACTTCTAAAGAGTTTTCTAAAGAACCTCGTTTTAAAGGACACATTCTATATATTATTATTATTATTATTATATATTCTGCTACAGTGACTTTTTTGGGTTTTTAAACATGTTCTAACAATGTGAATTAAATATTTTAAACCTGGTTCTGTCCATTTTTACAATGAAATGTCCCAAATATGTGCAATTTTGGCAGGGTTTTTTTCCCACAAAAAATACACAAATCCAAACATGATGAAAAACTTTTTTTTTTTTCTTACATTTATGTGAATAAACTACAGGAGAAGATTCAAATGGATATCTTTAATTTTCAGATTTCTTTCCTATTCACCTTCAGCGTCTCACCTTAAATTAGACTTATTTCATTTAATTATAATCCCATCTTTGCATTTCAAGCTAAGACACAGTGACACATTCGTAAATAGGTCAGAATAATAAATCTCGATGAAACGCTGTCTGTCACCTTCACATCATTCAGGACTGACACTCACTGGAAGCATCACCACGGCGACGAGCGTGTTCCTTTTCATTTACGCCACACGGCTGTTAAGGCATGATTCATGGCGCTAAATTAATACATTTTCAATTTGGTCTTCTTTAATGACAGAATAGTTGAAAATAGTCCTCATTACCAGCCCATTTACGCTTAATGTCTCCTTATTTCCTGTGCGCGGATAAAAAACGCCCCACCTCGCCATATGGACGCGCACCAGACAGATCGACTCCCCTTTAATTCCCCGTTTAAGTCAGCGGCCATTATTGAATTTGCGCCTGTTTGAATGATGCGCGCTCTTTGTTACGCTCAGACAAAAAGAGAAGTCCCCGCTCACCCGAGGTGCTTTGGAAAGCCTGGGTCATTGTTGGCCCATTTCAGACGTGTCATCTTAATATGGGCCCCAGCTGGACCCACTGTAGATACTGTACCTCGGAAAAACCCCCCTGAAAGACCGCCCCGTCCCCCCAGCACACCACGCTTTCATGTTTAGCTTAGGTTTTGTCAACATGAGTGACAATGATGATGGAAAGGTGATAAAAACGAAGAATTTTCACAAGAAAAATGGGGTGACATTTATTTTTTTGATGGCCCCATTATCTGACTACTGTATATAAAAAGTCAACAACCAATGAACAATCTCTGAAGCAGTGAAATGGAGCTGCAACGATTAATGATTGACTAATTGTGATCAGTCGTATTTGGATCATTGGGATGTTTCTTTGGATTAAACAGATTCTAAAACACAAACAAAAAATGGAACAACAGGAACAGTTAGGGCCGGGTGATAGGGCAAAACATTATTACCACGATTTTCTTGGTGCCAGATCACAATTTCGATTTTATCACTTTGTCAGTCTTTGTCATTTTTAGTCACTTTTTTTCACTATTAGTCACATATTGGTGCATTGAGTCGCGCTTGTTGTTTGTCGGCGCGTTTTTGTCACTTTTGAACATATTTTATCACTTTTAGTCGTGCTTTTGTCACTTGTTTCAGAACATGTTTGGACAAATCCAAACTACAGTGTTTACAGTTTTTATCCAAATGAAAGTGAGACATTTTGTTGTTTATGGAAGAAAATATTCACTTCATAAATTACAGTCTTTGTGATTTGCCAATTGAATCCATTAAAATTGTGACTTTGTGTGGATTTTGTTTAATCGTGCAGCTCTGACCTTTAAGAGGTAAATAAAGGCATCTGCTCAGAGGCTTCAGAGGCTAAACATCAGGAGAAAAAGTGTGTTTGAACAGACAGCTGCATTAAAGACACAAACAGTCAATCACTAGCCCTAAGAACAGTGGCATTATTAAATCGAAATTTGAAAAAAATGAACCATTTCTTATTTTTATCAATAATACACTTGATTCATAAATATTGTCTATTAAGACGCCTTCAGTCATCGTATTTCAACCTTATTTTGGTTTAAAATGTGTTGATGCTGCAGGTGAATAGGAACAAATCTTAAATTTAAAGATGTCAATTCGAAACTTTTCCTGTAGTTTACTCACATAAATGTAAGAAACAAGTTCATCATGTCATGTTTTCATGTAGAAATAAGACATCTTATGTGTAAAAACTGTGAAAACTGCACATATTTGGGACATTTTATTTACATTTATTTACATGAAACAAGAAAATTATATTTCTCGGTTAATTTTGTACACACATTAGTTATAAAAAAACAGAGGGGATTTTGGATTTCTTATTTAGTTTTTGAGTAAACTAGATCTGACTGAAAAGGGTCCTAAAAATTAAAAGTTTGCCTATTTTTTTTTTTTTTTTTTGTTTAACTTAAAACTTCAAAAAATCAGTTTTAAAATGAGATATCAACAAATCCCTCTGTACGTTCCATCAAAAATCTTTTTAAATACAAGACAGTAAAGTTTGGTGTAGGAGCTACTTTAAGGCTGAGCTTTATGTCCCAAGAGAGAAAAATGCATTTTAAGAAAACAACCTTTAAACTTACAATGTCCCAGAGAAATCTATAGATGAAGTGGAGTAAATGAAGTAATAAAATATTTTAAAGAGCAGATTGGACAAGTTTGTTGTTTCCGCTTGAAAGACTGTATGTTGACAGAGCAAACTGACCAAAAAACTTAGAAAGAGTTTTGCCTGGAGTGTCTCCCCTTAATATAAGACAAGAGAACCTTTATTTGTCATATAGAAAATATCCAGTGTTGCACAATTTAATATTTAACAGCAGGTGAATAGAAATTAGTGAATGAATGTGAGAGTGAATGGTTGTCTGTCATGTCTCTGTGTTAATCCTGTGACCAGGGTGTACCCCGCCTAAGGCCCAAAGTCACTGGGACAGGCTCCAGTCACCCGCGACCTTTAAAGTGAACAAGCGGTAGAAAAGGAATGAATGAATGAATGGGGACAATGCACTTTAATGAACACCTGTATTGAACAAATGTAAAAATGTCGGATTATAGCCACAAAGCCAATTTAATCCACCGTCCCTGGGCAGGTTACAAAACAGTACAACAAACAAACAGGAGATTAGTACAACACGAGAAAATGTTAAAAAGTACATTTTTGGCCAGTGATCACATGACTGCTTTGATTTTAACCACAGTTTGAATTGAATTAACGTAGGACCTTATTTCAGACTTTCATACTGTGCCTTTAAAAAGTCTCAGTGTACAATAGAAATAAACGTTTGACAAAAAAATAATACAAATTTAAAAAAAATTCTGACAGGGTAATTAACAAAATAAACAAACACTACGGTGTAATATTGTATAAAAAATCTTTCAAATATATAGATTTTCTCATCCTTTTTTATTAATTTTTTCATATTTAATATTTTAATATTTGTTGACGTTATTGTCTTGCAACCCCGGCACAGACTAGCTGACTAATACCAGCTTTTAGACACATTTAAAGACAAAATCTTGACTAAAATCAAACTCATTTATTGTCAAAGTGAACACTTCTTTGCCTCACCCCCTTTGGCTACGACAGTCGCCCAAAAAAAACCCTAGCCCCCCGCTGTGACCAAGGAAGAGAAAGGGTAGGACGGAAGGAAGACGGACGATCGTGACGAGGGGAGGAGGGGGGAGGGGGGTGAACGGGGGACCAGGGGGAGTTACGGAGTGCCAGCTGCTGTCGTGCCCCCGAGTCGTGAGTCATACTTTGCCATCTGTCTCCAGTAGACACAAAAAAAAGCGTCTTGTGTACATGCAGGTGTGACAGTGAGACAGCTGATGTGAGACGCCGGCGAAGGGTTAAGTCCACTGCTCGGACCCTCTCCCTCCTGCGTCTCACTCCCGGGGCCAGAAAACACTGACTCGTCCAAATTCTCGATGGAGGTCTTGTCGAGAAATGAGTAAATAATAAACAAAAAATCAACAGTTAGCAGATGTGAAGTGAAAGTCTGATGTGCCGTGGCTTTAACGCAGCCTGCTGTTGAGACGAAAATTATTGGACGCGAACATTTAGCTCAGTATGTCAGGGACTTACAATCTCGTTTGGAAATTTTGGGTAACACTTTATAATAGCTTACTTATGTCTGAGTAAAGCATGACCAAATATTTAAAGGACACATATTCTGCTACAGTGAGTTTTTTAGCTTTAAACCATGTTCTAACAATGTTCTGTTAAAACAATGTTTTCGGATCATCTACGTCGCTTATCCCAGAATATTCTGCTGTTTTCAGTCCTTAAATCATCACTAAACTCGTTCCGAGCATTTCTGTCATCTGAACACGATAACTGCAGCAGCAAATCCGCATCATAACTTCTTTTCAGGTTAGATTTTGACAGATCATACAGGGGGCTTTGTTGACTTCTGATTCTAAAAGTTTTAAGTCAAAAAAATTAGTCAGCAATTTTCAGTCAGACCTAGTTTACTCAAAAACTAAACAACAAACCCAACTAATATGTGTGCAAAATGAACTAAAAATGAATTAAACCTGGTTCTGTCCATTTTTCAGACTGAAATGTCCCAAATATATGCAATTATGGCTGTTTTCTTTCCACAAAATGCCTTATTTTGATAAGATTAAAAACATTTTTTCTTATATTTATGTGAGTAAACTACAGATTTCAAATTGATATTTCCCTCCACCTGTAATGTCTCACCATAACTAAAAAAGTCTGATAATTATTTGAGTTTGTAACCACAGACTTTCATAACATACAAAAAAGGATAAAGGTCTTTGATGATTAAATAAATAATAAATAAATAAATACACACACAAAAAAAATAAATAAACACATACATACATTCAATAAGTTAGATGAGTCAATGACAAGAATCTGGAGTTTGTTAGACTTGAAATGTTTGCCATACTGTTTCGTAAAGTTGATTCTGTCCTGAAAATATAAATCTAAAACCAAGATTTCATTTATTCGAAACGTCCAATTATTAGCCTTTAAAAACTCTTGCGAACACAAAAAACAACAACTTAAATTGCCAATAAAAACACACACTAAACGCAGTCAGTCAGAACTACCACTTCCATTTGCAAACTGCCATTCCACTCCGTAAAAAAGCACCGTCACCCGGCGCTCCACCGAAAAACCAAAAGTAAATCTGCGGCTGAATGTTGCTTTGTGTTTAAGGGGAAGCCGGGCAGATTGCTTGTCGTTAAGAGCATTAGCAAATTAGCATTAAAACAAGGCTAATGATGTGTAGCCGCTGCGGGCCCTGCGTGCTTAAAGTGACGGGGACAATGGCACCCGCCGGCTTTTGGGTTTACGGAAACAATCCCATCTAACTCACCCAGACATGTTTAACGGCCTCATTACCGTTTTATGCCGTCATTTGAAGCAGCCGATAACAGATTTACAAGTCCTCTCTGCGCAAACGATCGCTCCAGTGCCAAATTAAAACAATACGAGTCGACTATTCTTTTTTTTTTGACAGAGCTGGTTCATACATGAAAGTCACAGGGACGGTTTAAATGTAAAATATTTACTGGTGGTTTTATTTCTGGGGATGAAAGTTTATTGGGAAGTTGTGAACGCTGATTACTTGGTAGTGACTGGTTTATTGGGCGCCGCAGAGAATAAAATGGGTCTTTATTGCGGATAAAAGCGGCTAACTCGGTAGTTTCTAGCTCTACAAATGTGTTCTGAAATGTATGGGATTGCTATATTAGTTTACACGTTCAGATTTCTCTTAAAATGTGTTTCAATTTCAACCCTTCAGCCCCACTATAAACTAAATAAATGTTTGAAATTGTTCTAAACTAAATGAAAAAACACGATTACTTTTACTTTGTTGTTATGAAATTTGAGGAATAACGTCAATGTTCTATACCGATTTATAGACAATAGACCGTAATTTTTAACACAAAATAATAGTACCTTCTTTATGTTATCATGTGGTTTTGTAATTCTGTTCAGGAAATATAAAATTGTTATCTTCTTTTCTCGTATTTTTTAATTTGTATTGTGTCAGTATTCATATTCAGAAGGAGCAGAGAACACAGTAGAGAGGGTCAGAAGAGCAGAGAACACAGAGGAGAGGGTCAGAAGAGCAGAGAACACAGAGGAGAGGGTCAGAAGAGGAGAGAACACAGAGGAGAGGGTCAGAGGAGAAGAGGACACAGAAGAGAGGACACAGAGGAGAGGGTCAGAAGAACAGAGAACACAGAGGAGAGGGTCAGAAGAGCAGAGAACACAGAGGAGAGGGTCAGAAGAGCAGAGAACACAGAGGAGAGGGTCAGAAGAGCAGAGAACACAGAGGAGAGGGTCAGAAGAGCAGAGAACACAGAGGAGAGGGTCAGAAGAGCAGAGAACACAGAAGAGAGGGTCAGAAGAGCAGAGAACACAGAGGAGAGGGTCAGAAGAGCAGAGAACCCAGAAGAGAGGGTCAGAAGAGCAGAGAACCCAGAAGAGAGGGTCAGAAGAGCAGAGAACACAGAGGAGAGGGTCAGAAGAGCAGAGAACACAGAGGAGAGGGTCAGAGGAGCAGAGAACGCAGAAGAGAGGGTCAGAAGAGCAGAGAACACAGAGGAGAGGGTCAGAGGAGCAGAGAACACAGAAGAGAGGGTCAGAAGAGCAGAGAACACAGAGGAGAGGGTCAGAGGAGCAGAGAACCCAGAAGAGAGGGTCAGAGGATTTGGAGGAGAGGATCAGATGGAGCAGAAAACGCAAAGGAGAGGGTCAGAACAGCAGAGAATGCAGACAAGAGGGTTAGATAGAGCAGAGAACGCAGAAGAGAGAGTCAGAGGAGCAGAGGATGCTTCCAATAATGTTAGAATATTATTTCTATATTTCAAATTTCAAGTTGATCTACATTCTTTAATGGAATTACTTAATTAATGACAGCTTTTATACTTAAATCCTGAAGATAGAAAGTGGCTGAAGTGCTCAGTTTTGTACATAAAAGTACAGCTACAAATGCAAAACAGTTACTCAAGTAAAAAGAAAAGTAGCACATAAATAATCTATCATAAATAATAACTTAATATAAATAAAAGTTTAAAATTGCGTTTCAAAGGTAAAAAGTAAAGTATTTCACATGGTTTTGAGAACTGGTACAGTGCAAAATGTAGGGATTTTGAGAGAGAATTGTGCTGATTTTCGGTCAACGGTAGCAATTCCAAGCAATGGCCTAATTTTTCATGTGAATTTCATTTGTTTTTTCTTGTTTGCGCAAAGTCTTGAACTCACAAACATGACTGTCATTCCAAACCCATTGCCATGCTTAGGCTTCCTCTGTGTACGTAAGCGCTATTGAAGTGCAAACATTTAGTCAGTTTACGGCAATCATTACAAACATTACGCAACATCTCCATAAAATTGATTTGTAAAAAGTATTTCTGCTACACACCACCAGCATACAAGCACTTTCCATTCATCTAATAATTTTTTTACGCACACGTTTTTGTTACTCCCCTCCCCTTTTGCCCAAACACATCCATCTGGAAGCACTCTGGCCTTTCACTCTGCAGCTGAAGCCATTAGCAACGGCTGGAAATTGCTGATTATAAAATTGTTACACATATTTTAATTACGTGTGCATTAGCGCTTCAGCACTCCAGCAAGCTAACATGTAGCATCACCGGCGACTTGTTTTTTTTTCCCCTGCCATGCTAACAAGCTTTTTTTTTGTCTTCTTGCTTGATGTGTTGCAGGTGTTTTTCGAGGTCGGATCACTTGGCGCTACACATGAAGAGGCACATCTGAGGAGTCGGGAGAGACGGTCGGGAAAAGCGGGAAGGAAAAAAAAACAAACTTGGAACAACTTGGAGAAATGGATTCAAGACAATGAACCAAACTTGTAACTTTTGGGATTCCAAATGGACATTTATTGGAATAATCTTTTTCTTGGACCACAAAAAACATCATGTCCCAACTTGTGGACCACTTGGCAGCTCTGAATACTTTGATTATTTGCCAATGGACTTTTTTTTCCAAGCCTTCATTGCGCAACATTCTCTCACCAAACTTTGTAAATTTAGCTCACTGGTGGCTGATATCGCATTGTTTATTCGCTGAGGTACCCCTTGAGACCTGGCAGAGTGGTTAGCCCGAAATGTCCTAGAGGTAAAAAGAGCCCTCATTCCCATTCTGAGTTTGGTTTTGGACTAAATTTACAGTTGATCTACTTGAATGCTGTAACATTTTCTTAATTTGCTAACTTTTTAAATGAAAATTATAAAAATTCAGTGCAGACGTTTGCAAATATTTAAGAAATTACCTCACGCCCACTTTTTTTCAAATGAAGAACCCTCTGGTTGCGTACGTATGTGTAATATTGTCCAAAAGCTTAAAAAAAGATTATAGTTTAAGTCCTTTTTTTTAGCAAGTGGGGCGTTAACATGTTTTGACATCTTCATGACTATGAAAGAAACGTGATTGGTTGAGTTGAATATTCCTGAATGGTTATTAGGCTGATTAGTAGAAGACGAAATATGATAAGTAGGTATTATAGGCATTTACAGTTATCATAAGTAGGCATTTTTATATCAAACTGTTAATATTTGCCAAAAACAAATACAGTTGAATCAATCGTAAGGTCTTAAGGGGACCGTAAGTCGAAAAAACTAGCCATGATCCCAAACAAGAATGCTGCCATCTACAGGTTTTCCATATAGTCCTACACTGGAATAATCATATTTCAACATTGTTTCATCTAGATAGTCATAAACCGTTCTTCACTGACGCATCAATTTGAACGAACACTGGATTTCCCCTGAAGACTTTTTGGGGCCACGATACAAAGAAAGTGAAGACATTTTGGATCACGCTTTGGGGGAGCTAGCATTGCTTTGGGACCATCCATACTAGAGCTAGACGACGCTAACTATTCCAACTCTGGGACTCCATCTCCGAGACAGAACATCAGCGTGGTGATTCAAGATGGCTACCAAGGGCCGTTTTTCCTTTGGTATTTGGATCTTCTGCCACAAACTGTTGCACAATTGACTTCTATTTTTTTGTACGAGTTGTCTTGACGCAGCGAAAACACGAGAGGGATCCACCGAAAGTCGTAATCAAAGCGTGGACAGCCAACAATGCACAAGTCGTCGGAAGCAGCTAGCTGACTGCGAATTAGCACATTACACTATGTATGAAAAGCCTATATTGTTTGTAGGAAAAAAGAAATTCAAAAGTTCAAAAGAGACGATTCCGAAAGATGATTTTGAAGAACTTGGAAAAGGATTCAGCCAAAAAACACAAGTGTCTACTACTAATGCCGGTAATGATCTCTTAGAACATGAGAGTAATTGGCATTTACAAATTAGCCACTGGTTTTAACAAAGTTTGTCCCGTTCGCAACGCCGTAAGAGAACACTTCCAGTTCTGCAGCTCAAGAATCCAGACTAAATCGGGCCTATGCATTTCCGCGGACATTCTTGAAGACTTCTTCCAGGCCTAGAACCAGGCACGGTCACAACATGCATTCAGTCATTTGGAACGTTAAAGCAAATCAATGTGAACGTACGTTTGTTTGTAAGTGTTGGGGACTTTCGAAAAGAGTTGTGTGCGGGTCGGCGGGCGGCATGGGTCTTCAAGAAAAAAATACGAATCGTGGAAGTCAATGGGAGCAGCCAACGTTTGTGATTAGAGTTATGTCGGCTTTTTACGAACCATAACACGCTAGCATAGCGTAACAAGCTCGCATATTGGGTCATTTCTTTCGCAAAAGTTTGTCATATTGAACATTTTGCGACTTTTTCCACATACTTAAGAGTAGATACAGATAATCTATATGATTACCTTGAAATATTGATAATGAAATGATGATGATAATTGCTAATCCTGATTGTTTTCTAAAACTAGTTCATTGATTGCAAGCTGAAATAACTGCTTCTCATCAGTCAAATTAAAATAAACTACCAAACGGGTATTTTTTGGTGGAATCAATGAACCTTGAACAGTTTTCACGACACATTCGATTCTTATTTCATAGTGTGGTAGAAATTCCATTAAGAACATAGCTCTGCTGTTGACTTCCACTATTTTTTTCTCTAACTTTGTGACCCATTGAAAAGGTAAACAGCATAACTTAGGTTTTCTATGCCATACTAGATAACCAACATAGTTAGCGGTTAGCCCGGGTACATATCAAGGATTACAAACACCTATTTGTGACATTTTACCGACAGTCGGATAGAACTGCCAATCTCAAACGATCCCATCTGCTTGTCATTCCTTGCCGCGTTTGACTTAAAATTTTCATCGGGAAAATCTTAAGTGCTCACAAATCAACCTGGCAGCTTGGCGACGTGTAATAAAACATGACTGAGAACAAAAAGGTCGGGATTAACTTTGGGGTTTTTAATATCGTTGGAAGCAGTTTTTGGCAAAGTTTTCATTTCAGTTTTGAATGCAACCTTGCTCAATCTCGCCCAACGTGATATGGAAGTGCATAGTGCATATCAATTGTTGCTTCAATGTGAACTTTTTAACATGCTTACAAGCCAGAGTCACTTGCAAAACGTAATACAAGTTATATGGATTCCAATATCTGCTCATGTTAAAGGCCTATTCAAAATTTGATATTCATATAACGTCCTTTTTTGGATGGAATGTCTGACTGGGGATTGTGTGTCCCTACTTTCTCTCTCTACGGAAGATTCAACGATGGAGTAACCTTTGGGTTTAAATAGTATCAGCAAGTTCTCATCCCAAGGTGTAGGATGGTGGTCAAAGGTGAATAATACAAACGTGGCTGCACTTATGTGGATATTTTATCCAACCAGTAAACTGATCATTTGACTTTTATTTCATTGGAATATTATTTATTATAAGCTTATTTATTTGATAAATTATGACATGCCTACAAGCCTAAAATAAATGGTTGAAAATTATAGTTCCATCTGCTTTAAATCAGTCAGTTAAAAGGAAATTAGTGATGCATACAAATTCTGAAGAAATTACTTAAAGGAAAAATATTATGCATTTTTAGACAATTAGTAGCCTTTAAACATGCTCTTGAGCACCTTAAGTTTGCCACCTGATATTTTAGGACAAAAAAAAAAAAAAAGTTAAAAACAAAATCAAAATTAACATCTGTATCTGGTTGTGTTTGCTCTGGCACTCGCTAAGTTTAATTTGGGAAGTGCGCAAGTTAAGATAGCAGTAGCAGTGATCATATTTAGAGGCATAAATGCCTAGAATAAGTCTGCCAATGATCTAAGAACTTAAAACAGCAGACAAAAACTCAGATAAGTGATGTCAAAAATCAGAAAAACGTCATTGATCGAAGGGAGTTCAGCAGGGAGTGTGTTTGATGGTTGGAGGGAGAGGATTTTCTAACCAGCAATCCACATGCTAGCGTGAATGAAGCTAAATGCAACTCCAGGTATGTTTCTGATGACGGAACATGGTTAGAACATTGTTAAAAGCTAAAAAAAAAAAAAAACAAAACAACAACTCACTATTGCATAATATGTTCCCTTTAAGATGTATTGCCAATTAAATACTATCATTTTGAATTAGATTTTCCTTGATTCCACTAGCATGCAGCAATTGCATTTTCTCATTACAGATCAAATATGCTAAATGACAGCTGATAAGGCTAGCTAGCAATAGCAAACAAAGCTAGTTAGCTAACAACTTAATGTAGCCTATATTTTCCCTTTTTTTTTTTCAATTTACCCTTTTCTGACAATTGAAACATCTCAATATAACCTTTATTCAAGTCAACAACAAAAGAGCAGTTGAAATGTTGCTATGTTACATCTTGGGAGAGAGAATTTGTCTAAGTTTAATGGCAGCTCTATTTCTCTTTCTGAACAGGATTAGATTCGCCTGTTCTTCTGAATGTGTGGGAATGTGCTCATTTCTGTGTATTTCTGTCACACTATTTCAACACGACTTCTGGACTGAAACGGCGAATGTCTTTTGAATTGTCACTGGAACAAAGAAGAAAAAAAAAATCACAAAAAAACAAAACAAAAAAAAATCACAAATTGTCTCTTTGCTGGGATCTTGGAAACTGGAATTTCAAATGTGAATGTTTTGGGTTTTTTTCTTTTTTGGGTTTTGATTTTTGTCAGAAAATTTTGTCTTGGAGGATGCGGTACGTTGTCATCTTACTGAATGATTGTCAATTCTGCTGTGCCTGTGTGTTCTCTTGTCTGTATTTTGCACTCAGATTTTTTTCTTTTTATTTAGAATTTTTTGAAAAACCTAAAAAAAAAGAAAAATTCACTTGCATATCTGATGTTTTTATGCCTGCTTGTACACTTCACGGTAATGGAACACTGAACACTGACGTCTGTATAGTAGATGCAAAAGCACATTCTTTGCGCATTTTTCCACTGTTTTTTCAAAAAAGAAATTTCACCGCAAAATTTTTGACCCCTTTTTCTACCAGCATTCTTCCCCCCGCTTTCTCCTCCTTTCTTTCGCTGTACAAAGTGTTTTAAAATATTATTATTATTTGTATATTACGATGTATGGGTACGATAATGTTCTTTATTATGGACAAATGAGAAATGAGATTTATTTTTGTTACTGGTTTGTTTCATAATTCCTTTTTTAAATTGGTATTGTAATATCTCTATGCAAGGAAAAACTGTTCGGTGAATCGTTTTTATTTAAGAATGTAATTAAGTGTAATAAATGGTAGAAGCAGATTGGCACCGCAGTGTTCGTGTCTTGTCTTTTTAATGGGTTAGCAACAAAACTCACCTAATCATTTTCGTTTTATACAATTTCTTTTCCCTTTTTTGGGGTGATTTTGCAGAGGGCTCAATCATGGTGCCATTCATTTGACAAACAATGGAATCAAGTGGACATTTAACACAGAAAATGGAATGAAACAAAGCGCCTGTAAGACACTGAGCTACTTTGGTTTTTGCATCAAGTTGTGAAAATGTTACCAAGTAGATTATAGATTACAAAAGTCGTGAAATATTATGCCATAGTAAAGACATTCTTGTTTAGTTCTAGATGTCGGTTATCGGGCCAGTCTAAAGCCCAGTGGCGGACTTAACATTAGGCAACATGCTGCAATTGCCCCAACCTGAAGGGGCCCCAATAAGACACCCTAACTGCTCCTCACAGATGCCAGGCTCTGAAACAGCTCTCTCAATATCACAATAAAGTAGTGCAGTGAACTTTTAACCAAGAAAAAGACTAACAAAATAGTCTGGAATAGTTTAATGTATGTATTTTGACCAAATATGATGTTACATTACATTTGACCTGCATTATTAGAAGTTCACGACTAGTTCACGAGTAAAAAAGCTGTACTATTGTAAATAAAATATAACATTGAAATTACATTGTGTTTAAATGCACCAACAATGGGAAATATGGTCTGATTTCTTAAATATTCTTCTGGGGAAGGACCTCCAAACCCCCCTCTGTAAAGCTCATATGAATTAGAATTTTCCAATAACGTAAAAAACAAAAAAAAGAAAACAAACTTAAACAACAAAACTAAGTGCTCTCTTTCAAGAATGATTAAATAGACACGACAGAAAAGTCAAAGGAAATTGTATTTGAGGAGGAGAAGCCTGTATTTTATTTTGCCTTGGGCCCCCAAATTCCCAGGTCCGCTACTGCTAAAGCCAGAGCCGAAATCGCAAAATGTGTAGAATCCATACTGTCTGTCATGAAAATGCTATATCAGTTGGCAGATATATAGCTCAATATTAGGACTCTTTTGTATATCGACTTTAAATTCCCAGCAGATGCCGATGTTTTGTTTGGGCTGATCAACTGTTTAAAGCCTTGATTTTTAACCAGGGTGCCGGGGGACACTGGTGCCTTGAGGTTTTTCAAGGTGTGCCTTGAAAAAAATGTCCAATTTGAGTTCACAGATTCACAAACGCGGATGTAATTGACTGCTTTACCATTTTGGAGTGTCCTGAGCAATCTATGCAGCATGAAAGAATGCAAAATCATCACTATATCCAAATTTAAAGAACCAGATAGTAGCACAGTCTGATTTCATTTTAGTAGAAGATGGTGTGCTGTTGTATTTTTTAAAACCTAAAAGCTGCAAAACTCAAAAAAGGTTGAAAAACAGTGGGCAAGTTTACCATTTTGGAGTGTCTTGAGAAACTTCTGCACCGAATACAACACAAAACCATAACTATTGTCAAATAAATAGAACCAGACAGTGGCACAGGCATCATTTGGCTCATTATATACTTTTTAAAAACTAAATGGTCTATATTGGTAGTTTAGGTGAAGTGCGATGGTATCTGTTAAACCCAAAAAGTGTGCCGCGCCTCAAAAAAGGTTGAGAAATACAGGCTTAAAGAGCACACAAAGCTTTTATTTGAACTCTAAAGTGCAAACAGGACATTTCTCTCTTAAGACTCTTTCTCACCAATCCGCCTCCCTCCCCCGTCACTGAGTCAGGGCGACGGTCTGTCTCTCCTTGTATCCTCACACGTCCTCCAGCTCCTCCTGTAAATGCTCTTTCCCTCTGCAGCCACAAATACACAACACCTCTCACAACAGCAGGCGGCGCAGGTCAAAACTATGTGGAGCACTTTGTAAAAAAAAAGTATGTGCTTTAATTATGTAGTTAATAAACTCTAGTCCTGTTTAGTCCTGAACGCATCACGGGAGCTTGGATCACACGCATGGACCGGACGGACTCCATTATTACAGCATTTGTCAAGAGAAGGAGGAGCTTTGGTTTGGATAAGTTAAAATAAAAGTAACTGCAGGGCACTGTCGTCACAGATGAAAGATACGTCTGAGAGCTGTTTGACTTAAAGTGAGTGAAAGAGAACTGTGTGAATGGAGCCTGAAGTCATCAGAGCGCTCCTCCTGTGGCAACACCAGACAGATTCTAGGAACAAATCCTCTGAAAACCAGCCCTCATGACCTCCTCTGTGCTCCTCTGACCTCCTCTGTGCTCCTCTCTGCTCCTCTGACCTCCTCTGTACTCCTCTGACCTCCTCTGTGCTCCTCTGACCTCCTCTCTGCTCCTCTGTACTCCTCTGACCTCCTCTCTGCTCCTCTGACCTCCTCTGACCTCCTCTGACCTCCTCTGTGCTCCTGTGACCTCCTCTGTGCTCCTCTGACCTCCTCTGTGCTCCTCTGACCTCCTCTGTACTCCTCTGACCTCCTCTCTGCTCCTCTGACCTCCTCTGTGCTCCTCTGACCTCCTCCGTGCTCCTCTGTGCTCCTGTGACCTCCTCTGTCCTCCTCTGTGCTCCTGTGACCTCCTCTGTGCTCCTGTGACCTCCTCTGTCCTCCTCTGTGCTCCTGTGACCTCCTCTGTGCTCCTGTGACCTCCTCTGTGCTCCTCTGACCTCCTCTGTGCTCCTCTGACCTCCTCTGTCCTCCTCTGACCTCCTCTGTGCTCCTCTGACCTCCTCTGTGCACCTGTGACCTCCTCCGTGCTCCTCTGACCTCCTCTGTACTCCTCTGACCTCCTCTGTGCTCCTCTGACCTCCTCTGTGCTCCTCTGACCTCCTCTGTGCTCCTGTGACCTCCTCTGTGCTCCTGTGACCTCCTCTGTTCTCCTCTGACCTCCTCCGTGCTCCTCTGACCTCCTCTGACCTCCTCTGTGCTCCTCTGACCTCCTCTGTGCTCCTGTGACCTCCTCTGTACTCCTGTGACCTCCTCTGTACTCCTCTGACCTCCTCCGTGCTCCTCTGACCTCCTCTGACCTCCTCTGTGCTCCTCTGTACTCCTCTGACCTCCTCTGTGCTCCTGTGACCTCCTCTGTGCTCCTCTGACCTCCTCTGTGCTCCTCTGACCTCCTCTGTGCTCCTCTGTGCTCCTCTGATCTCCTCTGTGCTCCTGTGACCTCCTCTGTACTCCTCTGACCTCCTCCGTGCTCCTCTGACCTCCTCTGACCTCCTCTGTGCTCCTCTGTACTCCTGTGACCTCCTCTGTGCTCCTGTGACCTCCTCCGTGCTCCTCTGACCTCCTCTGTGCTCCTCTGTGCTCCTCTGATCTCCTCTGTGCTCCTGTGACCTCCTCTGTGCTCCTTCGCACTCTTTTTAGTTCTGGAAAAAACATTGGTCAATATCTGGTCATGATTTTGTTTGTTTGCCACAGTAAATACATGAATGTTTGTTATCGCAATATCCTTACTTCCTTATTTAAGAAAACTAAAAGGAAAAAATACTACTTTGAAATGCTTTTCCTCCAAAAATGCTTAGTTGGAGCTCAAAACATCATTGCCTCTGATGCTTTTTGCTGATTCCAAAACATGGGAATTAGACATAATTATCACAGCACTAACACTAATGTGAGTGACTTCTTCATTCCAAACAATGAATAAGTGTTGATCAAACAACCTTACCTTCAGGTACCATTTCAATATTTCTGTAAACATGATGATATAAACATGTCATTATCACATCTCACTCTCATTATGCTGCATTTATCTCTGACTTATTTTCCATCACCTTTCCAGTACATGCACATGCTTTAGTGAGAGAAATCCTCTGCCACACAACAATCCTCTGAAAATAGACCATTTAATTTCACCCGCAGGTGTTTCTGACTGTAAAATGAAGTCTGAGAATTCTGTCAGTTGCACCTGTCAATCAACACCTCGACTACGCCAGATACAGAGGATTCTACAAAACTTGTCAACACACTGAGATCTAAATATAGACTATGCATTAAAAGATTATGCAAGATTAATCGTGATCGAGTTGAATGGGCACAATTAGAAATCGCCAAGATGACAATTTTGGTATAAACAAACATGTCCTGTCTTATTCTGCATGAACACTGCCGACTCCTTAGTTTAGATCTGAAATTTGATTCTTGTATTGGTTTCGGGTTTTCCACAGGTCTTGGAAATTTTGGGAAACCTGGAAAATAATCAAAAACACACAGAAAATCCTTCGCTGGTTTATTGAATGTCAGATTTATAGACACTGCAACTACCATCATCACAAAAAGAAGAGCTGTTCTTTTATTTTTTTGTAATACCCGTCAAAATGCAGAAAATGGCACCTCTTTGGTACAAAATGTCTGTCCTTAAAGTGAGTATGACAGGTTGTTATGATTTTCTAATTTTGACTTTATTCAGTGTATTAATACCTCTTGTAAATATAAACTGTAGTTTTACACCAATCAGGTCACTATTTGTGGAGAAAAGTTGAAAAATATGTTGAAAATTACAGGAAGTAAACAAACTGATGACATCACATTAGGGAATTAAAGGTGATATAAGGTGCATCGTTTTTTTTTACAATATAAACGATCTTTTTGGCGCTTTAAACATTGTTTCAACAAAACATAGATGCTCACATGTATTTCTCTTTGTCAAATGAACAAAATCTGTGACATTAGATGAGTTTGGCCAGTGTACAGTGTGGTTGCTATGGTAATTTCCTAGTGTAATGTCATACTTTACAACCAGGAAGTAAAAAAAATAAATAAATAAAAATGCTAAACTGGGGTCAGATTTGTGAAGATTCTAGCAGAAATTGAAATATATTTATCTTAACAGGATTTTAGTTAGTTTAGTTAGTTTAGTTTAGTTCAACCTGTCAGAGGCACTTTAAGCTCTTTATTTTACCAAACATGACACACATGTCACACATGCGTCGCGTATCTTCCAGTGTTAGCAGTGCCACATCAGACGCACAGAAGCATAAATGAGAAGAATGTGTTTTCAGGTCTAAATAAGTCAATATGTTTGGTTTCACATGCGTTCTCCGTCTAATTTGAGCTAAAACATTGAGCATTTTTGCATCGTTGTGTAATTTCGATCAATGTGAGCTTTGGGTGTAGCCTCAGACTTCATCATAAAAACTGAACAATAAATGTAGGAATGTGTTTGCAAATGCCATGATTACAAAACTGAAAACGGTCTTGTTTATAAAGCTTGCGTACGTATAAAAATGTTGCGTACGAGACTTTCAACGTTTGTGATCTACAGTATCAAAAGACAACTTGACGAGGAAATGGGCAGTTCAAGATTTCAGAGACAAGGCAGTATCTTTTTAGTAAGAATTCCATGTTAAGTTTTATAAATGAGACCCAAAATAGTGTGGGAACCCCCAGTTTACCCGTTCAAATGTGTCACTTTTTGCCAACTCTCCTGGACGCAATAGAATCCGTTCAGTACAACACAAATCGCAATAATGATCGCGATTGCAATTCTCGTCAGCAAAATCTCAATTCCATATTTCCCCCAAAGCGCTCAGCTCTACTGTACGTCCAATATATCCCCGAAAACCGATCCCTTAATTAGTTTTGCTTGATTTTGTCCCGTCTCGTACAAACCAAACGCGCAGTCATCAAGTGATCCTGTGTTTTGGCTCTGCAGCTCAAACCTTTTGGGTCCGTGGGCAGGCCAACCGCTTTCCTCCTTTTTTTCTTCCATTTACTGCGAACCACCTCTGGATGTAGTTTCTCCCAAAAGCTTGTAATCCATCGTTCCTTTTGATCAGCCGCAAGGAACCCAGCCAAAAAAAAAAAAGAAAGTGAAACGTCTCTCTCCCTTCGCTCCTCGCTCTTTCCCTTCAAGCCTTCTGCCTAATTACATCAACCAAGGTGACGACTTATCCGCTATCCCTCCTCCTGACCATGACTAGCTTGATAAAAGGCTAATCGAATAACTAATAGCTAATTAGCGCCTAATCACTTCTTGCCAAATGGACCCTATGCAAGTGTATTAATTCTCCGTGCTGCTGCGGAGAATCCCGTAAGGTCTTTTTCTTTTTTTCTTGTTCACTTAACGGCCGCTAATTGAAATAGGCACCGCGATGGCTAACCTTGCATGTATCTGTCTAACTTAATGTTCGTTATCAGCAATTATGAGAGGAGAATTATCTACCTTGCTACAACGGCGTCGTCGATCTTGGATATGGAACGACGGGGCATTTTTCAACAAAGGTCGCCCGTCCCCCGAGCGATTTGGGATCATTGTTTCTGCGGCGTGAGCTCACAGAGGCAGAGAAATGTAGGGAATCATCACACACATCCATTAACTTCCCATTTGTAGTTGCCATTTTGAGGACTTCGATATAATATTTTGTTTTGAATAGTTAAAGCTGAGGAGCATGTTAAAGCATTCATTTTTCAGGTGTGTGCACAGCTAAAAAGCATGTTTTTTTCAGACTGAGAAGTTTAAGTCTATATCAGGGGTTCCCAAACTTTTCTGGCCAGGACCCCCAAAATAGCCATGCAACCAACTCGGGACCCTCAAAGCGAGTGTCAAATCAGGTTTAATGTTGATTATTTGAATAGTTTATTGTCTTATTAGACCCTATTTCACTAAATGATACTGTATTTCATTAGAAAAATAGAGCAAATACAGTCTCATATTTCTTCAAATTATATCTTGAAATCATCTCGCGACCCCCAGCTCACCCCTCGCGACCCCCCGGGGGGTCCCGACCCCCACTTTGGGAACCACTGGTCTATATGACAAGTTTGACGACACATTTCACTAAAACGTAGCGAACATGATAATATTTAAGGTTTCACGCAACATTTGGTCAATTTGTCCCCAGTTTGACGGTTTGTGTGAAGTTATAACGTCACTTCCTGGTTGGACTTGAGCACAAATATGACATATTTAGAGGTAATTCTACAACTGTTACCATAGCAACCAGACTGTAAACAAGGGCCAACATCCATTTAAATTGCACAATAGTTATGATTTGACAAATAATAATAGCTGATAACACTTTCTTTTGTTGAATGACTGTTTAAAACTGTCAGAAAAATGTGTCGGTGTTGTGTTTTGTGTAAACTGTCTTTGTATTTGCAGTGGTGCTGATGACATAGATGGAGGGATTCCGTTTTAGAACTCAGCTCTATTTCCTGCCATTTTAAACTTTAATTTTTCAAAATTTCTTCACAGATGGAACTTCACAAATGTAAAACTATTTTAAATAATTGACACAGGTGCCCTCCCCTCAAACGAAGCCAGAATTAGACAAACATCAGAACCTGTCATATAGACTTTAATCTGGGGTAGACCACCCAACGGCAACCAATCAGAGCACTGCTTTCAGCTCTTACTTCCTGGTTGACGAGACATAAAATACGAATTATTATTTTTGTCACACAAGTGTTTCTTTTACAAGACTCACCATGGAAGTATGAAATGAACTGGATAAGGCACGCCCACTGTTTTCCGATTAGTGGTCGTGTGAGGTACTGCAGCCTCTTGGGCCTAGCCTTTTTGTACAATCGCATATTATAATTGCAGACAGTACTTCATTCTTCAAGCCACGTGAACGAGCCGCGTGAACGAGTCACGTGAACGAGTCGCGTGAACGAGCCGCGTGAACGAGCCGTGTGAACGAGCCGTGTGAACGAGCCGTGTGAACGAGCCACGTGAACGAGCCACGTGAACGAGCCACGTGAACGAGTCCCGTGAACGAGCCGTGTGAACGAGCCGTGTGAACGAGCCGTGTGAACGAGACACGTGAACGAGCCCCGTGAACGAGCCGTGTGAACGAGCCACGTGAACGAGCCACGTGAACGAGCCGTGTGAACGAGTCCCGTGAACGAGCCGTGTGAACGAGCCGTGTGAACGAGCCACGTGAACGAGCCACGTGAACGAGCCACGTGAACGAGCCGTGTCTGCGAGCCACGTGAACGAGCACGTCGGGCGATACAAACAGAAGCTCGTGGACATCTTCGTGGGGAAGGATCGATCTCTACACTTGATGATCTATGTGCCACCCGCCTGGAGGAACTCCCTCAACCCTGGATTAGCCACACCTCGTCTGCCTGGACCAACTCCCTCTTGAGTGGTTCTGGCTCCACAGTCCAAGTGGATGTCAGTCCTAGTTCATCTGCAGCCTGTCCGTCCGTGGGAGTAGGATCTCTCCTTCACTGTGGTTCTCCCCGAGGTTTCTACTTTTTCCCATGGGGTTTTTTGTAGTTTTTCCTCACCGCAAAGGAGGGTCAAAGGACAGGGGCATTCTGGGACAGTTATCTGAACTGCTTTTACCTGTGGCCCATCGAGGCAACTGTTGTTGTGATTTTGGGCATTATAAAAATAAATTGATTTGATTTGATTTGACATGGTTAGACTAGAGACTCATGTAAGTTGTATTTTATTACATTTCAGACACTTTCACATTTGATCTAAACATGAAGAATACAATTACAATCATATAAGCTAACGTTAACACAAAAACCTGCAAGCTGCGTGATTGCACCCAGAGCTCAAAGCATCATGGGGGATTGTGGTCACGTGCTGCCCCTAAAGCAAAGATGCACCAATGAGTGCACACCATAGGGATAAAGAGGGCCATTTTGAAATCATCTTCCAGCTTTAATTATAGTTCCATGACACTCCCACACAATTTATTCATTTGCAAACAAAATGTCAGGTACTCCAGCTTTATGGCAACAAATGTGTGACTGTTCTGACCCAACGGATTGAATAGATTAGGAAAGTTTACACCAAAAGTTCCAGTTCCATCCAGTGCTCTGGTTTCTTTCTGATTGCTCACACATGTGCAGGTTTGGACAAGAACAATGATGCAAACTCAAAGTGACAAAGTAAAAAAGGAAGAGTTATACGAAACTTATTAACTGACTCGTGTAACCAGGTGTTTGTGGTGATCAGATTTCTCTTGTAAACACACCACAAATCTATTACTACTGGGTTATTAGTCATGTTTTCTGATTTTTACCCAACGTGAGAGGAGTCAAGGTATTCTTTACAAAACCATATTAAGGTTTATTTCTGGCTTTCTTCATGATCTCTTTTTTTGTTTTGTTTTTTTTTCTACTCTGTCAAGCTGTGTTTCCACTGGCCCTGGTTCACTTTGGAGCGTCCCGGGCCGCCTCTGTTAATGCCAGAATGAGTTTCCGTGCAGAGGTCCAGCTCGCAGAGGTCTGCTACGTGAGCAGCTGACGTCACCAAACATGACTAATGTTTTCTTCATAAATCAAATCTAAATAGCACTTGAAGTATACGTTCTCTTCACACATCTGACCTTAGTACTCACAGAAAGAAATGTAGTTATTCCATGTTTGTGGTGCTGGCAGATGTGGCTAATGTTTTCGGTCTTAACGTGAGTGCCGTGTGTCGTAAACAGGAAAGTCTGTCAGCTCAACAAATAAAGTTATCGTCTCTGGAAATACAGCAGACTTTCAGAAGATCAAGTCAGCGTTTGGTGAGGAGTGAAGGAGAAGCTTCTATCTGCTTTCTGCTATCTGCTTGTTGTTTTCTTCTCACCTGAGTCTGCGGTCTCTCTTGATCCCTCTTGTCCGATCATCTCGAGCTAAAGCATTCCGGGAGCTTAAAGTAAGCATGCACTCTCTGGGAATGTCATCTAGTCAGATCTTGGAAGCTAAGCAGGTCGGGGCGTGGTTAGTACTTGGATGGGACAGCGCTGGAACACCAGAGGTCACAGGGGGGCGCTGGAGCAAACATGTGTTTGCATTGCCTGGTATGGAAGTGGTGTGTGACTGAATGATTGGAGCTGGTCAGAATGGGCGCAGATATGCTGTCTTGCTTCTGTCAGTCTGTCCCAGGGCAGTTGTGGCTACATAACTTACCACCACTGAGTGTGGAGTGAATGAATAACAACAGTGTAGCACTTTAAGACTACAGCGCACATTACAAGTGTAAGACATTATTATTATAACTTATGACAGTGGAGAGTCTCACCCCAAAGTGAGTTAAACACACCTTTAGTGTCCCAGCAGACCACAGCAACAACCACACCCTCGTAAAACATCCGGGGCATTGTCCTGCAGATGTGGCAAGACCTCAGCCGCCTCACACAGTAGAGACAGCGCCGCGTTCATGCTCAGTGTTAATATGGAACATTAATAACAATAAACATATGACAAACTGCATGTGGTCGTTTTGTTGGTGCTCGGCTTGGGCCGGTGAGTGTGTTGGGCGATGGGACGGTCGCTGCCGGGCATTTCAAACAGCTCCACTAATGAAGGGCTGATGAGGACGCCGCTCTGAATCTGCACTTGTGATTAGTCTGTAATTACAGCAGCCACCTCCACCGTCACCACAAGAGGAACACTACACACTTAGCCGCTCGCAGGAAAATAACATCTAGTCGGACGAATTATATATTTTATTATATTGTTTATATTTTCACTTGAATTGAATACAATTAGAAAATAAAAACTCAAAGTCTGTCAGTAAAACTATGAAAATGGTTAATTATGTGTAAAGTTTAGAGTTGAAAAGTGTGTGTGCTGGGGTGTGTTCTTTTCCCCGTCTCGTTCTCTGTTCCCTGCACGAGCACAAAGAGCCTGGATGCCCTGCAGCTCACACTGCACCTCACTGTGTTTGTGCCCTCTCATGTTAAATAATGAAAGTGCATTTTAGCTGCGGCCGTGTGTTCTGAGCGTGTGCTCGGTGTTTATGAGGAGCAGGGTAAATGGACCCTGTGGGATAGAACTCTGAGCTAAAGTGAGGCAGTGGATTTGAACAGAGGGCTAGTGCAATACAAAACAAAATATTTGAATTGTCATTTGAAAATGACAAACAAAAAGTTAGTTGAATTAGTTTGGTGGGATTGAACCTTTGGTAAATATTTATCATAGTTTTACATCAGTCAAGTTGCCATTTGTGAAGTAAAATTTGAAAAATTAAAGCCAAAAATGACTGACTTCTAACACAGATCATCAATAAGCAACATTCCATCCAAAATGCAAGGACAATTTACACTTGAAAGTTTAAACAATCATTCAACAAAATAAAGGTGTTTTCAGGTATTATTATTTGTCAAATCATAACTACTGTTTTATTCTGTAAATAGAGCCGTTGGGCCTTGTTTACAGTGTGGTTGCTAGGTAACAGCTGTGGAATTACCTCCAACTATGTCACATCCCAAGTTCAACAGTGAAATGTATAAATGCCCTTCTGTCATGGTGCGGTCAGGTTCTCTGTGAACAGAGTGGCCCTCACAGAGAGCTCTAAGGTTCACTCATGGATAACTCTAAGGTTCACTCATGGATAACTCTGAGGTTCACTCATGGATAACTCTGAGGGTCACTCATGGATAACTCTGAGGTTCACTCATGGATAACTCTAAGGTTCACTCATGGATAGCTCTAAGGTTCACTCATGGATAACTCTAAGGTTCACTCATGGATAGCTCTAAGGTTCACTCATGGATAACTCTAAGGTTCACTCATGGATAACTCTAAGGTTCACTCACGGATAACTCTGAGGTTCACTCATGGATAACTCTGAGGTTCACTCATGGATAACTCTAAGGTTCACTCATGGATAACTCTAAGGTTCACTCATGGATAACTCTGAGGTTCACTCACGGACAGCTCTGAGGTTCACTCACGGACAGCTCTGAGGTTCACTCACGGATAACTCTGAGGTTCACTCACGGACAACTCTGAGGTTCACTCACGGATAACTCTGAGGTTCACTCACGGATAACTCTAAGGTTTACTCACGGACAACTCTGAGGTTCACTCACGGACAACTCTGAGGTTCACTCATGGATAACTCTGAGGTTCACTCACGGATAACTCTGAGGTTCACTCACGGACAGCTCTGAGGTTCACTCATGGATAACTCTAAGGTTTACTCACGGACAACTCTGAGGTTCACTCATGGATAGCTTTAAGGTTCACTCATGGATAACTCTAAGGTTCACTCATGGATAGCTCTGAGGTTCACTCATGGATAACTCTGAGGTTCACTCATGGATAACTCTGAGGTTCACTCACGGATAACTCTGAGGTTCACTCACGGATAACTCTAAGGTTCACTCATGGATAACTCTAAGTCTTTTCTCTAGAGTCTAAGTTTATTTGCTTTTGTGGGCTGTCCTATCTATGCACCATTTGCAGAGAGCTGAAGGCCACTGTCCTGCGCTCATATCAACTGCTCGACTCGATTCTAACAGAAGAGCCTTCTGTTATGCTGCTCCCACAACTTGGAACACTCTCTAATCTGAACTGCGCTTGTGTGAGCAGGCTTCACTGAGAGGTTTTGGATATATTTAAAAAAACAAAGAGCACAAATCCTATGAAAATAGTCTTTGCTTTTAGATGTAGTTCTGTTTTGATCTTTTTAAATGTCCCTTATTTAGCGTGGTACGTTTTGTGAGCTGTTTTTTGATTATTATTTGATTATGATTGTGTGCTGCAAATTCCACAGAGGTTTTGATCTCAAAGGCTTTTTTACCTAGTTAAATAAACATTAATAAATGAGTAAATACAAGTCTCAAGTAATAAAGCGGAGAACACATATCAGTGAGATTAACAGTGTACATGAATCATCACCTAAACTGTCAAACTGGGGAAAAATAGGCAGGATTTGTAGTCAAATTTAAAACATAATCACGTTCTCTATGTTTTAGTGAAGTGTTTAACCTGTCATACGCACTTTAATGCCAAACAGTGGAACATTCCTGTCAAAGCAATCACATCTCAATGGAGAGAATAAACGATCCGACTCTCCACCTGAGCAGCGCCCCTTCGAGCTGCGCCTTAATTAAACACACACAGGTTCCCGTCAGAGTCCCTTCTTAGCGTGACTCCTCCACCGCTGGCACGCCGCTGCCGGAGCAGAAGTGACAGAGACGTGGGGTCCCCTGCCAGCCGCCCACAGCAGCCACAGCAGCCACAGAGCCACGGGCGCTGGCAGCTCCCCCGGTGGAGCAGAGCGGCGCTACGCTTTCATTACATTCGCTCCCATTCAGCCCGTCACGCCGTTTAGAGACAGATACAGCTGAGGCTTTGTGAGGGAAACAAAGAGGCAAATCAAGTGAGCGTACAGGTGTTCTACACGGAGGAGGTGCGGGCCCAGGTTGTAGCGAGCTCTGAAGACACCGCTGGAGACGCCGCAGACAAAAGACGGCCACCGCATTTTCAATCACTGTACTTAAATACCTTCAAATTCTGGCGTGCCTGCACAGACCCGCTCGACATTTTCTATATTTATTCCTATTTATTCACCTGATAAATGTAGCTCCTGGGGGAGGTAAAATATTAAAAGAAAGAGCCAGCAAAGTCTCAGTCTACTGTATGTCAGAATCTCCCGACAGCAGCTCTTTGTACGCTTTTACCAAAGAAAATCTAGTTGGGATTGAAATCTGATATTTCTTTGTGCACCACTTATTCCCTCTTAGTAAATAAGACATCAGAGGCCAAAACTACTCAGCTTCTCTAAAGGTGCTAAGTGTATTTTTTCAGGTGGTGGGCAGTCTCTACAGTGATGTTATTGCTTTGCATGGAGTGTTCCACAGTATGTCATTAAAATGGATGTCTTTGGAGACAAGTTAAAGAAAGTGTGGCCAAGTAACTACCGACATAAGCCAAAATATGTATTCAGAATAGTATTTTAGAGTCCAGTCCGCTTTCATTTGGTGGTTTTCAGAGTACATTTGCTTTACTAAAATCACAGAAATAGATTGCGGTATTTGATCATGAAATTTAGGCTTAAAACCACTGGGTTTTAGCAACAAACAAAGACAATACAGCTGGTGCAGTGTTATGTCCTAATGTTGCTCAATGTAAAGCTCATAATGCCCAAAGGGAGCAGGAGGACGTTTTTAAACCTTATTGTATCCTGCCCTGTAGATCCTTTAATGTGACGTCATCAACATGACAGAATGAAGGCGACTGGAGGCAAAATGAAGTTGACTGTAAATTCTTCAATGATTCTCTCACATTAGATCTAAATTCTACTGGTTTGAAGTGTTTGTGTTTGAAAAAAGCAACACATTTGGATTTCCAGAGTAGAAAGGACAGGCAGTTTGTTTTCTATAACAAACAATGGACAAAATACAACTTTCTAGCCTTTAAATTGTATTTAGCGTCAAAAGAATGTAATTTATGGAATAGTATCTAATATATCTCTAGATAAAATGAAAAATGATTGTTGGCTCAATATTTTCCCAGTAAAACCCATAAATCTAGATTGTTCCTTCATCAAAAATGCAAAGAATTTACCATAATTTCCTAAAACTCACTCACATGTGTCTGAGGCTTTTACTTTTCCAAAATCATCAAATTTTTTAAATATTTTGTGATATTCTGAGGTTAATCCCAGTTTCTCCAGTGAAATCACATTATGTTGCACTTCACTTTTGCCTCTGGATTTAGAACATTGTTTACAAAGTTTTAAAGGGTCTATAGGTCTGAGGGGCATTTACACAATAATGATCAGTTTTCATTTCACACATTTTCACACTTGCAAAAAATTCTTCTTATAATTTCTTTTAAATTGTACCATGTTATGTCTTTACTCAGTTTGACATCAACACTCAAGCTCAAACACAACACAAATTTTACTTATTTTAAGATTTAACTGTCCCCTTAATTGTAACAAAAAATGTATGCAGAATGTGTCCTTTAAAGTTTATTTTGTTTATTTCCAGAAGCAACTGTGACTGTCCCTTTCAATATATTTTCTTTTTATATTTTCATTTTTCTCGCACAAGCTGAAGATTCCGTTTTGAGATTAAAATAATAAATAATTGTTTTATGTCGACCACTTTGATTGCGTCTGAAATGTTGATTGATTTGATACAATGATTTTTTTCCCCCTCAATTTCATTTAAGTCAGGATTTGTCTTTCTTTTTCCCCACAAAATACAACAGCCCACTCATGCATCAATCCCAAGCGCAGTAAACTAAACCTAACCGTGCTTGAAATTTACTGTACGTCCCAAACGAAGGTCGGGTGCCAGGATTACCAACAATGATACACATCTGATGTCGAATGCGGCGTAATCCTATTGGTCGTGTAGATTTTGTGGATTTGCATGTTTCCGTTTGATGCACACGACCGGAGCGCACAGGGAGCATTCTCCAGCACTATTCTCATTATTCTGGCCGGGATCCCTGCCTCTAATTAACTGGAGAACAAATGCGCTTCTGCCTTCGTTAGATGCTGCAGTTATCGGGCGAAATGCGTTGCTATGTGAGAGGAGTTTTAACTAAGGCGGCGGTGGGAGGGGAACGAGCTGCATTGTTATTTATACACAAGATATTACATTGGAGTCTGGCGCGGTAAAATTGGCTAATTGTTTTAATTTGCTGGGGAAAAAAATTTACGATAAATAATGAGTGCAACACTTGGTAGCTCTAATGAATTGTGTCTCAACCAGGGATTGTGAATCTCAAACACAAAACGATATCATGTAGTGTTTAGCTTGACAATTCACAACCAATCAAATGATTTCTTGCTAAACCAGGTCTATAATTTATGAAGCCCCTACGGTCCCCTAAAAAATAAAAAATAAAAACAATCTCGTGCTCACAAGTATCCATGGCGACCCTGCACAGAGCTTGCATGGAACTTTGGACTTGATTCATTCATTAATTTTCTACCGTTTATTCCCATTAGGGGTCGCAGGTGACAGGAGCCTGTCCCAGTGACTTTGGGCCTTAGGCGGGGTACACCCTGGACAGTGGACAACATGTCGCAGAGTTAACACAGAGACATGGACAGACAACCATTCACTCTCACATTCATTCTCTACGGGCAAGTTAGAGTTCAGTTAACTCACAGTCATGTCTTTGGACGGTGGGAGGAGCCGGAGAACCCAGAGAGAACCCACAGTAACACGAGGAGGACATGCAGACTCCACCCAGAGAGATCATGTGAGACTGAATAGCTACCCTTATTTAAAATTACCTTAATTAATTCCGATAATAAACTTAATTTGGGTAGTTTTGACCAGGTAAGATTTAATTGCTGATGTGACGTAGAATATTTCACTGAACTCAGTGCATGTCATACTGGTTACAAGATTATTTAGCTTGGAATAAGAATATACATTTCTTATCCCATTTGCAAATAAATTGGCTTGAAATAAGAAGAAATATGCTGAAATAAGTCAGAAGCACCCTTAAACAAGTATCTATCGTCAATCCCTGGTGTACACCAGGTCAAAGAAGCAATTATCTGAGCGAGGGCTGAGAGTGAGAGACGTTCAGGGGCGTTTCAGTTTAGCACAAGCTAACATAAACTGCTATGATATACAAACATAGATAAAGCAACACTTTTACGTCGAGCATTTGAGACATTTCAGACATGAGGAACTGCATCGCTCAGTTATTTTATCTCCACAGCATAAACAAACACTGAAGCTCCGGTTCATTTTGCTTTCACTTTAATACTGCGTACCAAAACAAAACCATCTGCTGAAACACGAGAGTCCACGTCCAAACAGATGTTTAATATTTTCCTGTCTGTTTGTTCCTTGCACTGTTACATGAAGCAGGGATACAACTGCTGGGTGAACTAGATGAACTGCTCCTCATCTGCCTGGAGGAACTCTCTCTGCACTGGATGAACTGTACCTCATCTGCCTGGAGGAACTCTCTCTACACTGGATGAACTGTTCCTCATCTGGAGGACAGGGGGCGTTCTGGGACAGTTATCCAATTGCTAAATTCTCTTGAACATTGTTAATCTGCGTTCTACCTGTGACCCATCGAGGCAACTGTTGTTGTGATTTTGGGCACTACAAAAATAAATCAAATTGAACTGACTTGAATAACACACAGACTTTTCCACATTTTATTGGGATCTTTGAGTTTCTAATCAAGGCGCCTCAATCGTAATACCCGCCTTTTACATACATTTTGAAAAATCGCTTTAAATTGAGTTTCTTGGTCCGTAGGGAAACGTAGTGCAACTTCTACTTTAAATTTGATGGACAGTGTAGAAGCCCAGATAACATTTAAAACCAACTGAAGTCCTCCTTCTCTGCTCTGCCCATGTATAATTCAGGTAGTGTCGTATCCCCCTCCTCTCCCCCTTCAAAAAAACCTCCCCGCTGCAAAAATAGAGCAGCAGCAGCGGCGGCAGTGGCACACCTGAGTAGATCTCTTTCTCATGCTCCTCACTGCTCTCGTTGTGTTCTCAGCAGGGCAGCCGTTCCTACACTGAAAAAACGGAAAATAGGGGGTTGCTCGTTTTGTAAATGAAAATCATGCTACCATTTCATATTTTATTTAAGATCTTCTTTGAGCATGACTTTGTCATAAAACAGCTGAATAAATCCCATCGATGCTAAACCTGCATGTTGTAATCACGGCAGCTCTGCATAAAAAAGTTATGCTGCCAGTGAAGCCACACCCCACTTTTCAAAAAATAACTCCTCCCCTTCCTGTGACCGGGAAAAACGTTTAACAGAAGAAGCTGCAGCAGCCATTTTTTCCTTCTGTTTGCTGTATTTTGGGACTTTCCGACTGGTTTAAGTTCGTTCCTGGAGTCCTCGTGATTTCTAAAGGTAAACTTGTTTTATTTGGTCCTAAGAATGCAACGTTACTACGTTAGAAAATTAAACTGTTAGCATTTGTAAGTTGAGAACTATTGGAACAAACCAAGTCAAAGTTAATGTTAACTAAACAGGTGTAATGTTAGGTGCAACAGCTCCACCTGCTACTTTTAAGTGTACAAATCAACCTTTTGAGTGTTACTAAATTTAGTAACTTAGCTGTTATGTTTAATTAATTCATTAATTTAATTTTAGAATGTATTGTGCTAACTGGACATGGACTGGATTAAGAGTGCACACAGCAGAACTCCGTTTATGTCACGATACTGTCATTACAGTGTGGTACACCAGCTGCTGACGCTGAGCTCCATCCACGACGAGAGACGACACCGCGCTCTGCACAGTCCAGAGGTAAAAGTTAACACTGTTCACCCAGTTCAGAAAGTTGCTTCTCTGTGCACTAACCAAGCCTCCATTTTGACTCTGGTGCTGGTGCGCTGTGTGGATTTTTGCCATCGCTCTCATGTTCGCCAAGAAATTACAACTCATAACCACAAGAAATAAAACACAAGAGTTTAGATACGCCACATGTGGTGGTGCCTCATCAATGATTGGACCACAGAGAACACGAGATAACGCAGACTGCTTCTCTATTATTGACAAAATTACTGTATCATTGTTAGATTTTTCTAACTTGGTTTATACAGTAATTACTGTTCTATTCACCTTTATTGCAATTTTGAAAATGTTAACATTTACCATTTTTGTCTTTCCAGATAAATGCGGAGTTTAAAAAAATTACAACCCTCCCACTCCAGTCCCGGTTCGTTCCACAGTTAGACTTTTTGTCTGACCAGCTCCATCAAGAGGAAAGGACTCATGGGACAAAAACTGAAAAACCTCACAGATCTGATGACAGAGGTAAGATGAGAGAAAGAATTTTGGATACCTTCAAATTTGCTGTCGAGAGTCTTGAGTGGTCCCCACTTTTAACCGAGCCTGAAATTAGTGAAATATATTTTATGTCCTTTCAAATCTAATTTTTTTATTTATTGAGCAAAGGACATTTGGGAATATGGTATTTATGGTTATTTTTTAAAGGAGGTCCCTGTGGTGACAAATGTGTCTTTTGTTCCACATTTTGAACTGAGCATGTGAGATCAAAAAACACTGACATTTTTAAATTTGAGTTTTAAATTTGAGTAGTTTCATAATGCTTTCCTGATAGTGACTTCAACACTGAGAGAAATGATCATCTTTCTTTTCATATACAGCTTTATATTTGTTGTCAAGAAATGTTTCTAATTAAGTCTTTACCACGTCACCAGAATGAAGTAGACATTGGATGGGAGTTCCTTTTGAAAGGGTTATCCCTTTACCTTCATGAGGAGCCTCAAAGCATGTGGTGAGTATACTTGATGATGTTATGATAAAAGTTCTCCCCAAGCTCTCAACAACACTTTGAATTCCCCAGTTCTGTGACGTTACAGGCAATGAATTGAAGCTTTCATGTGAATTTCATTGTGCCAATATAAATTTATAGAAATCAATTAAATAATTGTGGGTTCGAATCCTGGACCACCCCAACATCACACGATCTCTCTGGGTGGAGTCTGCATGTCCTCCCCGTGTTACCGTGGGTTCTCTCTGGGTTCTCCGGCTCCTCCCACCGTCCAAAGACATGACTGTGTTCAGGTTAATTGGAAACTCTAAATTGTCCATAGTGAGTGAATGTGAGAGTGAATGGTTGTCTGTCCTTGTCTCTGTCTCTCTGTGTTAGCCCTGCGACGAGTTGGCCACTGTCCAGGGTGTACCCCGCCTAAGGCCCAAAGTCACTGGGATAGGCTCCAGTCACCCGCGACCCCTAACGGGAATAAGCGGTAGAAAATGAATTAATTAAATAAACGTATCAAGCACTAGGACCTCAAACACCCAACATCCGACTAAACACAGAGCAGAGCAGAGAGGCAGGCAGGGGCATTCAGGAGCTGACAGGTGCAATTCACCTGGGCAGATTAGCCAACTGCACTGCTTTCAGCTAATGGTATACAAAAGGCTCAGACATCAGTTTGTAATACACAATTCATTCATTTCTTTAAATTCAAAATCACCACATAATACTTGATGATATTTTTTGTAATGTAATAAAGTACTACAGTGCATTGTTCCAAATAAAGTTGATATTTTGCTCATATACCTTTAAGTCCTACATTGAGTTTTGATGAGGTAGAGCAAGCATTTTAAAACTATGAGGTAAAAAGGTTTTTGAGGAATGTGTTTTCTTTCTAAAGAAATTCATGTTTTAAAGTCCTTTTTCAGGGAGGGCATGGACATACAAACGTAATAATTAATGATCTTTTGCCTTTTTTCTAGGGAAACGATGAAGTCCTCTTTGAGACATGTGGAAGATTGTACAGTGGGAGATTTCACCGTACGACAAAGTGAGGGTTAGAGGAGCCTGGACCAGGTCTGCACTGGGCGGAGGACCAGGTTGTCATGAAGTGGACATTGCTCTTCTGTTTGATCTCTGCATTGAATATGGACTTTCCACCACATGGACTTTGCACCAAACCGGAGGTACTTTTTTGAGGTTCTTCAGAAAAATGTTGATGGAACTTAATGGATCCACACGATCAAAAAAAAAAAAACTTAAATGCTGAAGAAGTGTTGAATAGAGCACTGGATTGTGACATCTCACCTAGAAGTGGGTCATATAATAAAATGTAGGTTCTATTATAAAAGGTGTTTTTGAAGATGTGCACAATTTGAATACAGAGTATATTGTTGTGCAAATGCAACAAAAATAGCTGAATAAAAAAATGAAAAAAAATATTTTTTAACTTTTCAAATTAGAGGATAATGTGATATGCATTTTGAAATTTTGACAGACATTTTTTGATAATTAAACCTCAACTAATACGTTTAAAGACGTCTTAACACAATGGTTGGATGAATGTCATTATCAGGGAAAAAAAAAGTCTTCAATTTGTTAACCTGTTTTGTTATATCTTTGAACTTGTTATACTTGTCTGCTGTGTTTGGTATGTGTTTGCATGAATTTGAACACTTTTATTGTTGACAAATGACATTTTTGTGTATTGCTGAATTTATATTTTTCAGAATAAATTAAGTAAAAACAAACATGTTGTAAATATTTGAGTTTGAGTTGGTAACATAATTTTAATGGAGGTTTAGTTGTGAAACAGTCATGCTTGAATGGCATATATTAACAACTATTTTAAACATATAAAAGTCATGCTCACATGGCATGCAATTCTATTCCCAGAGAGCATAAGTAAAATGTAAAGCAGTAGCATAATGTTTTTGAAAGTTGTGATCATTAAAAAATCATGCTCACATGGCATGTATTAATATCCATTTTATTACTTAAATTTGTCTCTAACCAAAACATGACTTTATTGCTTGCAACCGCTTTCCATATCTTTTTTATGCAGAGCTAGTAACCTTTTTTTTTCAGTGTAGTTTCTACTCCAGGCTCTCTGCTGCTGCTGCTGCTGCCGCTGCTGTGTACTTTTAGAGACATGTGTTCGGGAGCAGGGGCGGATGCGACGGGATGTGCACGTCAACTGCAATTTTACGCTCTTTCTCCTGCAGCTCGCACGTGGAAAAGCCAAATTAAGATGCCTTTTTGTTCATTGTGAAGAGGTACGCTGACTGTAATGAGGCAGACCTAATGTATTGTGATGCATCCCAAACAGTGTGTACAAGTGAGGTGACTGATTTACAATGTAAGGAGACACTACATCACATCTTTTTCAAGGTTTTGTTGTTTGGTCAGTTTTCTCTCTCTCTATTGACTTTCATGTGGAAACAACAAACTTGTCCAATCTGCTGCTAAAGATTGTTAACACTTTAGATTAAGGTTCCTTAGTAAACTATTTATAATGCATTAATAAGCACTTGTTATGTGTTTATAAGCACTTATAAGGCATTTACAAGCATTTATTAGCGTGATAGTTGAAAATAATGTAATATGCAGCTCATTGATGCTCTGTACATGTGGTTTATTCACTTAAACCTGTTTTGGCTAATGGATTATAAACATGTATAAGGCGTTATAAGTGCATAAACAAACTATTAGTATTAACACGTTATTATTATTATTAACACGTTATAAAGAGTTAACTATAGAACCTTAATCTAAAGCGTTACCGATTGTTTATTGTTTCATTTAATCCACTTCATCCAGAGATCTCTGGGTATCTTCAAAGGCCGTTTTCTCCAAATACATTTAGGGACTTAAAGATCACCATTTAAAGGACACATATTCTGCTACAGTGACTTTTTTGAGCTTTTAACCCTGTTCTAACAATTTCTGTCATCAAAAACATACCTGGAGTAGCATTCAGTTGCATTCACACTGTTTTGAGGAATGTTTATGAGAAAATCCTCCCTTCTCCGAGCGTTTCCTTCTATCCAGGATATATTTTCAGATCATCTATGTCACTTATCCCAGAATCTTCCGCTCTTTTAAGTTCTTAAATTATCACTGAACTTGTTCGGAGCATTTCTTCCTCTAAACACGATAACTGCAGCAGCAAATCTGCATTATAACTTCTTTTCAGCGCTAACTTCACTAGATCGTATATTGCCCTGGCACCATCTGCTGGCTATGCACGGAAAACCAGCTGCAACCTTTCCTGACGCCAACCGAAAACAACTGTCCTGAGAAACTGTTGCTCTCTTTTTCCATATTTGGGAACATGAAATATTTTCGTATGTGATTGTACTTCCTTATTTCAATAAAAAGTTTTTAAAAAGCTGTTATGTCTTTTTACTGGCAGTGTATTTTCACAAGAGACCTGCACGGGGAGCACTGTCACTGAAGTTACTTAGTTCTGCTTTAAAACAGCCTCAAATTCTCAGATAAGTGATGTCAAGTAACAGAAAAACACCATCAGCTGAGGGAGTTCAGCAGGGAGTGTTTTTGACGGTCGAAGGAAAAATATTTTCGAACCAGTATTCTTCAAACCAGTGTGAATGATGCTAAATGCAACAGAGTTCCCCCCCTGCAGCTCTGAAAATACACCAGTAAAATTCCAGTAAAAATATTGAAATAAGGAAGTACACTCACATACAAAAAAATGTCACATCGCCAAATATAAAAAAGAGATCCAAGGTTTCTCAGGAGAGTTGTCTTCAGATCGGTGTCAGGAAAGCTGGTTTTCCGCGCAGAAACATTTACAACGGACTACAATGACATTTAAAATGTAAAAATGTTACTTTTAAGTAAAACTGTTTTGAAGTACTAGTTAATTTTTTGTCTACTCTATATATCTTTGATAGTTATAACAAACAAATTTACAACTAAATTACAAAAAAAAAAAAAAAAAAAAAAAAATCAAGACGAATAATATTGGTATAATGTTAAATAAATCAGGGAAATGGATCAAAGCATCAGGACAAACTGTGGTCTTGTGCATGTTTTTGAATGCATAATATTCTGAAAACGATGAGATTCACCTGTAGCTGGACTGTAAATCTCCCCCCCGTGCTCCATGTGTCGTGTGTGCAGGTCCCTGGTTGCTAATTGTAGCCGTCGTAGAAGCGCATTGATCCGTGCCTACGACCACCAAGCCTCGCTCTTCTCTCATCGCCGCCGCGCTGCTAATTAAACAGGCCTTTTTAACGACCCTACGCCTGTAACGAGCCCGGAACAAAAGGTCACCCGATCTGCCTGCCTTCTGCTGACAGGGGGTGACATAAAGCCTATAGGATGGGGGAGAGGTCCAGGAGCGAGCGAGCATCAGGTGAGGCTGACCAGAGAGACAGGGAAGAGGGTTTAAAGGACTCATGTTCTGATACAGTGACTGTTTTGAGCTTTTAACCAGGTTCTAACAATGTTTCGTCATCAAAAACACAACTGAAGTAGCATTCAGTTACATTAACGTTGTTTTGAGAAATGTTTACTAGAAAATCCTCCCCCTCTGAGTGTCAAACACACGTCCTGCTAAACTCGCTCGACCTGGGACGTAAAGCACAGACGCTGTTTACAGGATTAAACCCTCAAAAGAAACCGGCTCACAAACTGTTCCAAGCTGTGGGAGCAGCCTAACCCCGAAATCAGCCTGCGCTCGAGGAACAAACAAATGATAAATTTCACTCTGAAATGAGGAAGGAGAAGCGCCACAAAGAGTCTTAGAGATTAGAGGCATACAGTGAAGAAACCACCGAACTATCACTGGTAAAAAGAAAAAGAAAATGTTCTTCCGATCAATTAGTCGACTAAAAATGGGCAGAAACTCTTAAAACTATTCAGTATCTCTATGATCTCACCATTTTTTAAGCTTCACAAATGTATGAAACATTATAATGACAATATTTAAGTGTAAAACCAAGGGTTAGTTTGCATTGTTTATGCTAAAGTTTTAGATAAGCAAAAGTCTGTATATATATTATGTTGTTTACAGTGTTTCATTTACTTTTACTTATTATAAAAAAGCACAGAGGAAGTCACCAGAGCAGCATGTGCATTGGAGGCCCAGTTAGGACTACACTTACTATACTTACTGCCTTGTAACAACTGCAGCAAGAAATACAACTGTAAGGAACCTGTACCTGGAGTTGAAACAAAGGTCAGGACATGGTACTGGGCCTGTAGGGGGCAAACTAGAACATTCCTAGGTCAATGGAATTAATGCTAAAGAAGCTTGCTGAGCTTGTAGATGAGGTAATGTGTCAAGAACAAGGGGCTCGACCAAGAGAAAGGGGCAAAAATGACAAAATCATCTTCACTGATAGTAAAACCTGACAGTGTCGAACCGAGAAAATGTCAAAAAGGGCTTAACTGGGAGGTGTTATATGTTGGAAGTAATTAATCTGGTTGACTGGGAAAAATCGAGGATAATAAGTAGATTGGGAGGAGTGTTTTAGTGTCCTAAAACTAAGAAACTATAGGAGAAGAGCCGAGCTATGGGGGGTGATAGTCGGGAATAGTCATACATTAATGGCTATAAATTGGGCGCATTCTCTTTGTTTTGCTTCTGGAGGTTTTTTCTTCGTGCAAGGATTTTTGCGTGGTCTGCGAACCACCCAGATATAACCCAGATCTTACATTTTACAAAGGATGAAGTTATATTTTGGACAATAAAGTATCTATTGCATTGAGCTTCCTCTTCTTCATTGTGTCAAAAATGCGAGCGTTATCCTGAAGAAATTTTGACAGCGTCTGATCCAAACTGCACTCAAAAGAACACAACTGCACTTTTTTCACGCAAAACAATTATTAATACAGAAAACTACTTGAAAATGATGTATTTAAATGTAAAAGGCAGATCAATCTCACCATTCACTCACAAATCTTCATCTAACTCACTCCATATACCTTTTTTTCCTGCTGTCATTGTTACCGGCGCCAGCCCTAGGGGAAGCTGGGCGGTAACAAGTGGCACACAGCTAAAGGGTAGACTGTGTTGCCTGAACGTGTGTTGTCACTGTGGAGAGACGAAGGAGACATTAGCCTTGCCACAGCTCGTTTAATTCTGAAGCTCATAAAAAAAAAATCAATAAGTAATAAAATGATAAAAGACAATAAATAAACATATTTGACAACAGACAATAAAATAAGACATAAAGGGCAAATAAAATACATTAGAATAAGACAAACATAAATTTACACATTTACTTTTAAACCATAGCTTTCTACTAATATTTCTTTCACACCATACACAAACAAGCCGGCGGAAACAACAAAGAGAAAGCGCTCCTAATGGCGGAAAACACACTTCATGAACAGTCCATATAGCGGTTGCCTTAAACTTGAATGTGGACATTGAACATTAAAATCAAAACATTATAAATGTGCTTGTTACTGGCACATTACATTACATTACGGCAAATACGTAAAGTAAAGTAAAGTAAAGTAATTGACGCTGGAAACATGACGAACTCGTAGTGAAAACGAGGCGACATGAAACAGCACAAACAACACAACACAATACATCACTTCTTCAACTAAACTCAAATATTAACAGTTTGCTCAAGACACATTAATCTGTTTTCCTTTTTTTTGACCAAATTTTAGTTAACAGAACAACTTTAATGAACATACCTGTAGAGAGACGAAGGAGACATTAGCCTTGCCACAGCTCGTTTAATTCTGAGGCTGCGCATGCGCATTGTCCTTCTTGTCACCACAGGAGCGCTTACAGCACCCTCTACTGGACTGGAGATGTCATAACCCAAAAGAAACATTAGCACAAATAAAAAATAAATAGAGGGGGGGTCTGTTTCTTATTAAAAAAAACTTTGTATGTAGCATTTTCAACCTACTACACTATGCATGCAAATCATTCATAATCTAAATCATTCATTCATTCATTCATTTTCTACCGCTTATTCCCGTTAGGGGTCCCGTCGCGGGTGACTGGAGCCTATCCCAGTGACTTTGGGCCTTAGGCGGGGTACACCCTGGAAAGTGGCCAACTCGTCGCAGTTGTAATCTAAATCAAAGAATAGTCAACTAATACGCATTTTGGTTGAGTTGGTCGACATTCCACAAACATTTCCACAAGAAAACATCTATAAACAGTGTTTTTATCAGTAAAAAGGCAGATTAAATTCACAAATAACTTTCAAATCTCAAGATAACTCAGTCCATTCCTTCTCCTCTCTGCTGCTGTGAATACAAATTGATTAAAATCCCCTCCAAATAATAAGCCGACTAATAAAAATGTGAAATGTGTTTGTTTTCTTTGTTTATTGTGGATTATTTTGTTTATAATGAGTGGATTTCAGAACAGATAAGGTAACCGAATACACTAAAATATGTAAATAAATGCCTTCCTATCATTCTAACTCCATGGAAACTCAGAAGCAAACAATAGACGCACCAATTCCCAAACCCAATCCTGTTTGTGTCCGTCGGCCTATGCGTTTCATACCTCCCGGTTCCCCTGGCGTTAGCGCATACTGCAGAGTGCACTTAAAGGCGCTAATGGTTATTGCCTGTTCCACGCCATTAGGCCAAAATTTACATCCACAATGTTTCTGTTCAGACAATGGGACTTGGTAATAGGACATTTGAATCATAACAGGTACTCAGCTCATAAGTCCTGCAAGTCAATTAAATTTTCAGAACTGCCTTTAATTCATTTTTGCAGCCGGGCTGAAATTGAAAGCTGTTCATTTGCGTCGTGGTTGGTCTTCTCGATGGCTTCTCTGCATCTTTCCAAAAATCCGATAATAGCCGCGATCGTGGATGTTATTTGCTCAGACAAAGCTTTTTCACGGAGCTGTTTGTATTTTGTTGACAAAAAAGTAAAATAGTTCAATGCTATATTCTTTATCTAACTTGGGAAATGCTTGGTAACACTTTATAACAACTGCACCTTTAAGTTTATATGGCGAGTTAGAAAACACTTTTCACTAAAATGTATGTATGATTATATTTTAAGATTTACTACACATTTTACCTATTTGTCCTCAGTTTGAGTTTTTGTAATGTTTATTATTATTGTACTTCCTGGTTGGACACAGGCAGCAAATATGACATAGACAAAAACAACTGCTACCTAGCAACCATTTTCAAAACAATGGCCAAAATCCATATAAATTAGAATTTAAAATGTATATAAATTAGAATAAAATAGTTCTGATTTACAAAAATGTGTCTCTGTATTTACAACGGCCCGTCGCTTTTTGATGACATCACAGAGGGATACTGTTTTAAAACTCCTGGAACTTCCAGAACATTCTGTAATTTTAAACTTTTATTTATTTATTTTACAAATTTCTCCACAAACTGCAAATTCACTGATGTAAAACTATGACAAATACTTAGAATTAATTATTAGCCTTAATAAAGATTTAAACATGAATGAACAAACAGTTAATTAAGAAGGATTCAGGCTTAGTAACTACTTAATTAATCTCTTGACTGTACTTAATTAAGTGGTTACCAAGCCTGAATGCTTCTTAATTAATGATTTGTTCAAGTCTTTGTTCATGCTTTATGAAGGCCAGTTATTATAAAGTGGTAAAAATATTGAATCTAGCGATGACATTTTATATAAAAACATAAAGGTGCACAATGTAATATTTTGTTCTGCTGCCAGTGTTACGCAATATGTCATTCCACCTATCTATCTTGCATTTATTCAGTTATTTATTGTTCCAAGTTATTAAAAAACAAATAAGAAGGCATCACCTGCTGGTCTAATGCCACACTGTGGAACATCTCCAATAAAGCAATAATCATCAAAACAAGCAGAAAATTTACACAGTGCACCTTTAAAAACTATGACAACTAATTACGAACTAACTTTAAGAAAAACAACAAATGATTGACTAAGACTATAGCGGGACTAAACCAGGACTGAATCTGGACTGTTCCAAACCTTGACTAAACCCAGACTTAACCAGGTTTAAAGAAGGACTAAGGACTATGTAGCTGCAGCACAATGAAAAACTAATCTTAAAAAACACATTTCAAAAGTGGATAATTTGCATTATCTTGACTTACAGTCAATCTGGTTTTATTACGGCTGTTGTGAAGTTGTTTGTAAAAATAACCCGTTGTCATGGCGATAAACCCAATATTGCGTGCAATCCTGGGCCTCCTCTTTAACTTTTATCACTCTGTCGAGCCTCATAGTCTGGTTCTGTTCCTGATATGAACCTCTTAAATCTCACACGTTAAAATTTCACGCCTATTCCTCCTCCACCGGCTGTAAACGTCCACCGACAACGAGGATGTATGAGCCAAGGGGGCTGAGAGGCTGGGCTGGACTGGGACTGAACCGGGAGGACTGAGCGAGGACTATCAAGGGCTAAACAAGGACTAAACAAGGACTAAACCAGGACTGAGCGAGGACTATCAAGGGCTAAGCAAGGACTAAACCAGGACTGAACCGGGACTGAGCGAGGACTATCAAGGGCTAAGCAAGGACAAAACAAAGACTAAACCAGGACTGAGCAAGGACTAATCAAGGGCTAAGCAAGGAATAAACCAGGACTAAGCAAGGACTCAACCAGGACTAAGCAAGGACTAAACCAGGACTGAAGAAGGACTAAACAAGTACTAAATAAGGAATAAGCAAGAAAAGAACCAGGACTAAGTAAGGACCATAGACCGTACATATCGATGGACTATGGGAATGTGACGTCACCCATAGCGTTTGGCTCCAGCCAAATGAAGCCCATCGTGGCTAGCAGTTATAGCGGCTAAAGTGGAGCCAGACTCCATATTTGGACATCTGAGTGCGTATCGTGGCAACCACACGGACTAATCAGGAGCGAGGTTGTTAACGGTTTCCGCCCCTTGGTGGGACGAGACGGCGGCAACGTGCGGCGCTAGCTGTCAATCAAACCTGTTGCTAACACGAGCGAAAACGGCCTCTGGAAAAGGAAGCACCTGATTGGTCAGTTATTATTGCTAATAACTTGATTTATGAACAACCTAACGAGAAAAAACCCCAGGATCATGTGGAGTGAGTCAAAACGGATATTTTAGTTCCGAGACGGTGAGTTTGACTGAAACAGTTACAGAGTAAAGCGCACCAGTGTCACAATAGAAAGTGAATGGCAGCTCGGCCTTATGGAGCCAGAAGCCTCCATGGATACTTCCTATTTGGAACATGGCGGCTAGCATGCTAAAGCAGTCCACTGATATGTACGATCTATGGTAAGGACTGAACCAGGACTAAGCAAAGGCTGAACCAGGACTAAGCAAGGATTAACCAAGGGCTAAGCAAAGACTGAAAGATGAATGACTAACTTCTGAAATGTCACTCGGTGTGCAAATAAACAAGTAACTTGGGAGCTACAACAGCAGTGCAAACTCTTTTCTCTTTTTTCTCTTGTTGATCACTGGTTGGAGCCCAGCACACTGATCAAGCATTTTGGACGTGCGTGTTTTTCCTCTTTAAGACTAAGCAAAGACTGAACCAGGACTTAGCATGGACTAAGCAACGGCTAAGCAAGGACTGACCCAGGACTGAGTGAGGACTTAGCACAGGTTAAGCAAGGAGTAAACAAGGACTAAACAAAGACTAAGCAAGGTCCAAGAAAGGACTAAGTAAGAACTAAGAAAGGGCTAAGCAAGGCCTAAGGATTAATTAAACTAGGACTAATCAAGAACTAATAATAGGGTTGAGCATGGACTAAGTAAGAACTGAACAACGACTAGGCAAGAGTTAAGCTAGAACTGAGCAAGAACCTACACGATGGTCAGAAAGAACTGAACTAGGATTTGGAAAAATCAAGCGTAACACCTGAGCAGAGTTAGAAACATTACCATAAGTGTCATTGTTTTGTGTAGATTGTTACAGTTAAGTTTGGTTTGCACCAAAATTAACATACATGCTAACAACCTCGTAATAAACATTTCTTAAATCTAACATTATTCTAATCTAGACAAAAATGCACCTAAAACCTAGCAAGCGAATACAGTTTCACCAAGTGAAGTATACGTTTAGAAACTTTAAAGCTAAAAAATGTGGAATTGCAGTACTTTTTGAGGAGAAATGTTTCATTTTGTACAAAAATTTCAGGGGAGTGACCATGACAGCCATGACTCTTTGAACAACCACAGCACTTTCTACATGCAACGAAATCACACTAAACACACTAAAATGAATGGGATAGACTGTAAACACAAGTACCAGGCAGCTATTCTAAACACGTCACTCCTGGGAAAGGTCTTCATGTGTCCTTTAACTTTAGATTTTTTTTTTTTAAAGACCATGGATAAAATATGGAAAATAGATTAATTGCAGATCTTTATTTGCCTCCTTCCTGGTTACAAGTGTTCAGAGGTTTAAACCAGGAGCAAACCAGAAAAAAAACACATCTAAACCACGTCGGAAGTCCAAAAGAAGACTAAACCCACACTAACTGTAGTATGATGATGGACTCCTGGACTAAATCCTGCCCTGGCTTCCTGTCTTCCTGCTGCGGGTACTCTGTGGTGAGAGCACAAATCCGGGTACTCGTGCTGGAGAGCAGGGTATTGGTTTTGATGATAGAAATGGATTAAACAGATTACATTAAAGGCTGCTCTAATTGAAGCCGTCTATCCTGGTTCTGCCGCCGCAAGATAAATGGGACCGAGGTCGATACGAGATATAAGTCTGCTCTACAGCCAGTGGAAAAGTACAGGCTGGTTTAGACCTGGTTTAGTTCTGGTTTAGACCTGGTTTAGACTTGATTTAGACCTGGTTTAGACATGGTTTAGACATGGTTTCGACATGGTTTAGACCTCGTTTAGACCTGGTTTAGTCCTGGTTTCGACATGGTTTAGACATGGTTTAGACCTGGTTTAGACATGGTTTAGACCTGGTTTAGACCTGATTTAGACCTGGTTTAGACCTGGTTTATACATGGTTTAGGCCTGGTTTAGACATGGTTTAGACCTGATTTAGATATTGTTTAGACCTAGTTTAGATCTGGGTTAGAGATGGTTTATGGTTTAGACTTACTTTAGACCTGGTACAGGCCAGGTTTAGAACTGATTAAAACCTGATTTAGACCTGATTTAGGCCTTATTTAGACATGGTTTAGACCTGGTTTATGTCTGGTTTAGTCATGGTTTAGGCCTGGGGTGGACCTGGGTTGGACCTGGGCTAGACCTTGTTTAGACCTGGTTTAAACCTGGTCTAGACCCATAGTTCTGATCTTGTCCTTGTTCAGTCTTTGTAGTCCTGGTTTCGTCCGGTTTAGTGCTGGTTTTATTTAGACTTGTCCTGGAGACAGAGGCACAGAATTAGAGCATCTTTAGTCCACTTTAGACCAAGTCAAACCAAGCTAAGACCTTCTGTAGACCATATCTTTAGATCTGGTGATGACCGGATTTAGTCAAAGGGACAGTTCTAAACCCGGTTAAGTCCTGGGACATGTTAAGACTAGAACTGCACAGTTTAGACCTGGCCTAGTCCTGGTTCCTGCCACACACCACCATTACCCTTTATTGGAAAAAAAAAACAAAAAAAAAAACGGAGTATAATTTGTGGAAATCTTGATCATAATTCTTTTATAACAATTTTATTCAAGTATTCCTCTTCTTGTTTAGAACACTGCTGCATAAAAAAACATCTAAAACTCTCTTGTGAGGGTCATTTGAAATAGTTTTAACATATTCTGCAATATTTTAAGAAGCAAATGAAAGGATCATAATAGAACATATGTATTTGTAGTCAAATCTGTCCACATTGGTCATGTGGCTGATCATGTCATCACAGGCTGGTAAACACTGCCCTCTGCTGTCTGCTTTGGACAGGCGCGTGCACTGTGCAAAGTGTCATGACGACTTTTTATGTTTAGGTAAAATACTGATTCATTTTAGACAGCGGAATACGTTTATACTCTACAAAAATACACATTGTAGCTATCTTGTACGAAATGTAATAGAATTGCTCCGTCAGAATGTTCAAAAATCCACAATAAAATTGAGGGGAGGCAAAATGAAGACCACTCTAGTACCTATTCAATGATCAGCTGATATCAGATGTAAATGCTAATGGTTTTAAGTCTTTACAACAAAAAAGTAACCAACGCTTTTGAATTTTCAGTGTGTAGAAATGTCATGCAAAAAGTTAAACTGTATTCGAGTTTGACAAAAAGTATAATTTCTGGTAATGTATGTAATATATCTGTAAATAAAATAAAAATGTTTGTGGGCTCAACATTTGTAAAAGCATTTGTCCAGTGAAACCTAAAATGAACATTTTACCTTCATAAAAAACGCTAAATATCTCTCATAATCTTCAAATAAAATAAATAAATGCGGTAAAATCCACTGTTAGATGTGTTTAAAGCCGCTCTGATATCAAATAAAGGGGTAAAGGGTACTTGTTACCCCCCGGGGCCCAGTGCATTGAGGGCCCTAAAAATCATGTGTAGGTTTTTTTTTTTTTTTTGTACTCTTTTCTATGCTTTTCTTTCTTTCTTTTTTTTTTTTTTTGGAATAAAATGCAGTGTGGTTGAGTAAAGTCCTTGAGAGGAGATCTGAGGGCCCCATCACCCCTTTAAAAAAGACAAAAATCATTGCTCACATATTTTCCACATTAAATAATAAAACTCTAAATAAAAACTCTTCATTATAATGAGTTTTTTCTTAAAAATATGTTTCAAGATTTTTGTAAAATGCGTGTGTTTTATTGTTAGAAATTGGCTGTTTTATTGTTAGATGTACAGTATGTAGAAACCATACCAAAACATTTGCCAAGATGAATATCAAATCAAATCAAATCAATTTATTTTTATAATGCCCAAAATCACAACAACAGTTGCCTCGATGGGCCACAGGTAAAAGCAGTTCAGATAACTGTCCCAGAATGCCCCCTGTCCTTTGACCCTCCTTCAAGGCGAGGAAAAACTACAAAACCCCACAGGAAAAGTAGAAACCTCGGGAGAACCACAGTGAAGGAGAGATCCTACTCCCACGGACGGACAGGCTGCAGATGAACTAGGACTGACATCCACTTGGACTGAACCAGAACCACTCAAGAGGGAGGTGGCTTTAAAGAGTTCCTCCAGGCGGACGAGGAGCAGTCCACCAGTGTAGAGAGATCCTCCAGCAGGAGATGAGGAACAGTTAATCTAAGCAGATGGAGTTTGTCCAAGCAGACGAGGTGTGGCTAATCCAGGGTTGAGGGAGTTCCTCCAGGCGGGTGGCGCATAGATCGTCCAGTGTAGAGATCGATCCTCCAGACAGATGGGGGTGGGGGGGTCGTCACTGGAGCAGCCGCAGTGCACTGAAACAGTCTCCACTCCCGGGGAAGGGGGAGAAAGAGAAACATGTGAACAGCAATGAACAGACTACAGTTGAAGTAATATTAAATATTGTTGATAGGTAAAGTAGAAGAACCAGAGGATAGTGTTCAAGCTGCCATACTTCCCCCAGCAGAATTGCTTCAAGGGCAGCGTAGCTAAAACTGTAGGTTTTTATTTCTGTTCCTAACTGGCCTGACCATAAGCTATTTCAAAGAGGAACGTTTTGAGCCTGGTCTTAAATGTAGAGACTGTGTCGGCCTCTTTTACATGAACAGGGAGCTGGTTCCATAACATAGGAGCTTGGTAGCTAAATGCTCGACCTCCTACAATAGTCCAGCATTTTGAGAACGAAGAGCTCTGTTTGGATGGTACGCTACTATTGCATCTTTGAGGTAGGATGGGGCCATATTGTTTAAAGCTTTATAAGTCAGGAGGAGGATTTTAAATGTGATTCTAAACTCAACAGAAAGCCAGTGAAGAGACTCTAACACTGGTGAAATATGATCTCTTTTTCTAGTACCTGTTAATAATCTTGCTGCTGCATTTTGAACCAGTTGAAAGCTTCTTATAGAGCTTTTAGGACACGCTATAAGCAGGGCGTTACAATAGTCTAATCTGGATGTGACAAATGCATGGATGAGTTTTTCGGCATCATCTCTGGGCAGGATTTTTCTAATTTTGGCTATGTTACGCAAATGAAAGTAGGCTGTTTTACAGGCTTGATTTATATGTGCTTTGAACGAGAGATCTTGGTCAAATAGGACCCCAAGGTTTCTTACAGTAGAGCTGGGGGCTACAGTGATATTGTCCAGAGAAACTATCTGGTCAGATAAAGAGTCTCGCAGGTGCTTAGGGCCCAGCAGAATGACCTCGGTTTTTTCAGGGTTAAGGAGCAGATAATTAAGAGTCATCCAAGTTTTTATGTCTTTCACGCAGGCACTAAGTCTGTAAATCATATACAAAATGATGCGTTAGAGGCACATCAAGAAGGTTTGTACCTGGGGCCCAGATTTATTTTGCTACGCCCCTGTAATAGTTGTGTTCATGTTCTAGAATGTGATGATGTCCTGAGCTCAGGTGAAGAGCAGGAGCTTCTTTTCTCTATCGAGCATTGAACTTTACCATGAAATATCTCAAAGGTGAATCCACAAATGTTGAACCTGATGATTTCTCTCAGTGACTCGACCTAAGAACTCTTAATTTTGCAACAAAAAATGTATTTAACAACATTCATTTTAGCCGCCCACCATCTGTGTTAAATATCATTGGCTTATAGCATGTTGTGATGTCACTTGAACGCAACATATTAATAATCAAATCTGATTCTTGCCCGTCATTTGAGAGTAGGACATCATCACATGGTCAAATCTGAACCAGTGAACCACGGCAGAAGAGAAAGTGCGGAGTTTGCAAATGATTTGAGTCTGAATCGTGAATTTTTCTGTGTTTTTACATACATTATAATTTATGCACTAACTGTAAGTCTTTAGTCAACCTACAATTTCTTTACTTGACCCAGGCCTGATTCTGTAGTTTAGACCGGGTTTAGACCTGGTTTAGACATCGTTTAGACCTGATGTAGACCTGGTTTAGTCCTGGTTTAGACATCGTTTAAACCTGATGTAGACCTGGTTTAGACCTGATTAAACCTGCTTTGGATCTGATTTAGACCTGGTTTAGACCTGCCTTAGACTTGTTTAGACTTATTATTTATTTGCTGGTTTATTTTGGCCAGGTTTGGATCTGATTTAGACCTTTTTTAGACCTGTTTAAGTGCTGGTTTAAATCTGGTTTAGACCTGGGTTAGACTAGATTTGAACCTGGTTTGGACCTAGTTCAGCCCTGCTTTGTACCTGCTTTGGACTGGGTTTGGACCGGGTTTAAATCTGGTTTAGACATGCTTTAGTCCTACTTTGAATCTGGTCTAAACCTGCCTTGAACTTGGTTTAGAACTGATTTGAAACTGGATTAAAACTGGTTTAGACCTGGCTTGGACTTGATTCGTACTGGTTTGAACCTGGTTTTATTTGGGTTTTGTCCCGGGCCTGATTCTGTAGTTTAGACTTGGTTTAGATCTGAGTTGGACATAGTTCTGATTCAGTTCCTGCTTAATCATGTTTAGACCTGGTTTACACCTGGTTTAGACCTGAGTTGGACATGGCTCTGGTTCCATTCCTAGACATAGGTTAGCCCTAGTTTCCGCAGCCAGTTTTTTGCCTCTTTTGTTCCTGCCAGTTACACATTACCTCTAAGTGTAATATAATACAACCTCAAAGTGGAGCTGCAATCTGTGCATAACCTTTGTGTAGTCACGCTATTGTGTAACCAGATTAATATGTAGATACAGTATATAATATGTGGAGGTGGAAGTGTTACTTAAAGGCACAGAAGGAAAAACACTCACGTAGAAGTGTGTGTTTATTCAATCGAAGAGTAAAAGTTTTGAAGTACTTGTTTATAAATGTACAAGTGTACATTTGTACAAAGTATAAGTGTTTCTGCAAATGTTTGGTCAACATGAGCAATTCCAATCAATGTCCTAACTCTTCTAGCAAATGTTATATTATGTATATGCTGTAGTTTTGTTTGCTCAAAGCCAGCACAAACCTTTACTCAAGATATCAACATAAAGGTGCTAAACATAACACCTCAAACCATATGAAAAGTACTTTTTACTTCCAACCCAGTTCAATAATGTAGTGAGTTGAAAGTACAGAAGCCTGCTGTCAACTGTACTGCAGTAAAAGTACAAAGTATCCACTGCAAAATGTACTTAACCCCTTACATTCTGGCCTATTTTCTCCAAAACTAAAGTTATTCTTGAGCCCTTTGGAGGACAAATAAATGTCTGACATTCTGTAATTTTAACCTCCAGTGTCTGTCACTCTAATTAGAAGTGTGAGCAAGCTCTGCTCAGAAGAATATCACATTTTCAATTCCGCCTAGTCTTCTTTGATAAATATAAGGAGGAGAGTCTGAGGATCCTCTGATTGACACTAGATTGTGCATTTGTTGGATTTTGACAATTCCTCTTTAAAAGCTGAAGCTAATTTAACAAAAAAAAAAAAAAAAAAAAAAAAAGAGTTTTAGTCCAGGTGGAATCCCTTTAAAAAGTCTTATTAATGTATTTGTTCTGTTTTTGAGTACAAACTGATCCTGATTCATTCCAGAATGGTTTATTTCACTGAAAATAAGACGGTTACAGCTTTCTGTTTATATTTCACTCACCCAGCAGCTTGATACAGTAGTTATTTTTATCAGATGGTGGCCAAATGTAATAGATTATGGTCTGACTTTCCAGCAATGGGACAACCTCAAGGCGAATACAGATAGGTAAAAATGAAGTATTGAAATTTATCTGACTAGTTCCTGCAGTATTCTCCTGAAGTTAGTTTAAGGTGCATAAATGGCTTTAGAACAACTTTTTTTTTTTTTTAGCTTTGGTGGAAAACACAAAACGTGTTAATTCACAACTAAAAAAGTCAGTTACAACAGCTTTAAGTGCAGTGCTTTTACTTTGTTACTTTCCACCACAAAAATGTATAAATGATTACAACATTTCAGTAGAAGTTATTGAGTAACTTAAACTTAAACTTAAGTAAAATGGTAACGTTAACGTAAAACTCAAAGTCCTTTCAAACTTTGTCGGGAAATGTCAACATGCTATGAAATCTACTCCGACTTTTGTTTACCGTTTCAAGGACTTTTTAACCACGAGGTGTTATGGAGGCTGCAGAATCACATTTCCAACAACACTCTTCGGAAATGGGGCCCTTTCTCTTGGTCGCAGTGAACTCTGGCCCCGTCCCTTTAATCCCACGGGGCCCTCCTGTGGATCCAGCCTGGGCAAACTTTCAACTTCACGCCCCATTTGGCAATTCCTGTCCCGGGGGGGGAGGAGCCTGGCCGAGTGTTGTATGTTTTATGTGCACTTGCTCTTGTTCCGTTGACAGTCTGGTCCGTCATGGCTGTGCGACTCTTCGAGGACAAGGACCACGCGGCGGAGTACCTCAGGCTCAGAGTGACGCCCGACGAGGTGGTCAGCCAGATCCTCAAGCTGCTGGAGAAAAGGGTGAGGGGCACGGAGGTTTGGAAATGCTGTGTGCGACCTGCTGCGACTTGTGCATGAGCGAAGATGCAGATGATGAGAAATGCTTTGGTTGAATCTATTGGTTTACTTCAGAAATTGAGAAAATGAATGAAGACCGCCTTGAAACATGTGATTAAATTTGCGTTCCGTACATTTTCGGGTGGGTTGTATCCATGGAGATGGTGGTGCTTTGCCTGGACATACATAACTTTCTTGCAGTTGTTCAATTACAGAAGTTTTCATCACTTAAGTAAACCTGCTTGTCTCTTCTTGTAACTGTTACCTAGCAACCAGGCTGTAAAAGGGCCAAAATCCAAATAAATGACACAATGTTAAAGATTTCACAAATTTCAATACTTGATAACGCCTTTATTTTGTTAAATGATTGTTTAAGTGTGGATTGTCTTTGAATTTTGGATGGATTGTCACAGAGAGATTCTGTTTTTGAACTCAGCTCCACTTCCTGCAATTTTCAACTTTTATTTGTCAGTTTTTCTTCACAAACCATGATAAATACACTGCCTGGCCAAAAAAAAAAAAAAAAAAAAAAAAAACACTACCTGGATTCAACTAAGCAAACAGGTACGAGCCTCCTGTTGGATAATTGCTGCATGGGTGATTGTCTTTCAGCTGCAACACGGTACTTAAACCCGGCTGATGCAGTGAGTGGCCGGTCATTTCTGTCTGTGGACGAATCCTATGGTCGTGGAAAAAATGTGAATGTGTTTGAGAGGAGTCAAATCAAGCATCAAGCAGAGAAAACAACTAAGGAGCAGCACAATGCATTATTAAAAACTGGAAGGACAGTGGAGAACCATGGTCTTGGAGGAGGAGCTGTGGTCAGAGGCAGGTGAAGTGATGCTCCCATCATGCCTAGTGCCTCCTGTACAAGCCTGTGGGGGCGGGGCTATGATCTGGAGCTGCAGTTGCCCAAAGAATGAGACCAACTGAACCTGAACATCCTGAACCACCAGGTTATTTCATCATGGCCCACATTGTGACAGTGGTTTAGGATTCATGGCCCACATTGTGACAGTGGTTCAGGATTCATGGCCCACATTGTGACAGTGGTTCAGGATTCATGGCCCACATTGTGACAGTGGTTCAGGATTCATGGCCCACATTGTGACAGTGGTTCAGGATTCATGGCCCACATTGTGACAGAGCGGTTCAGGATTCATGGTCCACATTGTGACAGTGGTTCAGGATTCATGGCCCACATTGTGACAGAGTGGTTCAGGATTCATGGCCCACATTGTGACAGAGTGGTCCAGGATTCATGGCCCACATTGTGACAGAGTGGTCCAGGATTCATGGCCCACATTGTGACGGAGCGGTCCAGGATTCATGGCCCACATTGTGACAGAGTGGTTCAGGATTCATGGCCCACATTGTGACAGTTGTTCAGGATTCATGGCCCACATTGTGACAGTTGTTCAGGATTCATGGCCCACATTGTGACAGTGGTTCAGGATTCATGGCCCACATTGTGACAGAGTGGTTCAGGATTCATGGCCCACATTGTGACAGAGTGGTTCAGGATTCATGGCCCACATTGTGACAGAGTGGTTCAGGATTCATGGCCCACATTGTGACAGTTGTTCAGGATTCATGGCCCACATTGTGACAGTGGTTCAGGATTCATGGCCCACATTGTGACAGTTGTTCAGGATTCATGGCCCACATTGTGACAGTGGTCCAGGATTCATGGCCCACATTGTGACAGAGTGGTTCAGGATTCATGGCCCACATTGTGACAGTGGTTCAGGAGCATTATTTTCACATGGATCGACCTCCACAGAGTCCAGCTCTGACCCTCTCAGAGTCTTTGGGACGTGCTGCAGAAGGCTTTGGCTGTGATCACACTCTTCATCATCAAGTCAAGATCCTAGAGAAAAATTAATGCAACACTTGATGGAAATGACTGTATTGACGTTGCTGAAGTTCCTGAAACAATGACACCGTGAATGTGTGCTGTGATCAAAGCTGAAGGTGCCACAATTAAATATTAGATCGTGTGACCTTTTTTTCTGTGGTGACTTTTTTTTGGCCGGGCAGTGTATTTACCACAGCTCCTATCCCAGCAAACGAAATCATAATTAGGAAAACAGGTTTTAGCAGAGGGAGGAGGGAGCCTCATGTGAGGCTCATTGTTTTTAGATTGGAGAATCAGCTTGAAAACCAAAGCCTAAACCTAAATTATGACCTCAACAATGTGTCCTTCATGTTCAGTGTTTTTGCAGATAAGAATAAATCAACATTAAAGTCTATATGACAGTTTAGACGACACATTTCACTAAATGTACTAAGCATGATTATGTTTAAGATTGTACTAAACATTTTGCCTGTTTGTCCCCAGTTTGACAGTTTTCGTAATGTTTATGTTAGAACTTCCACTTCCTGGTTGAACATGGGCTGCAAATATAACATAGTTAGTGGTAATTCTCCAACTGTTACCTAGCAACCAGACTGGAAACAAGGGTCATCCATATAAATTATACAATAGTTATGATTTGACAAATAATAATACCTGATAACACAGTTGACTGTTTCAACTGTCTGTAAATTGTCTTTGTATTTACAATGTTACGTCACTTTTTGATGACATCAGAGGCAGTCCATTTTAGAACTCAGCTCTACTTTCTGTAATTTTATTTTTCAAAATGTCTTCACAACTTCACTCATGTAAAAGTATGCTAAATATTTGCCACAGGTGCCACCAATTTAAATCATAATTTAAAAGAACACGAGAACACCTGTCATATAGATTTTAAGTTTAAAGTTGCACTGTGTAACTTTTCTGGTGGAGGGTGCAGCACCTGCTTGTCTTATGGAGATGTTATTGCTTTGTTCAGTATGACATCAAACCTCAGTCGCACCAGGACAAGTCACAAGAATGCAGGTTTTTCAATTGAATAAACACAAATAGATGCGTTTAATGCCACACGGTGGAACATTTCAGGTACAGCAGTAACATCACCACCTCCCATCGGAAAAATCGCATTGTAACTTTTGCTAGTTTTTGTCAAGACACACTGACATACTGTGAGAGGGATGAGTAGCTGTTTTAAATACACATTTTCAACATTATTCACTTTTCTTTTTCAAATGTAGAAAAAGGCAACATTTTGGTGTAAAACTTGAATATAAGGATATCCCTTGAAATTGTGGATTTAAAAATGCATCTGTGAGTGTGGTGATAGTGAAAGGAAATAGATTTATACACAGCACTGTTAAATATTGTCTTTAGCAACATTTCTCAGACTGTGAACTTCCTCTGGCAGCACATTTTTGACCCCTCCAGGCAGCTGTAGGAACAAAACAGTGGGGAACACGCTGTAGTGGACTTTTATGTAGCCTGTTCTATTTTAGATTTTGTTAATATGTAATTAGCTCTTTTCTGTTTTTCAAACTTCAAAGTTTACAAAAAAATCTTTTCTCCAGTTTGACAATTCTGGTGATGATCAATCATGAAAAAGCTTTTGACAGAGTTAACCGATGATAGAAGGCCTTCACAATGTTGGCATAAATGGGAAAGTGTTGAAACTAATTGTAAACCAATACTGGACTCAGAGACAGATTTGAGATCGAGGAGTCCTGCAGGGATGTGTTTTATCCCTGTGCCTTTTTTAACCTTTACCTAACCGAGACGACTGGTTATGGCATCCACCGTAAACAGGACGAAACGCAATGATAATGATAATTGTACTCCCTGATTGGACATGAACAGCAGATGTGACATCGGTTGAGGAAATTCCTCAACTGAAATCTACCAACCAGACTGTAAACAAGGGCCAAAATCCATAGAAATGACATCACAGTTATGATTTGATAAAGACAAATATATGAACATCTTTACTTTCTTTAAATGTTTAAACTGTCAGAAAACTCACTGTGTGTCATTGTTTTTTGGAGGTAATTTTGTGTATTGATGACATGGAGGGATTCATTTTTAGAATGTTTTTAACTTTTTATGCACTTAAACCAACATCAGTATCATTCCACTGTAACACATCATCACTTTGTCAAGCATGTATTGGATTGGATAATCCTGATGTGGAAAAGTATCTCCTGGACAAATCTCAAAAAGCTGTCTGTCAGAGACAGGAAAAAAGTTTCAAGAGTGAAGATGTTTTGCCAAGTAACCTCTAGTGGCGACTTCCTGTCAGCTGTGAGAAAGAAACTCCAGTGAATGAATAGTTTGCAAATGGCAGAATGTAACAGCAAATGTAATGGTTGCTTTATTTGAAGTTAAACAAAATTACTTTTACAGCCTGTTCTTCCACCATCCTCCAGGTGGCGCTGCCGGCTAAACTGGCCCTAGACGTGGGCTGTGGATCGGGTCAAGGCACCGTTCTCTTGGCGCCATTCTTCAAACAAGTCATTGGCACCGACATAAGCCCCGCCCAGCTGGAGAACGCACAGGCCAATCAGAAGTGTGCCAATGTTTCATACAAGTAAGAACAATATGGTCAGATATTGAATATTCTGCATTTTTCATATTACTGTTAGCCTTTAAAGGGAACATATTCTGCAACAGTAAGTAGTTTTTTGAGTTTTTAATCATGTTCTAACAATGTTCCGTCATCAAAAACACACCTGAAGTAGCATTCTGTTGCATTCACGCTGTTTTGAGGAGTGTTAATTAAAAAATCCTCCCCCCTCCGAGCATCAACCACACGTCGTGCATCGTGGCTTCTGTCCCGACGTATTTTCCGACTTCATATGTCACTTATCAGAGAGGGGATGATTTTTTAATAAAAATTCCTCAAAACAGCATGAATTCAGCTGAATGCTATTCCAGGTGTGTTTTTGATGATAGATTAACATTGATAGAACAGTGTTAAAAGCTCAAAAAAGTCACTGTAGCATGTCTTAAATGTGTCATGTAACGTGTTCTGTGACTGGTTTTACAATTGGCAGATTTGGACTGACTCTGGTTCTATGCATTTGTTGGTCATTTTGGCTCGGTTAGGTCAGGGGAGTAAACAGGGCAGGGGGCATGTGAGGGGCCCATGAGAGAGTCATTGCTACGTCTCCATGTTTACAGACAGAACTCTGATAGCTGCTGCCCTCACCAAAACATAATTCATGATTTCTTACAAAAATAAAATCGATATCATACCTGAATTGTGCTTTTTACTCCTGAGGCCGATCGCAGTAATTCAGAAAAAGACCATTTGTCATTTGTGGCTGTGAGATGTGGCTAAAGCTAGTGTAAACAGGAAATTACTTCCTCTGATTTCTCCTCAGCTTTTTCAGCATTCATTTCCCTTCTCTACAAAGCCTCTACGTCGTGTTTTAATCTCTCTTTATGGCTTTAGATAATGCTGGAAGGATTATGCTCTGGAAATATCATATTTTGGATCTTGATGAAAGTGTTGTGCTTCGATAAACAGAAAACAGCTGATGCTAACGTGCACCATCTTTGTTTTGCTAGGCATGTGCGCTCAACATATAAGTTAGCATCACTCCATCACAAGTCAGCGTTCTCTCTTATCCAATCACCTGGCTGTGGTGTGTGGCTCCTCCTTACCTAAACCAACCAAAGAGAGCCAGTCCACTTTGGGAGCTAGTTAGCCTGACCAGCCATTCCCACTGTCTTTCAATATCTTACAATTTTGAAAGAAAGTGTATTTGGGCCCGATCGCTAAACCCCCTACTTGCTCTATTTTGCAGTAACCGAGCCAATCAGAGCCAATCTGTATGCCTGTGTATTACAAGCAATAACAAGCAAGATGGCGTCCACGACAGAGAAAATGTTGGGGCTTCTCTCTTTTAAAAGACCAGGACATGTCGTTAAAACCACAGCCACAGGAAGGTTCACAGCTACAGCCATTTTGGACTGACAGCCACGGCTCTCTGCTGCCTTTCGCCCATAAAACGTACTTTCGTGGTGCTGTCATCACGTCCGCTGTTTGTCTGGTTGACCCATGTTTGTCCTGCCCCGCTGAAGTCAAATTATTATTATTATTATAATTGACAGTATTAAATAATGCATAGAGATTAGAATGGAGGCCAGGCAAGGAGCTCGTACATCTCAGGGGCCACTTTGGGTAACAGATGTTACGGCTTCACGTGGAGGGACCCAAAAACGGACACTACGGCCAAATCAAAAGTAAAAATGTTTTATTAACTGTTGGAGGCAGATGAAGTGGAGCAGGGCTGGAGCAGGGCTGGAGCAGGGCTGGTGCAGGGCTGGTGCAGGGCTGGTGCAGGGCTGGTGCAGGGCTGGTGCAGGGCTGGAGCAGGGCTGGTGCAGACGAAAAACAGGTAAGTACAAAATTCTTCTAAATCTCAGAAACCGAGTAGCCAAGAAGTTCACCGTGAGAAAGATGACAACAATCTGGCAGAGTCTTGCAGGAGAGCTGGATATTTGAAGGCTGCTTGATTGCAGATCGGCTACAGGTGCAGACTCCGCCCAAGCACACTCACACACCCAGGGAGAAGGAAAGGGAGGGGAGCACAAAGGAGGCAGGGCCATGCAGGACATGACAGTACCCCCCCTCCTAACGGGCGTCACCAGACGTCCTACCAGGCCTGTCAGGAAAGGACCGGTAGAAGTCCCGGAGGAGGGACCGATCCAAAATGCTGCTGCGCTGAACCCAGGAGTGCTCCTCCGACCGCATTCTCCCAGTCGACCAGGTACTGGAAACCCTCTCCGCGGCGCACGTCCAGAAGCCGACGCACCGTGTAGGCTGGGAAGCCATCAACGACCCGGGCGGGAGGAGGGGGATCGGCCGGAGGGCTAAGAGGGCAGGACGAGACAGGCTTGAGAAGGGAAACGTGGAACGACGGATGGATGTTCAGGGAGGGAGGCAACCTGAGGCGGACAACCGCAGGATTGATGACCTTCTCAATGATGTAAGGTCCTATATACCTAGGCGCCAGCTTTTTAGACTCGACTTGGAGGGGGAGGTCACGGGTGGACAACCAGACACTCTGTCCAGGCTGGTACTGGGGGGACGGCCTGCGATGCCTATCAGCAGCCCTCTGAGCCCGAGCTGTCGTGGGCAGCAAAGCCGCACGAGCAGCAGCCCAAACGCCACGGCAGCGCCAAATGTGCTTGCACCGACGGAACAGCCACATCCCCTCCTGGTCTGGGAAGAGAGGAGGCTGAAAACCCAAGGACGCCATGAACGGGTCATACCTGTGGCCGATGACACCAGGGAATTGTGGGCGTATTCCACCCAGGGCAAGTAGGAGCTCCATGTAGATGGATTGCGCGGCGGAGACGCAGCGCAAGGCCGACTCCAGGTCCTGATTGGCCCGCTCCGCCTGGCCATTGGACTGAGGGTGGTAACCCGAGGAGAGGCTAACTGTAGTCCCCATGGCTCGGCAGAAAGCCCTCCAGACCTGAGAGGTGAACTGCGCCCCCTCTCTGAAACAAAGTCAGCAGGGACCCCGTCGAGCCTGTACACATGGAGGCTCAGCATGGTAGCAGTTTCAGTGGCAGTCGGCAATTTCGGTAGGGGCACCAAATGCCCCGCCTTTGAACTACTGTCAACTATGGTAAGTATGGCAGTGTTACCCTCCGAGTTAGGAAGTCCCGTGACAAAATCCACAGAAATATGAGACCAGGGTCTGCTGGGAACAGGCAAGGGGTTGAGAAGACCAGCTGGAGCTTGATGGCCAGCCTTGCTCCGAGAACACGAGGACAGGCTGCAACGAAAGAGCGATTGTCATTGCTGAGAGACGGCCACCAAAACCTCTGTTTGAGGAAAGATAGGGTTCGTGGAAACCAGGGTGACAGGTCAGCTTTGAACTGTGCCCCCACTGCAAGACCTGGGAACGCACACTCTCTGGTACAAATAAAGAGTTGGGCGGGCAGCCATCAGGGTCCGGTTGAGTTCGTGGAGCCTCTCGGACCACTCGTTCAATCTCCCAGAGAACTGCGCCAACCAAAGAAGATCGAATCCCAGTATGGGGGTCTGGATCGCCCACCATACAAGTAGCCGCAAAATAGGCTCTGGCGCAGACTCAGTGACATCTCTGGCGGACTGGCGGGACAAAGCATCAGGTTTAACATTCCGGGAGCCAGGGCGGTAGGTGAGGGTAAAATTGAATCTGCCAAGGAATAGGGCCCACCTAGCCTGCCGAGAGTTGAGCCTCTTGGCAGAACGCAGATATGACAAGTTCTTGTGATCAGTCCAAACCACAAACGGTTGCTCAGCACCCTCCAGCCAGTGCCTCCATTCCTGCAACGCCAGAACCACGGCCAACAGTTCCCTATTTCCAATGTCGTAATTTACCTCAGCAGAGGTCAGACGTCGGGAGAAAAAGGCACATGGATGAACTTTTGATCCATAGGTGAACGCTGGGACAGGACAGCTCCCACACCGGAGTCCGAAGCATCAACTTCCACAATAAACTGTCTGGATGGGTCTGGGTGCGTAAGAACAGGGGCTGAGGTGAACAGGGACTTCAAGGTGGAGAAAGCAACCTCCGCCTCTCTGGACCATTGAAAGGGGATGAGGGTTGATGTGAGCCGAGTCAGAGGAGCTGCCTTTCTGCTGTAGTCCTTAATAAACCTTCTATAAAAATTAGCAAAACCCAAAAAACGTTGCAGCTGTTTTCTGGATTCCGGTCTCGCCACTCCGCCACAGCTTTCACCTTGTCTGGATCTGCCATGATCTGCCCCTGTCGAATCACAAAACCCAAAAAGTTAACTGACACACAATGAAAATCACACTTCTCTGCCTTAACAAAGAGCTTATTCTCCAGGAGCCGCTGTAGGACAAGCCGGACATGCTGAACGTGTTCATGAGGATCCCTAGAAAAACAAGAATATCATCCAGATAAACAAAACAAATCTATTCAACATATCTCTCAGGACATCATTTACTAGCGCCTGGAAAACTGCTGGTGCATTTGTAAGTCCAAAAGGCATCACCAAATATTCAAAATGTCCCAGTGGCGTGTTAAAAGCAGTTTTCCATTCATCACCTTGCCTAATGCGGACAAGGTGGTAGGCATTCCGTAAATCCAATTTAGAAAAATGGTGGCCTGATGAAGGGGCTCAAAGCAGAGTCAATTAGTGGCAGAGGATATTTGTTTTTACAGTTATGTCATTCAACCCCCGATAGTCAATGCAGGGCCTCAAGGTCTTGTCCTTCTTATCCACAAAAAAGAAACCGGCCCCAACTGGGGAAAAGGATGGACGTATCAACCCTGCAGCTAACGAGTCTTTAATATAAGTCTCCATAGCTTCCCTCTCAGGACCAGAAAGTTTATACAGACGACTGGTGGGCAAAGGGGCACCAGGAAGCAGATCAATTGCGCAATCGTAAGGACGGTGTGGGGGTAGGGATAGCGCCTTTTCTTTGCTGAACACCTCACAGAGATCATGATACTCAGGGGTACGTTGGATAGATCTGGAGGATTGGGAGGAGAGGCAGAGACCGGATTGCTGGAGGTTATGGCTGACCGGAGACAGTTTGAATGGCAGAAAACGCTCCAACTGGAAATGCTGTTATTGGCCCAATCAATATGGGGATTATGCCTCCTTAACCAGGGTAGACCCAACACCACAGGGGCATGAGGGGACGAAATCACCAAAAACTGGATTTCTTCTCTGTGGTTCCCTGACAACACAAGGGATATAACTTTGGTTTGGTGCGTAATCCGAGCTAACCGTTCCCCACTCAATGAATTAACATCCCTGGGGGGTACTATGAGATCTATGGGAATTTTAGCTTGGGATACAAAGTTTGAGTCAATGAAATTGTCGTCAGCTCCAGAATCTACAAACGCAAGGAGGGGAAATGACTCACGTGACCAATACAGGGTAGCTGGGAGTTGCAACCTTTGTGGAGTTGAAGCTGGGAGAGTAGTTGTTTGGCTCATCAGAACCTCTCCATTTACTGGTGAGCCTTGTCTTTTGGTCGCTGAGGGCAGGTGTTAATGTAGTGTCCAGCTTGTCCGCAGTAAATGCATAACCCCGACTTTAGGCGATGCTGACGTTCAGCAGGTGATAGTCTAGCCCGGCCCAGCTGCATGGGTTCCTCTCCAGTAGACAGGACCTGGACTGGAAGACACAGGAGGGAGGTTAGTGGTAGGAGCAGCGGAAGAGGAGGAAGAACCCGAAGGCAAAATAAGTACACAAGGGGAGGGCTGACGAATATTCCTTTCTCTTTGTCTCTCCTCAGCCTATTGTCCAGACGGGTGGCCAAGGAAATCAATTCCTCTAGCGAAGTTTGTCTCATCTCGCTGCCAGTTCATCTTTAACTTTATCTGTCAATCCTCTCATGAAAACTCCTTGTAAGGCTGTGTCATCCCACCCACTCTCTGCAGCTAGGATGCGAAAGTCTATGGCATATTGAGCGACAGAAGATGAGCCTTGATTCAATGAGAGAAGACGTCTTGCTGCTTCTTTGCCTTTAAGGGGATGATCAAAAATTTTCCTCATCTCTGCAGTGAAGTTATCATAGGATTGACATAACATGGAGTCACTCTCCCAAACTGCTGTAGCCCATTGTGCTGCTCGACCAGTGAGTAAACTAAGTAAAAAGGCGATGCGAGACTTATCTGTAGTGTAGGTGCTGGGTTGCTGGTCAAATACCAGAGAGCACTGGAGGAGGAAATGACCACAGGTTCCCAGATTACCAGAGTAGCGCTCAGGGGTAGGAATATACGGCTCACGGGCAGCAGAGGTGGGAGGCAGGACCAGAGGAGGAGCGGTGGCTTGAGGTGGGTCAGGAGACGAAGGCAAGGCATGAGAGAACTGAGCAGAAAGTTGGTCCATTTGAGTGGAGAGTTGAGAAACACTAGAAGACAACTCACGAAGTCTATCGGTCATTTGTTTCAAAATTTGCTCATGATGGCCCACTCTGGCTCCCTGAGCAGCCAAAGCCTGAATAACTGAGTCCTTGTCCGATGGGTCCATGTGGCCAGATTGTTCTGTTACGGCTTCACGTGGAGGGACCCAAAAACGGACACTACGGCCAAATCAAAAGTAAAAATGTTTTATTAACTGTTGGAGGCAGATGAAGTGGAGCAGGGCTGGAGCAGGGCTGGAGCAGGGCTGGAGCAGGGCTGGAGCAGGGCTGGTGCAGGGCTGGTGCAGGGCTGGTGCAGGGCTGGTGCAGGGCTGGAGCAGGGCTGGTGCAGACGAAAAACAGGTAAGTACAAAATTCTTCTAAATCTCAGAAACCGAGTAGCCAAGAAGTTCACCGTGAGAAAGATGACAACAATCTGGCAGAGTCTTGCAGGAGAGCTGGATATTTGAAGGCTGCTTGATTGCAGATCGGCTACAGGTGCAGACTCCGCCCAAGCACACTCACACACCCAGGGAGAAGGAAAGGGAGGGGAGCACAAAGGAGGCAGGGCCATGCAGGACATGACAACAGAGCCCTTAAAAAGTGAGACCATCAGACCAAACCGATCACCTCTAAAGTGACCCAGTGGAGAAATGGCTGGAATAATCCTAACCAGTCTTTTCATAGTGCTTTGTCTGGTCTTTTGAAGGCAGTGTCCGGCCGAAGAGCTTCCGTTTGCGAGTGGGACGGTGGATGTAGTGACCTCCATGACGGCGGCGCACTGGTTCGATCGGCCACGTTTCCTGGAGGAGGTGGACCGCGTGCTGAGGCCTGGAGGATGCCTGGCTCTGCTCACCTACTCCATGGACATGGAGCTGGAGTACGGACACGTCTCCGAGAAACTGAGGGAAATCTGCAAAGAGGTCAGAACTACTGCATAAGCACAAGTCCTCCAAATACAAACGGCATATCGACATGTAAAAGTAACAGCGCCCCCGCAGGTCTGTCTGAATAACTCATACAGTCAGCAGAGATTAGGCCTGTAACTGATACAACAATTATTCCACACATTATCTGCCAAATGAAGGTGGAAATATGATTTATTATTGATAAAAATCAGCAATCATTTATTCTTTTTGACATTTTGATTTAATAATGCTGTGGTCTTAGTTACACTGTAGGTGTAGTTTACTCACATAAATGTAAGAACAAAATCTTTTCATTATGTAATGTTTTCATATAGAAAAACAATATTTTATATGTAAAAAACCAATTTTAGGTTTGAAATGCTCTTGTCAAACTGCTGTGGCCCGCTAAGTTTTAATGCATTATTAAGAATGTTGTTAGCATGCATGCTAATTGCAGCGCCAATTGCTAACGCTAACAATCTAAAGAAAAACTTTCAACATGTATGCATTCTAACTCTGCTGGTGTTACTCTGTCTTTGTTAAAAGGTCTTTTGGCCTGTGTTTTTTTACAGTCCTGTTAATTATTATGAGTTATTATAGTTGATTATTATTTATAGATGACTAGTCATGATTAGTCCATTAATACATACTTCCTGTTACTGAAGAGTGCAGACGCTTTTCCTTGCTGCTCCTGCTTGCTACAGCTGTTTTCTTATTTATTTTGCTTTTAAATCAATTTTTTTCCTCTATAAATCTTGGATTATGACTTTTCGAAGGAAACCAAGGATTTTAAGATAATTTTTTCCATTTTTAACAAACTATCTGACGAGCCAGCGACATGTCCGGAGAGAGAAGTCAAACAAACTCTTGTAAACGCTGTCGGAAATATCAACATGAAATAATTGAGCTACAAGCACGGATATTCGCTCTAGAATCTGAAAAAGGACTTCACGATACAATTCCAGTGTCACCGAGGGGTAAGAAGTCTACATATCTTTCAAGAAAAGCTACTTTCAACTTAAACCGGAGCGACTCTGTGTCTTTCCCAAAACTGGGTAAAGACCAGCCGGCTGCATCTTGGGTCAAAGTTGGTGCACAACCAAAACGATACAAAGCTAATGTAAAGTCGCCTGCTATACAGCTTACAAACAGATTTTTGCCACTATCAGAGGCTGAATTTACAGAACGAGAAAACTGTAGCCACCATGATGTTGATAAAAAGCAGCAGAAAGACAGACAGTCTGTGCCAAACGTCAAGGACAGTGACACACTCTTGATAGGACACGGTGCTATCAGTGGAGTTGTACATGGAAGAATGAAAACATGCAGCTTCCCCAGCGGCACAGTTTCTGAGATTACGTCACTGCTTCCCAACGTACTGTCCACACACAGAGGAGTTAAACAGCTGATTGTACACGTGGGTGCAGTGGACATTCGAAAGGAGCAGACTGAAGTTTTGAAAAAAGACTTCATGAAGTTATTTGAGGAGCTTGATAAAGTAGAAATCAAAACATTCATCAGTGGACCTCTTCCAAATATTGACAGGAAGATCAACAAGTTTAGCCGGCTGCTACAATTGAACACTTGGCTGTCCAAAGAGTGTGCACCTAGAGGATTGCACTACATTGAGAACTTCTATCTGTTCTGGAAACGAGAGGACCTGTTCAAGGGAAGGGGCCCACATCTGTGCAGAGGTGGAGTGAGGGCGCTGACAGAGAACCTCCTCCAAGCTCTCAGGCATCAGAATGGCCGTGGACAGGGTCGTGAACAGATAGTTCGAGAAGAGAGGAATGAGAGAAGAACACCGGATCAATCAGCCAGAGACCAAGTCAATGCTTCAACATCAGCAGTAACAAAACAGCCGACTCCACAAAAGGATTTATCAACAGCAGCTCCACCAGGCCCAGCAAAGGATTCAGCTCCAGCTGCTCCAAAATCACCTACACTGCCTCCAGTAAAGAGCTCATCAGTTGCAGCACCACAACGATCTCCACCGCCGCCCTTGAAGGACTCAAGCTCAACATCCGTCCCCCCTCCCTCGGGGTCCTCATCACAGGCAATGGACCAGTCAGTGTCAGGCCCAGCAGCTGCCCTGTCACCACCCCTACCCTCAGACCAGTCCTGGGTCCCCCCTGCAACATCTACTCCCACTCAATCATCACTCTCCTTTTCATCTCCACCTTCACCCAGGGACCTTCCCAACCATCTTGAAAGTCTGATCAAATCAGGAGTAAAGATGGTTCCACTCACACCTAATTTAGCAAGATCAAGAGTTCTGATGTCAACAATGATGAACTCTTCCCCGTACAAATCTGTGCCCACCATACCACCCAGGAGCTTCAACTCTCCTGCTTCACCAAAAAAACGACCTGCACCTCCACCCCCTCACCTTTCACCTGGTCCATCACCCAAAGCCCCCCCAGCTCTCCCCACTCAGCCTTTGCCCAAACCTCCTCCAGGTCTCCCCCATCGCCGCCCTCCTCCACCACCCCCCAGAACAGTAATCTCCCATAGCTAGGATGTAGTGGGTCTCAGCGTTGGCGGGACTTATGGTCATGAAAATGGTCAAACAAACCCTGGGCCCTGTGTTATATCTGTAGTCACGTCACTCAGACTGGAGAACAGAAGGACAGTTAGACTGTCCAATCTTAGAAATTTAATTCATATTCCCTGTGAAAAGATAACGTCCAGTCACATTGAAACCAATCTGAAACTTGCTGTGCTTAATGTCAGATCATTATGTAACAAATCACTTTTAATTAATGATTTTATATCTTCTTATAATCTTGATTTTATGTTTTTAACTGAAACATGGCTTGACAAAAACACGGGTAATGTAGTTCTAATAGAAGCGACTCCACCGAGCTTCAAGTTTGAATCTGAAACACGCGACAACAAAAAGGGTGGAGGTGTCTGTGCAGTTTTTAGAGATAAAATAGTTACCCAGAGGTTGTCTTTTGGGGTGTTTTCATCATTTGAGTATTTATCTTTTAAAATGGAGCTAAAACAGTCTCCCTCCATACTCTACATTGTCCTGTACAAGCCTCCCCAGCACTGCCAAGGTTTTATTGATGATTTTACTGAGATGCTTTCAGTTGTATGCACAGAATTTGATGGTTTGGTCATTACAGGTGATTTCAATGTTCACGTGGATAATGTTTGCGACAGAAACGCTAAAGAGCTTGATGCTGTCCTTGAAACCTTTGGTCTTACTCAGCATGTGAGTGGCCCCACTCACAGCAGAGGACACACTCTGGACCTGCTAATTACTAAAGGGGTTAATATTTCAAACGTCAGTGTGGTCGATGTGGCACTGTCTGATCATTTCTGTGTTTTCTTTGACCTGTCTGTTATTCCCAAATCACCGACTGGTCCTGCAGTTTTTCGGAGGAGACACATAAATGACAGCACAAGTGCGCTCTTCATTGAAATGATAAACTTTGAAAATCCTTCATGTTCAAATGTTGACGACTTTTTAAATTCTGTTACATCTAATATCTTGAATGTTCTGGACACCATTGCTCCTATGAAGGTTAAAATGGTTAAAAATAAGCAGAAGGCGCCATGGAGGAATAATGAGACAGTCAGGGCACAGAAAAGGGAGTGCCGCAGGACTGAGCGAAAATGGCGCAAGTCAAAGCTCCAGATTCATAAAGAGATTTATAGAGAAAGGTTGTACATGTACAACCTCATTTTATGTAAAACAAGGGAAGGATTTTTTTCTGAAATAATTGGAAATTGCAGTAATAACTCGCGTGCTCTGTTTGCAACAGTAAACAGACTAACAAACCCTCCAATTCTGCTGCCATTAGAACTAATTTCCACAGCTAAGTGCAATGAGTTTGCAGTATTCTTTAATGACAAGGTTCAGGGCATTAAAAATGCCATAAATTCCACAGTGCAAATAATAACTTTAAAACCACCTACACATTTAGAGCTGACTCAGTTTGCACCTGTAACTGACAAAACTGTCCAAGAGATCATCACCAGTCTGAGTTCTTCTACATGCTGCCTCGATGTGTTACCCACCAGATTTCTAAAGTCTGTTCTGAGCACTTTGTTAACACCACTCACTCACATAGTTAACATGTCGCTTCAATCTGGAACATTCCCAAGGGCCTTGAAAACTGCGGTCATTAAGCCTCTCCTAAAGAAGAGCAGTCTTGATGCCTCAGAACTGAAAAATTATCGGCCCATCTCAAATCTGCCATTTTTAGGCAAAGTCCTCGAAAAGGTTGTTTACCAACAGCTCACTGACTTCCTCTTAATAAACAACTCATTTGATGTTTTTCAGTCAGGTTTTAGACCTCATCACAGCACTGAGACTGCTCTTATCAAGGTGACAAATGACATCCGCCTGAACACTGACGCGGGCAAAGCCTCAGTCTTAATTCTGTTAGATCTGAGCGCTGCTTTTGACACTGTCGATCATAGGATCCTCCTACAGAGACTAGAGGACTGGGTAGGCATCACTGGCACTGCCCTAAATTGGTTGAAGTCCTACCTTGAGGACAGAGAGTACTTTGTTGAGATTGGTAACTGTGTCTCAGACCCCGTGAGCTTGACCTGTGGGGTGCCCCAAGGGTCAATCCTGGGACCCCTTCTGTTCAACCTCTATATGCTGCCCTTAGGTCAGTTAATACTCAGCACAAATGTGTCTTATCACAACTACGCAGATGACACTCAGATCTATGTCTCACTGACGGCAGGTGAATATGGACCAGTGGATTCACTCTGTCATTGCATCCAACAGATCAGCTTGTGGATGCAAAACAATTTTCTTCAGCTAAACTCAGACAAGACTGAAATCATCGTCTTTGGGCCGCAGAAACAGAGAGAAAGTGTCAGCAGTCACCTCCAGTCTCTCGCTCTAAAACCGACAAATCAAGTTAGAAATCTGGGGGTAATAATGGACTCAGACCTGAACTTTAACAGCCACATCAAATCAATAACATCAACAGCCTTTTACCACCTAAAAAAACATTGCCAAAATTAAAGGTATAGTGTCTAAACCAGACTTAGAGAGACTTATCCATGCATTTGTCTCCAGTAGGTTAGACTACTGCAACGGCCTGTTCACTGGCCTCTCCAAACGAGCTGTAAAACAGCTGCAGTACATCCAGAACGCTGCTGCTCGGGTCCTGACAAGAACCAGGAAGTACGATCACATTAGTCCTGTGCTCAGGTCTCTGCACTGGCTTCCTGTGGCTCAGAGAATTGACTTTAAAGCAGCTCTGCTTGTGTTCAAGTCTCTCTACGGCCAAGCACCAAAGTACATCTCTGACATGTTAGTGCCATATGAACCATCTCGCAATCTGAGGGCCTCAGGGACCGGCCTCCTGCTGGTGCCTAGAGTCAGGACTAAACATGGGGAATCAGCATTTCAGTTTTTTGCAGCTAAAATCTGGAACAGTCTCCCTGAAGATGTGAGACAGGCCTCCACTCTGACAATGTTTAAATCCAGGCTAAAAACAGTTCTCTTTAGACGTGCATACGACTGAAAGATCTATCTGCACTCTTCTCTTTTAAAGCACTTTATTTTAAATGATTTTAAAATGATTCTGTGTGTCTTTTTGTGTTTTGTGATTTTAATGCAACTTTTCCTGTTTATGTAAAGCACTTTGAATTGCCCTGTGTACGAATTGTGCTCTACAAATAAACTTGCCTTGCCTTGCCTTAATCGTTGATGCTTACTACGAGTTGAGATTCTTGCTCGATGTCCAATTTATAGCTCAGATCCAGGGGAAACGTCTTTTCTGATGATAACATCCACTTACGTTGGTCACAAACATTTTGTGACATTTCTGACTTTGTTTTTTCACTTAAACATTTGGAAATGTAATCCCATTTGAATATAAAAACAGGCAAAAACAAAAATGTAAAAACAATTCTAACAGCAGTCTTTAAAGTCTGCAGTTTTTAACATTTTACCTTTATGTGTGTTTGTATTCTATCAAACTATTTTAGCGCCCTATCCATTGGTCGAATGGTAGTCATTTATTTCTTTTTATTATATATTTATCTCTTCTCAGTTCTACGCCGCCTTGATCCCGTTCCGAAACCCTTATCTTAGCACCAGTTCAATGCAGATCTACAAAGACATGTTCAACCTCTGCTCATATCCGGACAAAGAGTGGTGAGTGTCTTTCTCGCGTTCAATTGTTCCTAAAACATTGGTTGGTGAATGTGTTTTCCGTCTCCAGGCATGAAGGTTTGGTGGTGAGGAAGCCCAGCACCGTGAGCAGGTACATCGGCCTGGTACAGACGTTCACGGCGTATCGCACGTGCAAAGAAAACAACTCCCAACAGGCCGAGGAACTTTCCAATCGCATACGCAGCAAGTAAGATGATCAGTGTGTCCTCTTTAGACCTAGCAAATCTTAACATTAAACACTTTTGACTATTTGAAACTTCTCCTGTAGTTTACGCACATAAATGTAAGAACGAATGTATTACAGGTCTTTTATCAGAAAAATAGGGCATTTTAGAGTAAAAACGGTCAAAAAAACAAACAAAACAAAACAAATTTTCAAGTGACCAGATTTAACTGGCCTAAAATTGGCCTAAAATTGGCCTAAAATTCAAATTTCATCTCATTTTTTAAAATGACAAGAATGAATAACTCACGGGCAAACAACGCAATCTTAATATCTGTGTCTCTTTTGGACATTTAATAGAGGAAATTGGTGATGAAATGACAAAAATTTATTAATTTGGGAATTCTAAAAAATATATATATTCTGACCATTGCCCAAGTCATGAAGGAGTTCTTATTTTTGTTCAGTTTCTGCAAATTATACATTTTTTCATGAATATATTTTGAAATCTAACAGATAGAAACTCCCAAAAACATTCTGAAACATTTAGTCATTTAGAATTTTGACGGGTAGAGAAAATGTAAATGTAAAAAATATGGAAAGTTTTTTTACTTTTTTATTTATTTATTGGGAATTTTAGCTGTGTTTAGCTAAATATTGAAAATCACACTATTGACATATAGTTGGAATTTGAAGCATGAGGGTTGTATACATTTATAACATGAAACGACAATCCTAAAACACACTACAGCAGCAAAAATGTAAAACAATGCCGAAGTGAACTTGTTCTGTGTCAGGACATAAAGGGTTAATCCTGTTTACAAGCTTGTCTTCTCTGTCCCTTCTCTGAGCCTCATCAAACCACTTGCTTCCTAATTGCTGCGACGTCTTCTGTGCTGTTGAGTGTGTGGCCAGACTCAGCGTTTCTGCCTGGGTGGTTCAAAAATACCAACTTCCGCCACATGGGGTCGCAACTGGGAAGAAAAACACTGATACTGTCTCAGCACTCCTAACAATTCATTTTCTTTCTGTGTTTTTCTTGCAGGCTGCTGGACGCCATGCAAGTGTCCTCTCCAGACACAGAAGTTACGCTGGTTACAAAGTACTATTACTGGGTCGCGTGTAAACCTTGACCTGTGCCCTGTGACCTCTGACCTGAGGAAGTCAGGTTAATACAAAAAGAATCATACATAAAAATAAACAACAAATGTAATAAATAATAATTCAATCATGTAATCACAGTGTTTTGTTAACTTACTCGAAAATGTTATTGCTTAGCCTGGAATGTTCCACAGTGTGGTATTAAACATATCTGTCTCTGTTCATGAAGTGCCCAGCATTTTTATTGTCCATAAAAGAGACACAGAGAAGAGAGAACAATCCTGAAAAAGAAAAGTTACATAGTGGACCTTTAAATTCTTCTTCAGAACCTTCAATTTGATCAATTTTACTAAATATTAGCGACCATGAAATCTCTTGGTTGGTCTTTGGATTTAACTCCGAAATCAGACAATAATGTGAATTTATTCTATTGGAGAACCGTTTAAGTGGAATATTATGTAAATATTATTATTATTTTTATTATTTTTTATTTTTTATTTTTTTTTAGAAATGTCACTCAGAGCTCTGTACTTTATGGAAAATTCTAACTCCAGTTGATACTCCTGGAGTCTGAAAAAGTTACATGTGCGTTTTTTCAAACATAAAAAACCCTTGTAAATAAAAATCTGCTGCTTGTTTGGGTGAAGAGCCACAAGGAAGAACAGGAAGTCAACAAACTGGAGTTAACTACATTTTAAGATGAATGAAATAATGAATGTAATCATCTGTGATTGTTTATCACAACCAGAAAAACATCACAAATCTTCTTTAAAGGTGCACTATGTAACCTTGGGGCATTCACTTTTTGGTATCCAAGAGCCTCTTTATTTTTCCTTCTGGTTTGTGTTGGTTGTAGCCTTCACAGTAAGAGCTTGAAATGTGGGTTAATGGAGGACAACTCTTCACAGAGACAGGACTTGGTTTGGAGCTCTCAGAAGAGCAGCAGTGGCCACACCCACACACCAAAGTGGGCCACTGGGACAAAAATATAGTTCAAAGTTTGAATAGAACTGTTCCGTAGGTGTTTCCTTTGCTCTCAGACGGCCTCCACAATCAGCCCAAATTACACAGACACCAGCCACACCATTCTGAATCCATCAGCCATCAAGGTATGCAGTATGCAATTTAGGATTTCTTGGGTTTGTTTGAGAGACATTTGTTCATCCTAATTCCATTTTCTTTCATTTTCCACAGTTTTTCAAGAAGTTTATGACATTTGGAGAGCAGCTGCTTGATTTGAGCATGGATTGTGGTGGATTAAATGGAGATTTTGTGGTTGAGTTCGGTTCCTGCGCCCTGGACTGCAGTCTCTGGCAGGACGACTCCACTGATCCATCATGGCTCTGAGGGTTTTGAGGGCCGAGAGCATGCTTCTGTGTACCTTAAGTATCGAGTGACTCCTCATGAAATGGTTGACACCATCATGAAATACATGAAAGAACGAGTGATTATATTGTTATTATTCAGTCAAGTAGCTGACACTTGTGCAAAAGTGAGCTTTTAACCATGTTATAACATTATTCCTCCATCAAACACTTGGCTGGAGTATTTAGCTTCATTAACATGTTTGATGAAACCACTTCAATACTGATTGTTTGATGATGGAATGCAGACTTTCACTTGGATCGTATTCTCTCTGCACTTTTTTCAAGTGAACTACAGAAAGTAAATAAATGCGTTGTATGCTAATCTGCACACACATTGGACAAACACAGTATCCCGTCTGGGGCCAGGACTCCCCTGAAAAGACCTCAGTGGGACTTTCATAAAGATTAATAAATACTGTGTATGATTAGGCCTTTGCATTCTGTCAGTGCAAAGGCATTGACAACATTTTGAAAACATGGATCCAAACACAGCCTCAGCCCAAACCAGATATACTGAATTGTGTGCTACGTAATAAGAGTCCTAGAGTTGTAAGCAGAGGCACTGTGGAACATTCCAGACAACGCAATCACATCTCCATGGTGACAAGCAGTCAAATAGATATAGTGGGCACTGGGTTATATCAGGGAGGCATGGTCTGGTGTTGTTAACCTTCACTTGTTAAATTAAAACTGAATTGCAAATTGATATTCCTAACTTTTAGCACACACCACCAATTGCCCATCTTATGTCCATGGGAGATACTTTTTTAAATGTTGATTGTGCAGTCGCAGATTGCAGTTTGACAACATCACAAATGAAGGTGTTTCTGCCTTTCTTTGTCACAGATGGAGAAGTGACATCAGGGCAGAAGCATTGTCACGTTTCATACTGAGTATAAAAAGTCTCCTCTATCTTTCCTGGTAATCACAATAAATAACCCCCCTCGTGCAGCCTGGCTCCTTTTGAAGCTCTCCCGTTGGACAGAGAGAGCGTGGACCCTCTCACAGCCATGACGGCCACACACTGGTCCAGCCAAGGCTTTTCCTGGAGGAGGCTGAGCGTGTGCTGAGGCCTGGAGGCTCCACTACCCAGACACAGACGTGGAGTACTGAAGGGCTCAAGGCAAATCGAATCACTTGGAAATAGGGACTTTGCTTTCAGTTCTGTTCAACAAACATGTACGATACTTCAAGTTCAACAACACGAAAGACATCTGTGAAGTTGAAAAGCCCACAATGGTTAAAGAATGCATGATATCTGTACTTTACTGTGTACCTGTTGTTATGTCTGCTCTGCTGCACAGTATAATCTACGACACCCGTGGATGGTTATCATCAGGTAGCTCAGCGGTTGGTGCTCTCGCTTCACATCAAGAAGATTGTGGGTTTGACTCCAGGGCATGGGCTCTTTCTGTGTGATGTTTGCATGTTCTCCCTGTGCCTGCGGGTGCTCTGGTTCGCCCATCCCTAAAAACTCATACAGTAGGTGTGCGAATGAGACTGAACTATTGTCTGGACTCTTTGTGAAGCTGAGACTCTCTAGTTTTGGCCTCTGGTGTCTGATTTACTTTAATTACACTTGGAAACAAGCTCCGCTCAGATGAATATCAGATTTTAAATTCTGTCTAGATTTTCTTTGTTATATAAATGAAGAGGTAAAGCTGGTGTCTGTAGCAGGGCCTGAGTGACACTAGTTTGACCATTTGTTGGGTTTTGACTATTCCTCTTTCAAAGCTGAAGCTAATATAACTAAATATGAGGGACTTGTACAGTAAGAAAAAAAAAAAGTCTAAAAAAATCCACATAAAAGTCCCATTAAATTGATGTGAATTTTAGTGTTTTGTGGGGTTTTTCGTTGGTTTTTTTGAGCTTTTGGAGAACAAACTGACTCTAATTCATCCCAGAATGGTTGATTTGACCAGAAATAAGAGGGTTACAACTTTTTTTTCCATATTGAACATTATCCAGAAGCTGTTTGCTTTCATCTGATGGTGGATAGAAAGGAATAAATTAAGTAATAGTCCAATGTCCCATCGGTGGGACATCCATATGGTGGTATTTTGGATGTTTAAATGTTCAATATTGATCTAAAATGACTGCATAATAATAATATTTTTTTTAAAAACAAGGCAGTTAACTTCTGGGTTAAAACCATGGCACTGTTTCCTGGTTTATTTATTTATTTCATTTGTGACCAAATAGCCCCGCAACGCTGCCGAATCCTACGTCTGTCACAGTTTAAGAAAATAAAACAGAACTGAGTAACTTCAGACCTAAGTAACTGTAGCTCGCTTGTGAAAATACACGGTCAGAAAGTTTTTTTCTCCCTTTCTGCCTCCCAATAAGGAGATCGTGGGTTCGAATCCCAGACCACCCCAACATCACATGATCTCTCTGGGTGGAGTCTGCATGTTCTCCCTGTGTCACCGTGGGTTCTCTCCGGGTTCTCCGGCTTCCTCCCACCGTCCAAAGACATGCATGTGGGTTAATTGAACTCTAAATTGCCTGGAGTGAATAAATGTGAGAGTGAATGCTTGTTTGTCAACTTAACTGCGTGATAACTTAACATACCAACAGTATATCAAACCATTGTATTTACACACGTGTAATTGCATCTGCAGCCAGTAGATGGAGCCACAGCTAAGTTAATGTGGCATCTCCCAAGGCAGTGATAAAGTTAAATTGTTATTTGTAAAAACATTTTATTTTTAGTATTAAAACATGAGACGTCAAAGTAAATATCCTCAAGAGCAGGTTTAAAGGACAAGACCAATACAAATATTGCATAATATTTCCCTGGACACGGACTCTTTAAGCCCCTCCCCTCGGGCAGGAGGCTACGGTCCATCCGGACTAGAACCTCCCGCCACAAGAACAGTTTCTTTCCCTCTGCCGTTGGACTCATGAACACTTTAGAACATCTGCCACTTTAACAATATATTATATAAGAGCTATGTATTTGTACTGCCAGTTTGCACTACTGTCTATCCAACGGTACATTTCTGTATAGAGTCTTAGTCTATTCTATACTGTTTTATCTTATTCTTAATCTTATGCAAGCCTCTTTTATATATATTATGATATTTTATTCATTGTTTTATGTTGCACCTTACATCGAAGCAAGTTCCTATGTTTGTGAATTTTGATCACTGACAATGGCAATAAACCAATTCTGATTCTGATTTGTCCCTTAACTTAATTGAATGGGCTACACAAAATACAATAAGCAAATTATTTCTTCTTCTTCTTTCTCTATTTAAAAATAAAATGACAATGAAATAATCTACAATCTCTGAACGTTGATGAAATTTGATTATCGCGGCTGGCACTTTTGTTTCAATGCAAATCCCCCTCCACCGTCACAGTTTGGTGGTGCATGCTGGGATAGCGTAATGACAACTGCAGGAGCTCTGCTGTGGTGTCAGACCTTTACATGAGACCAACAAACAGTGCTCTGGGCCCCTTCCAGCATCCTCACATCGACAGGTCTGTGCACATTTACAGGACACAGAGTGGTGGGTTAGATTCCCCTTCTCCTCACGTCCCACTGCTGTTTCTGTTCCCAAAGGCACGGCGTGTTCCCCGTACGCCGGAGCCTGTCTGTAAATGCGTTCGTCGAGATGTTAAAAAGGTTCTCAACTTTTCAACGAATGCAGCAGAAGGATCCGGAAACAAGCCAAGTCCATCTGTTCCAACTTAAAAACAAAATCATTTTATTAGTTTTATGTTTTTGTTTTTTGTTTTTTTATGGTGCCGGAGAAACTGTGTAAATTGAACGTTATTTATTACATGAAGAAAGGGCTGTATTCCAAACCATTACGGTACCAATCGCAGTCATGAAGAACTTCGACCTGAATAGAACAAGTGCCAAAAAAATGTGGCCAAAAAATGCAAATCCACCTCACTGCAAACACACTGCAAGTTTACACACCGCAAAACAGCTCACACGGCATACGATCGGATCAGAACTACGTTTTACTCGGCTGGAAATCAGTTTGATAGAAGTGACCCAAAGAAATATAACAGGGACAAACAAAAAGGTAAGCAAAATAAATGAGTTAATCTCTCACCCAGACGAGGCAGATTAACTAAAACAAAAACTACAACGCACAAAAGAACAGCATGACCATCACTGTAAATGCAAAATGATCAAAAACACTCAAACCAGGTTGGACACAATTTAAATGCTTCAAAATATGAACTACCGGTGCGTCGTGAGCTCCACACACAGCTCCTCCCTCACAGTTTGGTCAAAAAAACGCGTGGTCGCCTGCCATAAATTAGCCAAATAAAATGTTTAAAAAGCTTACCAAACGCACTGGGCCCAGCAAACAACCTGGATAAACCTAAATGTAACCATCAGGCTGCAGCTGAAGATGTTATTGAAGTTGTAGCTGAAAGTGATAAAGCAGCTCCACCTCAGGACAGTTAAGTCAGGGTGCAGTTCTCAGATGGCGCACTAGATGGAGTTATTTCAACACAATACAACAGCAGGGCCGTGCTTTAGAAAAATGATACTGTTGAACCATTTTATTTAATACTCTACTTTAATACTATTTAATATATGTTCTTTTGTTTGTTTTTTGTTCAATAGTAATAAAAAAGATGTGTTTATTATTATATTTTAAAATGACAGTGTTATAGATTGTCCCCTTAGAATGAAAAGTTTTAGTCAAAGTTGAGTTATTTATATTCTTGTTCCTGGGTCTCTTCTGTACACTGTATAACAATGTTGTAGAGCTTGGTGCCTTTTTGGGGGATTTTATGAGCAAAATCAGTTTAAATTTCAAAGACTGTCTTGGTGTTATGAGGTTTAAAGAACATAGACTAGATCTGTATTGACCAATCACGCTCGCCTGCTTTGGACCGTTGACATGGGGGCGGCAGAGAGATTGTCTTCTGATCTGACGGTCGGCGGTTTGAATCCCGCTCCTGACATAAACACCCTTGGTTGCAATTGCTCCCTCAGATGAATGCTGCCATTGTGTCCTTGTGCAAGACACTTCACCCGCCTCGCCCCCAGTGTCTGCGTGCTCTGCTGTGTGAATGGGTGAGTGAACGGGTGAATGGTTCTCTGATGTAAAGCGCTGAGTGCCTTGAAGGTGGAAAAGCGCTTTGTAAAAATGTGACCATTCCATCCTTTTGTTTTTCAATTCCAAATGTATTGAGTTTGACATCTCGCTCTGAATATATCCAACTGATTCAATCTGGAATATTCTATCTGATAATATGGGTTATGGTTATAGTAAAGACCAACCATGGTTAAATATTATCAAAATGTTTTGAAAATGAATAAGCTCAAACATTGCCCTGCATATTATTAAAGGAACTTAAGGTTAAACTTAAATACAAAATCTCAACTGCAAAATCCCGGTTAGAAAGTCTTCATTTGGACAGTGGGCGTTCTCAGTCTGCGCCATAGACATAAAAAATAGTGGACAGACTGTCGTCGCTCCGCCCCATTCATGATAATGCGGCTCAGTCATGGAGAATTCAAAATGGCCGCGGGTTAGCCCCCACCACTCCCCCCTCGGTGGGGAGGCGGGAGAGGGCGACTTTGGGGCGGCCTTTTGCTGACGTACTGCCGTCGTTGCCTCTATGGTTACCGCCCACTCGTAGGTGTTTGGCTGCGCCCTGACATTTCCAGCGCGTAAAGCCCGCCTTCCTCATTAGATATTCAAGAACTTTAAAAAATCACAGCGGCTAAACCAGCCTGGTTCAAAAAATTCACCCCCCTCAGCGTTGTCACAGAGCCGTAAGCTAACGTTTGAGACCAAAGCCGTATTTTGAGCCAGGCTCTAAAGTAGGTTTTGAAACGTCTAACTCCCCATTGACTTGCATTGAATAATTCTACTTCCGCAGCCAGCCCCTAGCGGTCAGCAGCAGATTGCAAACATGACAGCCTGCAGTCGGCGGCTCAATTTGAGCGCGGTAGCCTCGCCCACTGGTCTGCGCCCACTGTTGGGTTCTGGTCCCACAGGACAGAGGAATATGGCATCATTTCATGGCTTTAGTGGACGTGTTAAATAATGGCTACTGGACAGTCAGACGTGAGCAGAATGTGAGCTGTGTGTACAAGGTGTGCTTTTACTTATCCACACTTTATCCTGTGCCTTGTGTCATGTGTACAGAGTGTTTGTTGTGACCGTAACTGTAGTTACAACTGTATGTTGTGTCTGCTCATTGTTTATTGTCTATAAATGTAATTGTATATGTTATGTTGTAACGGCAACTGTAGTTTCAATGGTTTGTAAAGCGCTTTGGGTGCCTGTTAGGTGGAAAAGCGCTCTATAAATAAAAATTCTTCTTCTTCTTCTTCAGAGTGTTTCCTGTTTGCTGTCTGCCATCAGCCTTCCAATGTACACGCTGGACTAACACATGGTCATTAATGTGCACTGACTCATGTGCAATATAATGAACATACAAATTCCCTTTCAACATTCACTTTGACATCAAGAAGTAAAAAAAAAAAAAAAAAATTAGGGCCACATCTTTTCAATTTGGCCGACAAGAATATAAGTAGTAACAACGTTTATGCATTTTACTTTACTAAGTATTAAAACATAAAATAAATATTGCAAAAGAGGAGTGAATTCTAAAACTAAACAAAAAGACGTAGCATATTACTACCTGAACGAGTGAAGGAAAACACTGACATTAGTATATATATGTTTATTCACTACGCATTTCATTAACAATAAATGAGGGCTAAAAGTAGTATATTTTCAGAAAGAAAAAAAAAAAGAATTCAAGTTCTTATTAAAATAGTACATATTATAATAGTATGACTTCATTCTGACTGACATGCATGCACCATACTATAACCTTTATACAAACACACACCAGTCCTTTGCAGTCTTTACAGCACTCCCTCCGTGCGCTTACTCCTCCACACCACCAGGGCGGTCATGAGCAGAGTGACCAGGACAGGCACGCCGATGAAGGGGGCCAGGATGCCGACGGGCGGGTCGTGCAGTAGCCGTCCCGTTGGCGCGCAGTCGTGGAAGTAAATGCGGTGAATGTCGGTGAAAAAGCGGTCCACCAGCTGATTGGGCCAAAAGCAGTCCATCCGGACGGCGATCTGGAACGTGCAGTTTGTGACGTCTTCGTAAATCCTGCCGCGGAAAAACAGAACGTGTTAAAGGTCCATTATGTAACTTTTTGGTGAAGGGTTAATAGCTGTAGCAAAACAATAACCAAAATCATTCAGTAACTTAAAGGTGCACTATCACTACCCACCCACCACCCGCTCGTCTCCATGGAGATGTCATTGCTTTGCCTAAAATAGTCCACAGTATGGCATTAAACCTATTTATTTTGCATTATTCTTACAAAAAAAATACATGGCCACGGCACAACCTGCTGGTCTGTACGAAGTTAGATACATTTCGTCCGACTGTGGAGCGTTCCTGGCAAAACAACACAAGCAGATGGCCTCAAGGCTTCCATAGGGCACCTTTAAAGGAAAAAAAATCTGCATTTTTCATATTGCTGTTCACCTTTAAACATGCTCTTATATTTTTCATATTGCTGTTCACCTTTAAACATGCTCTTATATTTTTCATATTGCTGTTCACCTTTAAACATGCTCTTATATTTTTCATATTGCTGTTCACCTTTAAACATGCTCTTATATTTTTCATATTGCTGTTCACCTTTAAACATGCTCTTATATTTTTCATATTGCTGTTCACCTTTAAACATGCTCTTATATTTTTCATATTGCTGTTCACCTTTAAATATGCTCTTCAGTGCCTTAAAGTTGCCATCTCATGTTTTAAAACAAAACAAAACAAAGTTTCAGTTCAGCAGGATGTGTGTGTGACGCTCGGAGGGGGAGGATTTTCTAATAAACATTCCTTGAAACAGCGTGAATGTAACTGAATGCTACTTCAGGTGTGTTTATGACAATGAAACATCGTCAGAACATGGTTTATAGCTCTAAAAATGTACTGTAGCAGAATATGTGTCCTTTAAGTTCTTGTTCTTAATTCTCAATATGTTTATACGGCTAATTGTTTGAAAATTATAAACTTGAATGGATGTTTCAAATATAAACAGCAGTAAGTTTGAATTATTATATGAACTGCTGAATTATTGTATGTTATGGTTGGTTTCAGAATGCTTGGCAGCATCAGACACTCTCTTGTAGTTTCATCACATCAAACACGTTTATCATGGGAGGACAATGTATTTATTTAGACAAATGTAAATCTGCCAGTTATAGTCTTGGGCTAATGTACTTATGTGCACATACTAATAGTATTTACACAAACAGGCGAACAAGGACAGGGAAGAGCCTTTGTCATCTACAAACATTTAACAGTAATCAAGCCATAGAGGGACAACAGATTTGGATCCCAGTCCATCTGTGTTGTTGTGCCTTTATATTGCACTGGTTTATGTTGCACCGAGTCCTTTTGCACTGGCTTTTTGATACATGCTAATTAATCTAGTCTTTTTTTAATTTAAACTGACAAAAGGTTTAAATTTCATGATCATTCAGAGTGATGAATTCTCAATACAATACATGGCACAGATAAATGCTCACACAGGATGGTGACAGTTTTTCCTACATTAATACAGAAGGCCATCGCTCGAGGTGGGGTTCTTATCGTTGTTCTTTCTGTACCACGTTCCCATATATTTAAATCACAATATTAATTCTTCTGTAATGTGTGGCTACAATCGATCTAACAATCCCCGTCTGAACTTGAGCCGCTTGTCTTTGAAATGTCCTTGCACACTGGAGATTCCTGCAGTCGGAAAATAGTCAAAGCAGCGTCTAGAGTTACCACGGGCTTAACACGGCTAAATATACCAGCCACATGCACGAGCTGCATACCGCTATGCTAGCACTGCACCAGACTCAAAGCAAGCGGGACATCATGGGTTGTATAATGCATGTTTGTATGCAATTATATGCACAGTTTATGATTTAATCTACTTTGGAGTTTGAATTATACTTTGTAGTCATCAGGTCGATCTCAACGATTCACAAAGAGACGTTTAGTGAGTTTGTGTCGATGTGAGGCCTGGCTAAAGCTACAAGGGATAAGACCCGGGGGCCAGATAGGGTCCTCCGAACAATCTGATCCGGTCCACAACCCATCTTCTAAATACTGAAACATATATTGTCTTGTTTACTTGTTTGATTATGGGGTAGTGCTAGTTTAGGCCCAGCTTGGTCCTGATTTAGTCCTTGGTTAATAACGATGTAGACCGGTTTTGGTCCAGATTTAGACCTTGGTCAAGTCCTAGTTTAATTCTGGTTCCTTTCTGGTTTGGCAGTTTTGCAGAGCAGTGTTGGTGCATTTTGTTTTTCCAGAGCTGCTATAACAGTTGTGTTGTGAACCTTCGGCCCAGAGGCAACGGCCCTCTGAAAAATCTGTCCGTTTTCTGTTCTGCTTTCCCCGTCTTGTTTTGACTGTCTGTTCCCTCTTGTCCAAGCATCTCACTCAAAAGCATTTTGGTAGTCAAAAGTGAGCCAGGTCACTTTGGAAGTTACTTTGGATCACTAAATGGACTGGTTTGTGTCACTTTAAAGGAGAGGCACTTTCGGACCGTACCAATCTGCTCCAGAGTGAACCTGGACACGTGGCTTATGTCTCTCAGTGTCCAACGCCTCAGGATCAGAGGAGCTGGAGGAAGTGTGTGTGGAAAAAGAAGTCTTTAAAAGGGAGTTTTCAAGAAAATGTAATCATTCTTTTTCAATATACACAAACATTAGCCTAAAACACTGACATAAATGACAAGCCGTAATCTCCAAAAATCTAAACATACCTCACATTCAATAGCTCCTTTGTCCTGCTCCGTGTATTTCCATAGTTAATAAATGTCATGATGACAATTTCAATCCGTGGAGCGTTTCAAATCCAGACCGCAGCTTACTTCAGTTACACTTATGTGGAGCTATGTTTACAAAGTGCACTGTCAGGAGGCCGAGAGCGCTGCACCGAATGGTGAAGTTAATAAAAGGAATGAAATGGATGGATCTGGTGAATGTCTTTGTACTTTAGCTCATGCGTACCTCATGTTCTTGTTTTAAACAAATCTAATAAACATAGGTAGAGGTAGAGGTAAGCGTTACCTAGCAACCGTACTGTAAACAAGGGTCAAAATCCATCTAACATCTAATAAAATTTGAACATTTATTTGTACAAGTGACACGCAGAGATAGCTACATCCAGTGTCTGAACTGGAAAAGCTGGATCAACGTGTCTCATATCCAAGGTATTATTATTTATGAACACATGAAGTGCACAGTAGAGCAGCAGGATCAGTCCTAATCAAATCCAGATCATTTAAACACACACATTTTGCATGTTACAAAGGTTGCCTTTAAATGGCCTGATTTAATTTCCCCTGGTAAAGATAAATGCTCTTCATATTGTGCACCGAATTGTAAAAGCAGATAGAATAGAGAAAAGCCTACGCTTTTAAAAAGCATTTTGTGAGATAATAATGAATAGAAAAGCCATTGACAGGGACACCAGTTTTCAACCAATCAAGTAGGCTACATAGTGAGCTATGAATCATGGGAAAACACCTGCCTGACTCTAGCCCAGATCACTGATTCTCTGCCAGGGTGCTTTGACAGTCACTGTGTTTCCAGCCTGATGTGTGTGCACATTATCTACATTTGCAAAATTAAAGCCAATAACAAATGCAGATTTAGTTCTGTTTCTGTCTGATCAAATATGTTCTTATTATAGACACAAAGCTAAGGATTTTATCCACCGTTTAATACAAATAATTGAATCAATATGATGATAGGACTATTTCATATCAAACAAAGACACAGTCACAGTGTCATCAGGACCAGGGCCCCACAGAGGAGACTGTGAGGGGCCCCACAGTGGAGACTGTGAGGGGCCCATAGAGGAGACTGTGAGGGGCCCACAGAGGAGACTGTGAGGAGCCCATAGAGGAGACTGTGAGGGGCCCACAGAGGAGACTGTGAGGGGCCCACAGAGGAGACTCTGAGGGGCCTATAGAGGAGACTGTGAGGGACCCACAGAGGAGACTGTGAGGGGCCCACATAGGAGACTGTGAGGGGCCCACAGAGGAGACTGTGAGGGGCCCCACAGAGGAGACTGTGAGGGGCCCACAGAGGAGACTGTGAGGGGCCCCACAGAGGAGACTGTGAGGGGCCCCACTGTGGAGACTGTGAGGGCACCACAGAGGAGACTGTAAGGGGCCCATAGAGGAGACTGTGAGGGGCCCCACAGAGGAGACTGTGAGGGGCCCACAGAGGAGACTGTGAGGGGCCCATAGAGGAGACTCTGAGGGGCCCCACAGAGGAGACTGTGAGGGGCCCACAAAGGAGACTCTGAGGGGCCCCACAGAGGAGACTGTGAGGGGCCCACAAAGGAGACTCTGAGGGGCCCCCACAGAGGAGACTATGGTGGGCCCACAGAGGAGACTGTGAGGGGCCCCCACAGAGGAGACTGTGAGGGGCCCATAGAGGAGACTCTGAGGGGCCTCCACAGAGGAGACTATGGTGGGCCCACAGAGGAGACTGTGAGGGGCCCATAGAGGAGACTGTGAGGGGCCCATAGAGGAGACAACATGCTCCTTCTGTGAGGGCCAGTAAGATCTGCAGCAGTCTTACTGAAATAAGGGAGTGCCCGACATGACTCTGTTTAAAACTCAAACTGTGGCTGAGATCACAGCAGTCATGTGATCAGTGGCACACTGTACTTGTCACTGTTTTGTTACCGGCCTGACATACAATGAGAATGAAAGGGGCCAAGGATCGATATCTACTGATTTGACAGTGTCAGTACAAACACATTGTTTCCTACATTGTATCTTGCGTCTGGTGAGAAATGAAAGTAAATTAAAGCCGCAAAGCGGCGATGGTGGCCCTCGCCCCGCGCGCGACCGCCTTCCCACGCGGCCTCGGCCGGTCCCAAACCGCCCCGGCGCGCCGTCCTCCTTCTCTGAGCATCACCCGGGCCCCCGTGACCTCCCCTCCCCCCACGCACGCCGAGTGGCGTCCCTATAGAAGTGCATTGGCGGGCGCTGCTCTCCAGAAATGAGAGAGAAATGAAAGTAAATTAAAGCCGCAAAGCGGCGATGGTGGCCCTCGCCCCGCGCGCGACCGCCTTCCCACGCGGCCTCGGCCGGTCCCAAACCGCCCCGGCGCGCCGTCCTCCTTCTCTGAGCGTCACCCGGGCCCCCGTGACCTCCCCTCCCCCCACTTTTGACTTTTTCAATCGGAATGCTCTAAATAATGCGTCTGCCGAGTTTCACTGACTTTGCTTGAAATAATTTTGGCCTCTCCATAGACTTATGACATGTCTCATAGGACATTAATGGGGGATATGCGGGCCCCCCCAGGCCAAACGATCCAAAATAGGACATCAGTGTAATTGACTTTTTTGCAGCTTTTGCCGCTGAAAATCAGTGTACAAGATTTCATGGAAATCAGGAAATGTTGGTACTTTTACATGACCAGCAGGGGGCGCTATAGTGAAAACTGCTTATGTGCTCCTGAGTCTGTTCCGTTTAATATTTGATTCTGCATCTGTGACTACAGTTTGGGCTCTGTAGGGCAGTATCTGTGAGTGGGAGAATTATTCATATAAACAGGAAATTAAGGCGTTTGTTGACAGAAAATCACGATGAAACCGTGCAAGAAAGGCCAAAAAAATTGGCAGATTATTAAATTTAAATCTGTCTTGATTAGGCACGTGTATGTTAGACCGGTGTCGGTACAAAACCCTAGGACAAGTTCTCAATGGAAAACAAAAACTTAAAGTGGCGTTTAAAATTAAAATCAATATGGCCGCCTCGTCATTTGTCTGATGAGTTTGCACCAATTATGTTTTAGGGTGGTTTTCATGTGTACTATCACTGTGCCAAATTTTATGGGCCTCCTCCAAAGTAAATGTGTCTCCCTCTCCATAGGCCTCACCCAAAAGGTGGCGCTGTAGAGGCTGTTTATTAGTTTCATGAAAAATACAGTTATGACCCATTAATGTCCCTTAAATGGAGTCTCTGTATTGAGTTTGGTGGCTGTCCTGCAGGTTTTAGTTGTTTTTTATTGCAGCCTTGTGTGAAGAGAGTCAGACTTCCATAGACAATGAATAGGAGCTCTGGAGGCCTCTAGAGGCAAAAATGTGAAAAATAGGCTATGGGTCTCATTGGCTTTTCTGATCAGGAGGCCGTCTAGGAATTGTCTAAAAATTTTCACTAATAAAAGTCAAAGTAATGTTTTTTTCCCCCATTGTAATTTAGTGCGCTCCTACAGGTGGCGCCGTAGGGTTGATTGTTATTGTGCGCATATAAATGGATTAAGCAGCTTTACGTTTACGAGTGTTTCAAATTTCATGTCGATCGGAGTATGCGTGTGCGTGCAGGAACTATTTAAATGATTTCGTGAGCACTCTTTGCGCCCCTGGTGGTCAACGGTGATAAATGCACCATATCACTAATTCAGTTTTTTTCATGGCGCCCTGCACTGGACATATTCCCCAAGTTTCGTCCAAATCGGACAAAGTCGATGTTTGACTTAATAGGTAGGGGGCGCTAGCGAGTACTTTTTTATTTATTTTTATTAATGTATTACATTCAGACCATAATTACGCACTCGTGACTGAAATTACAGCTCTGTCAGTCCAAGCGTGTAGCCGTGACATGCAATCGGAAAAACAGGAAACGAAGGCGTTCGTCGATGGCGAGCCGCGGCGAAACCATTTGAGATATCCGAAAAAAAGTGGCCGATTATTAAATTTCAATGCGTGCCGATTGCGTAAATGTGTGCCAGACCCACGTCGGGCAAAAGCCCTAGTCCATGTTCTCCGTCAAAAAAAAAAAGTCAAACTGGCGTGGCGACTTCGGTCCAATATGGCCGCCGTGCGCTTGGTCCGAGGGCCGCGCTCCAATGTCATGTTTTGCTCGGTTCACTGTTCTCTATCACTTTCGTGCGCGTCGGGCAAAATTTGCTCGTCCCATTTCCCATAGGGGTCCGATTCGGGCCGGTGCTGCTCGTTCGGTTCGGGTCGGACGCTCTCGAGGCGCGCGAAATACGAAATTTTTTTCCGGGCCGATCGCGACTATACCCCCATTGAAGACTTTTCGTGCATGTTTACTGGGTCAAAAAGGGCCGCGAAGAGTAAGAAAACGACAAAAATAATAATAAGCAAGAAACGGACGAAACACAATGTCCCTCGCCAGTTTACTGGCTCGGGCCAACTAAGTAACATTGCACCAACTGCAACTGATGTTGGTCACACTTAACCTGTCACCAGATTTGAAGATTCGAGGAACAGCAGCCATTTTCCAAGAAGACAGAACAACTTTTAGTTTGAATGATAAATGAACCATACAGTGCAAAAAGACCAAAGTCTTGGTCTGGTAATGGGACTCCGCTAATCCCACAGAGGGCGCACTGTGCACAGTCTACTTGGGTTGACTATGATAGAGAGGCACTTTCTGTGTTATTTAGCTGTTAGCGTGTTGTTTTTGGTCATGTCCAAGACACAACACTTCAGCAATGCTAATGTTTTACCACCAAAGTAAAGGCTGCTGCCTCTATCTTTGTCAAAATTTGACAAAGTTGAAAAGAACAAACACTGAAGTCTTGCAATATTTTTTAATGAATAATAATAAACTATCCCAGAGTTTCTCCTCTAATGAAGGTTAGACACACGTATGTGTTTCAGGGCAAGTTATTAGTAGGCCACACATGTTGTTTTTAGCCTGAGCTTAGCTTTAGGCGATGCTGCGGTGTTTGCTGCTTTTCTGGAGTATTTACGGCAAACAACCAAACAATGGGGTCACGTGGAGTATTTTTCTTTGTGCATCACCTGTGTCTGCTCCAGTGTCGCCTGGTGCAGGTCTACTTCAAAAGTCAGTTTAAATATTTGCTTCATGAGTTTGTGCAAGTTATACTACAGTTATGTGCATAAAAAGTTATAAACTTTAATATGAATGAAGGGTTCTAAATGGGATATTTGGTGTTTTCTGTTACTTATGCAATACTTCAAAACGTGCATTAAATAAGGGGGCGGGAATACAATTAATGTGACAAAAAAGCACATGAGGGTCTAGCTTGATGAGAACCACGTGGAAGCAACTACACAAGACAGCCACACAGTTGTTTCTGTGTCATGGTGCAAACAGAGTGCCAGAAAGGACGAGTGGGTAAGTGTTGGTGGTGTTGGCTACAGTTCTCAGTAAACCTCAAGGTGTAGCAGTAGTAGCTGTAGTAGTAGTAGCAGTAGCAGTAGCAGCAGTAGCCGCAGTAGCAGTAGCAGTAGCAGTAGCAGTAGCAGCAGTAGCCGCAGTAGCAGTAGCAGTAGCAGTAGCAGCAGTAGCAGTAGCAGTAGCAGTAGCAGCAGTAGCCGCAGTAGCAGTAGCAGTAGCAGTAGCAGCAGTAGCAGTAGCCGCAGTAGCAGTAGCAGTAGCAGCGGTCACGGACATTCAAATAAGCAGACGTGGTGTTCGATGCTATCAACCACAGACGGTTGATAGAAGGACTCCGGCAGTATTTTCCCTATAGCGGTTAGCATTAGCCTGCAAAATATTATAAATAATCCAGAGAGTGTCAGCTGGTACATCCCATCGAGCACATTTACCGGGGCTCAAAGCCTTGTTAAAAGTCATTGTTGAGTGTGTAAACCTTTGGGTATTTTATTTCAGATAATAATTAGGTTGCAAAGCTGTCATCTGAGCTAAAGGCTAACCGACTTTAAGTTGAAATTTCTGAACTTGTGCATTTCTGGTGAGCATCTAGTGACCATAAAGCATCCTCTTTTACATGTGACCGGTGAGAAGAACAGAGAAATAACATAAATATAATTATCATGAAAAAAAAAAAATCTTTTTGCATACTTTAATATCTGGATTCATCATTCATTTGTGAAGGAGCGTTCAAAAGTCCAGCCCGGCAAGTGGTCTTGTCTTAACATTAGGCAAGAGGTCACAGTTGCCTTGGGTCCCCAATAAGATACCCTTCCTGATAATCATAGACGCAAGGCTTTAAAATGGTTGTTTTTTCTTAATATCACAGTAAATTAGTGCAGTGTACATTTATTTACTTTTACCGACCGACAAAATAGTCTGGGATTGTAATACTGCCCAAGCCACCCCCCTAAAGCTAAATGGTGATTAAAATATCAAATAAAAAATACAAATTAATATCATGTATTTAAATCAGCTGAACATGTCTGAACATGCACCAACAGACGGGAAATATGGTCTGATTTCTTAAAAACATTTCTGGGGAAAGACCCCCAAACCCAACTGTTTAAAGCTGTTTAGAACATGTTAGCTACTGCACATTTAGAACTAGAATTTCCCAATCGTTCGCCCAAAAATTCACGAACCTTTCTGGCCAACACAAGTAAAAACAAAACAAAATCAACAAAAAAACAAAAGCTGCATTCAAGAGACATGACAGAAAAGTTATAGAAAATCCCATCTGATGAAGAGGGGCCTGAACTTAATTTAGCCTTGGGAGCCCAAATTCCTCGCTCTGCCTCTGTGTCTGAGATAAAGATAAAGGATTTCACGTCAATTCACCCCGCCCACTTTTATGTCTTTTTTTGTCTATGATTTGCACACTTGTAGTAAAGGGACTTCCGGTTTGACGCTAACGGTGGCGAACGAGGAAAAAGTCTCTTGCTAAACATTATATATCGTAGACTGATTTGTGTAAAATGTTTAATGAACACGAGCAAAAACAAGTCAGCACTGATTTCCTGGGGCCTGAAAACGTCTTTTTAGTCCGTGTAGAACTTATTTTCCGTGGAGCTCGTCTGCCCCGTGTAAACTACAACGGAAAAAGATGGCGGCGCCCACGGCAACTTCCAGAATTAGGTGAATAAGTGTCTAAAGTAGTATTAGTACAAAACCACGCCATAATCCTGTCTTATTTTTTATTACGGTTGATGCTACAAACTAAAATAATATCTATTGTCCAACAAACAATTGCGAGGTGTGACATTCCAAACCAAAGGAACATATTGTGTACAAGTATTAGCAAACAAAGCACTGGATTCCCTCGAATTCATTACCAGAGAATATGCAACGCTAATTGGCGCTAGCTCCACCGGCCGCCCACTGTGCACATGCAGGACCCCTGTCTGTCACCGAAGGGCGGACGAGGGAGGTCATGTTGTTCCATAAAGTAAATATTATTTTTCATGCATGAACTCACTCCATTGTTTGGGGCCAGCTGCACCAGAGCCGGCGGTCCAGAGCGGCCATGTCCAGGCGGAATTTGGTGAGGCAGAAATCGTCGATCATCTCCCGGTAGAAGCCGCGGTCGCAAGCGGAGATGGAGGGTAGGATTTGGGCTGAAAGACAAACAAACACAAGCAGAGTAAATAAAAGAAAGGACACATTTTGGTTAAGGTGAGACGCTGCAGGTGAATAGGAAATAGGAAAAAAAACTTTAAAGTTAAAGATATCAGATTGAAACTTCTCCTGCAGTTTAATCACATAAATGTAAGGAAAAAATGTATTGCACGTTTTTCATCATGTCATGTTTTGATGTAGAAATAAGGCATTTTATGTGTAAAAATGGCCAAAATTACACATATTTGCTACACATAAATCTGAAAAATGGACAGAACCAGGTTTAAATTTCTTGGTTCATTTTGTGCACATTAGAGTTACAAAAAAATGTACTGAGGGGATTTTGGATTTTTTATTTAGCTTTTAAGTAAACTGACTGAAAATTTGTCCTAAAAATTGGAATTTCACCTGTTTTTTTTTTTTTTTTACTTAAAACTGCAATAAATCGGTTTTAGAATTAGATGTCATAAAATCCTTCTGTATGTTTCGTCAAAATCTTGTTGAGTCCCGAGGGAGAAAAATGCATTTTAAGAAAACGACCTTTGAAGTTACAATGTCCCAGAGAAATGTGTGGATAAAGTAGATTGAGCAGATAAGACAAGTTTGTTGTTTCCACATGAAAGCCGATATGTTGAGAGAGCAAACAGAGCAAAAACAAAAATGAGTTAAAAAAAAAGTTTTGCCTGTAGTGTCTCACCTTTAAGTCTATATGACAGGTTACACACACGTTTGACTGTAATGTAGTGAATATGAATGTATTTAAGATTTTACTAAACATTTTGCCTATTTGTCTGCAATTTTCATAACTTTTATAATTGTACTTCCTGATAGAACATGGGCAGCACATATACAACTGTTAGCAAGCAACCATTTTGAAAATAAGGGCTAAAATCCATGTTATTTACACAATAGTTATAATTTGACAAATAATAATACCAACTTTTGCTGAATGATGGTTTAAACTGTCAAAATAATGTGTCAGTTGTGCGTAAATTGTCGTGTTTACAATGGTACGTCACTTTTTGATGACATCACATCATGTTGCTGCACTCTTTGCCTCCAGTTGCATCCATTAAAGCTTTAAAGATTCTATAGAGCTGCGTGGGGTCACTGCACACCCCACACAGGCGTACGATCTTCTGCTTGGCCTGCGCTGGACAGATAAGACCTCCTGTTATGTCTTTGTTTGTACGAGTCTCTCCAGGGTTTGCTCATGTCGTCAGTGCGTCGTCAGAAGAAACAAACCTCGTCCGTTTGTGAGTGTGAGGAGATAAGGAAGCAAAGGGCTCACCGTAATGTGACATTCCACACACAGCTTCAGAAAATATTTGTCTCTTCAGTGGAAATCAGGCCCTTAAAGCTGCTCTTCTGCCTGACTGAAAACACATTTTCTCTTTTCTGGAGGCTAAGCTAACAGCTCGAGCTGGAATCTGAGATGAGATCAACTGAGTTATGTCATACTAAAGTCTAATAATGTCCAAACTGTATCTGAAACAATGTGCAGACGAATATTTCCCCAGTTTGGTTGAGCTGCATCATTGTATTAGAGAACACCAGTAGAGTTACATAAACCACGTCATTGGAGTTGATTTTAAATGAACCACACCAGTCCATTTAAGTGATGCAAAGTGGACCTTAAAGGGCCTCTGACAGGTTGAACTACTCAATCAACTAAACGCAGTTAAGACAAATATATTTCAAATTCTGCTCAAATATTTACATATCTTGTCCTTCTATTTGCCAAAGAAAAAATACACATGAACATCTTTATTTTGTTGAATCAGCGTTTAAAGGGTCAAAAAGGTAGTTTCTTTTGTGTAAATTATACATAACCTTTGTCTCCCCAGTTTGATGTCATCAGTTGGCTTACTTCCCAGAATTTGCGACAGATTTTTAAACTTTTATCCACAAATAGCGTCCTGACTGGTGTAAAACTATTATTTAGAAAGTCAAAATTAGAAAATCATAAAAACCTATCATACGCACTTTAAGAGGTTCAGCTTTCAAAGTGAGAAAGAACACAGACTCAGGTGAAAAGAACACAAAATAATAATTTCTCACCTAACGCTGACTTGATCTTGTGATAAATGGCTGTAGCTCCTGTGACTCCTAACTTTAGCGTTTCTGTCTCGTGCACAGCCTTCACAAGGACCCCTCCAGGTTTGTCACTGATAACATTTACGTGGTTAGCTCTATCTACGACTGTTTCAGAATGTGTCCTTCTCTAACATTAATCGTTTCATTGATCAAGTCGTTTCACAGAAGCAGTATCTATGCACTTGTTATACCTCGGCCTTCGAGCCACTATTCAAAGCCTTCGTTTGGTGGAAGCACAAGGAGGCGTGAGCTGGCACCGTGAGTGGAGTGTTCCAGCGGCCGGGCCCGGGACTGAGGCCCTCTGCACAGCTCAGGACTGATTAGGACGAGCTGTTTCCAGTCTATCCACGTACAGCACTCGTGGCAACTCAAAAATAATCATATTTCCAGTGGACAAAGCATCTAACATTAACCAAAGCCAATGCGTGACATAAAGAGAGGTTGAAACGTGGCGTCGAGGCTTTGCAGAAGTCAAATACATGCAGAAAAAGCTGAGAAACCAGAAGCAGTTTCCTACTCAAATTTAACCCTGATGACGTGTTGGCGCTTTTGAAAGACATTTTCAGACATGATTTATGAAAGGCTTTTTAAATGTTCTGTCTCTGTCCTTCTTACTTGGCACCAGACGGATCCTCAACCAGAACAGCATGCGGGTAAAACATCTACATCTCATGCAGCGTAACCTGGTTTTGACGTAGTTTCCCGTTAACTCCAGCTTTAGCCACGTCTCACGGGCTCAAACTTTGCTCTTTCGGCTTTCAGGTGGAAACAACAAACCTGTACAATCTGCTCTCTTCATCTAAAGTGAACCGGAGCGGGTCGAAACAAGACTACTGCTGCTTTAAGAGACGGCGCCACCTTCCCATCCGGTGTCTGACCAAAAGACGCATTGAGCAGCTGTAGATAGATATAGATATATACATTTATTTGTTCGTTCCAGTCAATACAGTATGCACAGTATAATGAATGTGAACATATTCGTAGATATTGCTGGAAGTTCCTCAGTGTTTGTTTAAACCCTTCACTAAACCAAAGCTTCTTCATCACAAACAAACCCATTCCTCCAAATAAGGAAATGTTTTTTTAATCTCTGCGAAGCTTATACAGATTGTCTTGGAGGAAACATCTGCAAACACTTACACTGAGCTCACAAACCAGACGTTCACGGTGTGGCTTCTCTGATGAAGGGTCCGCCACCTGCTTCGGTGTTTTTCCAGGTGTTTTCATCGCTAAAGCGCCTCAAGGTCTAATTCAAAACTGCGTAACAAGGCGACAGGAGAGGAGAAGCAAAAACGCACTCAAGGAGATGTCACGTAAAAAAATCGTCTTAAATAAAACTGTTAAAGTCTAGTAAAGTAGAGTCAGGGATCTTGATCTTGATAGAATTGAGCAGATTTTCAAACAACAGAAGAGGCTGAATCTATTTTGTAATATTTTATGGCCATTTTATGTGTATATATTTGTTTTCTCAGGCAAGATGTCTCCATAAACGTGCTAAAAATAAACCCCCACACAGTTCAGACGGACTAAAAGCATAAAAATACTTTGCACTGGGGATTTGGGGTGCCAGGGATTTTTGGATTTGATCTTATACCAAGTAATGCTGTGGCAAACATCGCAATATTGATCCGACACCAATGACTTTTGTGATAAAATAGAATGAAACTCGTCAACTATGAACAATTTGACCATCACTATCAGTGTTTTCTTTATTTTCTGAACTAAGAAAAGTGAATCTATGTGCAGAAAACCTCAAATATAAACAGCATATTTCAAAAATGTCATCAAATTGCATTAAAATTCATGCTTTTTTGGGAGAAATTTTAAGAACTGATATTAGTATAAATATTTTTTTTATTCCTAAGTCAGTAACTACTTTGTACTTTTAAAACCAGTTAGAAATGTAGTGCAGTAGAAAGTACAGATACTGCTCTCAAATGTGGTGAAGTCAAAGCAAAAGGTATCTACTGTGAACATTCCTTTAAGGCCAGACACTTTTGTCGGCATGTCGGCTTTCATGTGGAAACAACAAACTTGTCCAATCTGCTCCTAAAGATGTTTTATTACTTAATTTAATCCACTTCATCCATAGATTTCTCTGAGACATTGTAACTTTAAATTACGGCTGCACGGTTTTGGAAATATTATTGCAATATTTTCATTTCCAGTTATAAAGGATGACAGTTAAGTACTCAATTCTTGTCTTAAATATAGTCGCTCAGGTACAAATACACACATTGGAGACCTTTGGAGCGATAAAATGTGTTCAAACTGGAGCTGCTTTGTCCATTTCTCTGCAAACAATAAAAATACATTACCCGGGCATTTTAAACATCTCAGACATTTTATTCATCTTCCTTTATCTGTGTTTGAAATAAGGAAAACAATTTATGAGGATTTTGAAGCAAGAGCTTTGACAATAAAATACTTCAACACGTACTTGCTGTTTCTGTACTTAGCGGCACTTTTGAGGTTCATAAAAACAAGCTCGGGGGCGCAGGAAACACAAGATCATTTAACCATTTGACATGATCGCCTGTCTTTGGGATACACAAACTGCAATTATGACAAGTATGATAATCATTTTTCGATATATTACTCAGCCCTCCTTCAAATGCAGTTTTCTTGGAATGCATTTCTCTCCCACAAAGACATCCACACATCAAAACCGTACAATCTGGGACTGAACAAGATTTTGACAAAATGTACTGAAGGATTTGTTTATGTTCAATTCCAAGCCTGGTTTATTAAAGTTTTAAGACAAAAAAAGGAACATTTTCAGATCTAGTTTATTCAAAAACTAAACAAGAAATCTAAAATCCATGTGTAAAGTTTTATGGAACTAATATGTGTACAAAATGAACCAAGAGATTTAAACCTGGTTCTGTTCATCTTTCACATTTAAATGTCCCAAATATGTGCAATTTGTGTAAGTTTTTACACATAAAATGCCCTATTTCTACATGAAAACAGTACATGATGATAAACTTGTAATATATTTCTTTCTTCCATTTATGTGGGTAAACTACAGGAGAATGTGCGATGTTTTCCCGTTCACCTGCAGCGTCTCTTGTACTTTGTTTCTTTCCACGGCTGAGACAGTGACGTCTGCACCGAGACTAACACAACCTCCACCACAAAAGTTACATCGTGCACATTTCATTTCATTTCTTCAACAAATACAACGTTGCAGTTCATCAAAAACAACTTGACCAAAGCCACTGGGAAAATCTGAGGCATTTTTGGGCCAAGGTCACTCTCTGTATCCACAATCGAACCATAAACCAGCGCCGGCCGCTCTGGTGTCACTGAGACTGAGACTTTGGCACTTTGGAAAGCAGCTGGACATTTCCAAGGCCAGGACAGAATAATGGAATAACCCAATCATTGATCAACCAGGATTAAGAAGAAATTATAATAAATAAAAACTCTTTAAGGTGAGATGCTGCAGGTGAACAGGGACAAATCTGAAATTTAAAGATATCAATTGTAAACCTCTCCTGTAGTTTACTCACATAAAGTTAAGGAAAAAAAAATATTACAAGACAATACAATTTCAGTCTAAAAAATTAGTGGTTAATTTTGTACACAGTTAAGTTAGAAACAATGTACACGGGGGATTTTGGATTTCATGTTTAGTTTTTGAGGTAAATTAGATATGACTGAGAATTGGCCTAAAAATTCAAATTTCGACTCATTTTTAAGACTTTAATACATCAGTTTTAGAATTTGATATCAACAAATCCTTTGGTACGTTTTGTCAAAATCTTGTTGAGTCCAGATTGTACAGTTGAGTGTAGGAGCTACTTTAAGGCTGATCTTTATGTGTCTGTCGCAGAAAAATACATTTTAAGAAAACAGCTTTTGAAGTCACAATGTCCCAGAGAAATCTATGGATGAAGTGGATAAAATGAAATAATAAAACATCTTTAGGAGCAGATAGGACAAGTTTGTTGAAAGAAAGACACGAAAGAAAAAAAGATTTAAAAGATTTGAGCTGTTGAGAGTGAGAAAGATGTGTAACTTCTAAGACTCTTTATATCGACACCATCGTCTGTGAGTGTTTTATGGTACTATTTATTTATTGAAACTTAATTTTTATGATTTTGCAGTATATAGTATATAGTTTATAGATTAGTAGTAGTTGAAAATATTATTGTTTATCATGATAATTGCAAATATATCACACACATTTTGTTATCGTGACAGGCCTAATGCACAACATTCTATGCCTTTCCAAGCTTTAAGTCTCATATCACAACTACACAACACATTCTGCAGAACCAAAACACAATGATCAACTCTTTAAAGACAAACTGCAAGTAACACTCTCTTAACATTTTCTACTGTCTGTCGATAAAAGCAGCACAGCACCATCGACCACAGACGCAGAGACTAAACAGAACACAGGAGTGATAGTCAGATTATAGGAGTGTGAAAAGCACAACACAAAGACCGAGTTAAGATCCAGACTCCATCGTGTCAGCAAGAGAAAGTGTCAGCAGTCACCTCCAGACTCTCGCTCTGGAACCTACAGATCGAGTCAGAAATCTGGGGTAAAATGGACTCAGACTTCATCAAAGCAAGGTTTAGTGTCTAAACTAGACTTGGAGAGGCTTCTCCATGCATTTGTCCTCAGTGGGTCAGACGACTGTAACGACTGTTCACTGGCCTCTCCAAACGAGCTGTAAAACAGCTGCAGTACATCCAGAACACTGCTGCTCCTGACTAGAACCAGGAGCAGAAGTACCAGCACATTAGTCTGTGTCAGGTCTGTGCACGGGCCTCCTGCTGGTGCCAGAATCAGGACTAAACATGGGCTGGCCTCCTACTGGTGCCAGACTCAGGACTAAACACGGACCGGCCTCCTGTTAGTGCCAGAGTCAGGACTAAACATGGACCGGCCTCCTGCTGGTGCCAGAGTCAGGACTAAACACGGACCGACCTCCTGCTGGTGCCAGAGTCAGGACTAAACACGGACCGACCTCCTGCTGGTGTCAGAGTCAGGACTAAACATGGACCGACCTCCTGTTAGTGCCAGAGTCAGGACTAAACATGGACCAGCCTCCTGCTAGTGCCAGAGTCAGGATTGAACATGGACCGGCCTCCTGCTGGTGCCAGAGTCAGGACTAAACATGGACCAACCTCCTGCTGGTGCCAGAGTCAGGACTAAACATGGACCGGCCTCCTGCTGGTGCCAGAGTCAGGACTAAACATGGACCGGCCTCCTGCTGGTGCCAGAGTCAGGACTAAACACGGATCGGCCTCCTGTTAGTGCCAGAGTCAGGACTAAACATGGACCAGCCTCCTGCTAGTGCCAGAGTCAGGACTGAACATGGACCGGCCTCCTGCTGGTGCCAGAGTCAGGACTAAACATGGACCAACCTCCTGCTGGTGCCAGAGTCAGGACTAAACATGGACCGGCCTCCTGTTAGTGCCAGAGTCAGGACTAAACACGGACCGACCTCCTGCTGGTGCCAGAGTCAGGACTAAACACGGACCGACCTCCTGCTGGTGTCAGAGTCAGGACTAAACATGGACCGACCTCCTGTTAGTGCCAGAGTCAGGACTAAACATGGACCAGCCTCCTGCTAGTGCCAGAGTCAGGATTGAACATGGACCGGCCTCCTGCTGGTGCCAGAGTCAGGACTAAACATGGACCAACCTCCTGCTGGTGCCAGAGTCAGGACTAAACATGGACCAACCTCCTGCTGGTGCCAGAGTCAGGACTAAACATGGACCGGCCTCCTGCTGGTGCCAGAGTCAGGACTAAACACGGATCGGCCTCCTGTTAGTGCCAGAGTCAGGACTAAACATGGACCAGCCTCCTGCTAGTGCCAGAGTCAGGACTGAACATGGACCGGCCTCCTGCTGGTGCCAGAGTCAGGACTAAACATGGACCAACCTCCTGCTGGTGCCAGAGTCAGGACTAAACATGGACCGGCCTCCTGCTAGTGCCAGAGTCAGGACTAAACATGGACCGGCCTCCTGCTGGTGCCAGAGTCAGGACTAAACATGGACCGGCCTCCTGCTGGTGCCAGAGTCAGGACTAAACACGGACCGGCCTCCTGTTTGTGCCAGAGTCAGGACTAAACATGGACCGACCTCCTGTTAGTGCCAGAGTCAGGACTAAACATGGACCGGCCTCCTGTTAGTGCCAGAGTCAGAACTAAACATGGACCGGCCTCCTGCTAGTGCCAGAGTCAGAACTAAACATGGACCGGCCTCCTGCTGGTGCCAGAGTCAGGACTAAACATGGACCGGCCTCCTGCTGGTGCCAGAGTCAGGACTAGACACGGACCGGCCTCCTGTTAGTGCCAGAGTCAGGACTAAACACGGACCGACCTCCTGTTAGTGCCAGAGTCAGGACTAAACATGGACCGGCCTCCTGCTAGTGCCAGAGTCAGGACAAAACATGGACCGGCCTCCTGTTAGTGCCAGAGTCAGGACTAAACACGGACCGACCTCCTGTTAGTGCCAGAGTCAGGACTAAACATGGACCGGCCTCCTGCTGGTGCCAGAGTCAGGACCAAATATGGACCGTCCTCCTGCTGGTGCCAGAGTCAGAACTAAACATGGACCGACCTCCTGCTGTTGCCAGAGTCAGGACTAAACACGGACCGGCCTCCTGTTAGTGCCAGAGTCAGGACTAAACATGGACCGGCCTCCTGCTAGTGCCAGAGTCAGGACTGAACATGGACCGGCCTCCTGCTGGTGCCAGAGTCAGGACTAAACATGGACCAACCTCCTGCTGGTGCCAGAGTCAGGACTAAACATGGACCGGCCTCCTGCTAGTGCCAGAGTCAGGACTAAACATGGACCGGCCTCCTGCTGGTGCCAGAGTCAGGACTAAACATGGACCGACCTCCTGCTGGTGCCAGAGTCAGGACTAAACACGGACCGGCCTCCTGTTAGTGCCAGAGTCAGGACTAAACATGGACCGACCTCCTGTTAGTGCCAGAGTCAGGACTAAACATGGACCGGCCTCCTGTTAGTGCCAGAGTCAGAACTAAACATGGACCGGCCTCCTGCTGGTGCCAGAGTCAGGACCAAACATGGACCGGCCTCCTGCTGGTGCCAGAGTCAGGACCGAACATGGACCGGCCTCCTGCTGGTGCCAGAGTCAGGACTAAACATGGACCAACCTCCTGCTGGTGCCAGAGTCAGGACTAAACATGGACCGGCCTCCTGCTAGTGCCAGAGTCAGAACTAAACATGGACCGGCCTCCTGCTGGTGCCAGAGTCAGGACTAAACATGGACCGGCCTCCTGCTGGTGCCAGAGTCAGGACTAAACATGGACCGGCCTCCTGCTGGTGCCAGAGTCAGGACTAAACACGGACCGGCCTCCTGTTAGTGCCAGAGTCAGGACTAAACACGGACCGGCCTCCTGCTGGTGCCAGAGTCAGGACTAAACACGGACCGACCTCCTGTTAGTGCCAGAGTCAGGACTAAACATGGACCGGCCTCCTGCTGGTGCCAGAGTCAGGACCAAACATGGACCGGCCTCCTGTTAGTGCCAGAGTCAGGACTAAACACGGACCGACCTCCTGTTAGTGCCAGAGTCAGGACTAAACATGGACCGGCCTCCTGCTGGTGCCAGAGTCAGGACCAAACATGGACCGTCCTCCTGCTGGTGCCAGAGTCAGGACTAAACATGGACCGACCTCCTGCTGTTGCCAGAGTCAGGACTAAACACGGACCGGCCTCCTGTTAGTGCCAGAGTCAGGACTAAACACGGACCGGCCTCCTGCTGGTGCCAGAGTCAGGACCGGCCTCCTGCTGGTGCCAGAGTCAGGACCGGCCTCCTGCTGGTGCCAGAGTCAGGACCGGCCTCCTGCTGGTGCCAGAGTCAGGACCGGCCTCCTGCTGGTGCCAGAGTCAGGACTGAACACGGGGAATCAGCGTTTCAGTTTTATTCAGCTAAATGTCAGACAGGCCTCTGCTCTGACAAAGTTTAAATCCAGACTAAAAACAGTTCTGTTTAGCTGTGCACCCAACTGAAGGATTTTTACCTGAACTCTTCTCTTTTAAATATTTTATTGTTATGATTTTGTTTGTCTTAAGCTGTTTTGGGATTTTAATACAAGTTTATTCTTTTATGTAAAGCACTTTGAATTGCCTCGTGCCTGTGTGTACAAATCGTGCTCTTTAAACTTGCCATTGCTGTCTGACACACTTGTGATTTCTGATGCTTGATAGAGATGTTAGATACATTGTTTGTGTATTTGATACATGTTTGCAGTGAATACCACACTCTCAACACAAACATGTGACACTGGTCCTGCTCCCACAGCTCACGATTAAAATGTGTTCTGTGTGTGAGTGATGGACTGATGAGTTTAGAGATCTGATGATTGTGTTTAGACTTTAATCACAAAATGTCCTTTTCACAAGAGCGTTTGAAGTTGTGTTTTCAGTGTTACAGGCACGCAAGCTTTACGAAAAGTCTCAGAAAATGTGCAAAGCGATCAAAAAGAACAGTTATTTTTCAGATTTTTATGTCCCAAATGTGCAATTTTGGTCTATTTTAATTTCTACATGGAAACATTACGAGATGAAAAACGTGTAATACATTCAATTCTTTCTGTATATAATTAAACTACAAAAGAAGCTTCAAATTGATACCTGTAACTGTAACATTTCTTCGTACTCACCTGCAGTGTCTCGCTCGTCTCTTTATTTTTACGCATCAATTACGCACAGTTACTGAACAAAACCAACACTTTACGCACACGACACTTGTAAATAAACATCACACAAAGACACAGACGACGTAACTGAACGTCAGCTCAAACTTCTGACCTGCTACGAACAGCACGAGTCCAGCTCTGAGCCACGACGACGACGCGCGGCTCGGCTCCATGTTCCGGCCCCGCGGGACGCACCGCTCGCTCCAACTGTCACCGCACTCACTCCCCGAGCTCCGACTGGATCATCTTACCCCGCAAAATAGGTCCAACACTCCGGGACAACCTATGAACAGCGTGCGTAAGAGAAAAAAACCAAACATGTGCCGTCCGTGCGTAAAGGCTCTTTCCTTGGCTCCAGCCCCGGTCTATTGATAGCATCAGCGGCAGAAGCAGCGGCGATGTGATCCGAGGGGGAGCTGCAGACAGGACGGGGAAACGGGAGAGGGTGGTGGGGGTGAGGGGGGATGGGGACGACTCGGATGCCACAGCGCAGGGAACGGAAGAAAGTGGATTTCTTTCGCCAATTACGCACGAAGCTAAAGTGGATTTCTTACGCCAATTACGCACGAAAACCGTTGATCCTTGTGTTTTCAGAGTGTTTTAGGCAGAAATGACAACAGAACATGAGTCACAGTGTTTCATCACCGTCTTCTAAAAGGCTAGTTAAACAGAGACGGAATTATTATATTCAAGACGAGACGGGGCAGGCAAATCTCATTTTTGTCAGTTTACTTTCTCATAAAAACATTCATGAAGAAACTACAACAACATTTCTGCTCCTGTTAAGATGTTTTGTTATTTCTTAATGCACTGTATTTCTCTGGGACATTGTATCTTCAAAGAGCATTTTTTTCAACTGCATTTTTTTCCCACAGAAACATAAAGATCAGCCTACAAACTTTGACTGAATAAAAATTAAAAATTAGCCACGCACATTTTTTCTGCCAATAAATATAATCTTAAATTGCTGCTGTAGATTAGTTATGTAGTTAGTTATTAGTTATGTAGATGTAAGGTTAAAAAAATGTAGTATGTAATGTTTTATTTTATTTTATGTGCAAACACTGCCAAAACTGCACCTATTTGTGATATTTAAATCTGAAAAATGGACAGAGCTTGGTTTAGATTTCTTACTACATTAGATTTAAAATACAGACGTAAATATTCAGACTGGCATAAATATTTAACTTTCACCTATTTTTTCTGAGGTGAATCTTTAATAAATCAAGGTTTAATAAATCCTTCGGTATGTTTCAGCCGCTCAGTATTTGTCAGGCCAATTAATCTCATTTTGGAGAAAGTTTTTGATGTTAGAAAATGATGACCATCCCACACGAGACTCACGGGTGTCGAGTTTTTGTTTGGAGACGCGCTGCCCCCTGGTGTGCTTGTGTGTCAGTGCACACAAGTCCTCCACAGACCAGTGTCTTGCCATAAAGTTCGAGAACACTTTATTTCTGCACACTTTCTCTGGACTGTATGAATAAAAACACAAAGTAATGGCATTTCTGAAGTCTTGACCAGTTGAACGCCAACATTTTCAGAGTATTACGCCTTCATTTGATGCAAAAAACATATCAAATAGTACAAGAGAAACAGTCTGCTCTTTTCAAAACCTTTTTAATTAGTACATTCTTGTTATATCTCAGTATTAAGACATCTATTTTAGCAAAAACACAACTTGCATTTCTAAAGAACAGGCCCTTTTAAACAATAGTGCTTGGCTAGTTCTGGTTGCTGGAGGCTGAAACAGGAGGGTGTGCTGTTAGCATGCTCGCTGTTGTGTGTGTGGTTGTGTTGTGCAAAACTTTGGCTTCTGAAAGTTGTGACAAACACCTGGAATGCATCAGGAAGTGAAGACTATGTTGAAAAATATAGTACTGTTTTTCATGTTTTTAAGACACAAGGGGCAGCACCTTTAATGCAATCTATTCTGTTATGTATTGTATCTTAAAAACATTAACACTATTATATGTCTGTAAACTGTATTAAACATTAGTCACGGAAAGTCCTATGGAAAATGATTAAACATGACTGCATTGTCATATCAAAATCTACTAAATCTCTGCATTCTAATAGTTATCGTTGGATTGGATTGGAGTTCTCATGGTTCTTCCTGATGTGACATCACAGTTCAAATGTACTCAGTTCCAAACGGCGCTCGGTTTCTTCCCTCTCTCTGGAAACAGCCACACTTTCACACACGTCTCTCCAACTCCATCAAAAGTGCCCGTCTTTGTGAGCTTCAAAACGCTCTCAAACACGTCCAAACGCAACTGGGAGGAAGGTCAGTAAACACCACGGTCACTTCAGCAGCAAAGACTGAACAAGGACATGAGTCTAGAATCTTGATTTTCAACCAGTGTGCCGGGGAACACTGGTGTGCCTGGAGGTTTTTCCAGGTTTGCCTTAAAAATGTGAGTTAACAGATTCACAAATAAGGATGCAATTGACTAATTTACCTGAACGTGTCCTGAGCAACTTTTGTACCCAAGGAGAACGCAAATCTATCACTATTGCCAAATTTAAAGACATTATTTGCTCATTATGTTCCATATTTTTTCACTAAATGGTCTGATTTGGTCATGTTTTAGAAGTAGGTGGTGTGCCGTGGTATCTTTTAAACCCAAAAAGTGTGCCGTAAATCAAAAAAGGCTGAAAAACACTGGTCTAGAACATCATAAAACACAGATGATGCAGGTTTTAGATTAGATGTTCCCTAAAATGTGTCCTCTGCAGTGGACCTATTCTTCAGTGCCGCTGGTGTTAGACCCGTCAGGCGCCCAGGGACCCTCTCCAGATCTTTGTGCAAGGCCCGGTCTGGACGATTTTACCTGCGGTGCGTGTTTTGGGTGGAAGGGTCAAACCAGAGCGCCTGGAGGAAACCCACCCAGACACAGGAGGAACACTCTGTGCGTGTCTTCAGGGCCAGTCCGTGGCATAAACAATCTAAGCTAATGTTTAGGGCCACAAACTGACCAGTAGGGGGCCACATGCTCTGGTGGGTTGTATCCAGACCAGAAAGAGACCATAAACACAAGCTGAAGGAAACATATTCAGCAATTTTCGTATTGTTATTAGCCTTTAAACACACTCTCGAGTACATTCAATTTTCCATCTTATGTTTTGAAACAACAAAAAAAGTTTCTTATTCATGAAGCTATCCATCAACAAACGCAATGAGCGTAGCAGCAGCAGTTATCGTTTTTAGAAGCAGAAATACTCAGTGTGTGGCGATGATTTAAGGACTTAAAACAGCGGAAGATTCTCAGATAAGTGACGTATAAAATATGGCAAAATATGACAAGAAAATATGTCCCGGATCAACAGTGTTCAGCAGTAAGTGTGTTTGGCGCTCGGAGAGAGAGGATTTTCTCAAAAACATTCCCCAAAACAGCGTGAATGCAGCTGAATGTTACTCCAGGTGTGTTTTTGATGATGGAACATTATTAGAACAGGGTTAAAAGCTCAAAATAAAATAGTCACTGTAGCAGAAAACGTGTCCTTTAAAATGTGCAGTTAATGTGTATCTATAACAGAAATGCTCCAAGCCTCGAGCTCATCTTTAAATATAAACTCTATGTTGCTCCTCATCTTTGTGTCAATCCTTTATTCAGCCTTGTATGTTTTGCTCCGTGCTTTTTCGATTTTCAGTTAAATTTTTCTACTCTATAATCTAGGGCCGATATGTCAAAAAATTATGATCACAGTTTTCTTGGGGCCAGATCATGATTTCGATTCTATCATGATTCACGTTCACTTTCACGTCTGTCTGAAATAGAGCTGCACGATTCAGGAAAAATGTCTAATTGTGCAACTGCGATTAGATTTGTGATTTATGTTTTAATAAGAGGAATCGGTTCAAATTCACAATTCACTTTTAGTCGCGTCTTTGTCGTTTTTAGTCGCGTTTTGGTGCATAGAGTCGTGTTTGTTGCTTCTAGGCAACTAATCGATTATTGAGGTAATGGGAAACTAGTAATCGAGTGTTTGTTATCAGGTATCCTTAGACTTCCAAACATGAGATGCAGAGAAGAGGTTTATGACTTGGACAAAATAAGAATGACTTAAATCACAGGAAAGTATTCTTGATCAAAAACCCATTTTGTCTGTAAATATTCTCCACCAGGATGTTCTCAAGAGACATCTATTTAGTTCTATGCGGGTCAGCATTTTGTGTTCTAAAAAACTAAGAGATGAATCCAAATAATAATGGCCAGACTAATCCATTTGTTTAGTTAAAATCCTAATAGTAATAACCCCTTTTGAGATGTTTGTGAAATTGGTCTGGTAATTATTGAAAAAAAAATAAATAAAATGGTGCACTGTCATAATATCGTAAATTAATGCGTCACAGTGTCAATAGTGAAAAAAAATAAAAAATAAAAAATAAACACAATAATGAATAAATGATGATTAAATCCTGTACAGAACTGTGTATTAGGAGTCCACGGTCAGAAATTTTGTACCCGGGGCCCAGAATTCTATGTGCTCCGGCCCTGGTAATAGTAATAGTACATACAGTGACACGACAGCAGCGCCCCCTCCTGTCCCTAAGGCCAGACACAAGCGGAGGATATGGACCGGTCCACGGGGCGTCCACCGCTCTAAAGGTGAGGACCAGACATTAAGATTTTGTTCTAAATTGACTTGACAGACGTTGTCGCTCAGACCTCGTGTTCAGATGTTCTGAAAGTACAGCACAAAGTGGTCACATCGTTCTGGGGGGGGGGAAAGACTGAAGAAGTTCATTCCTAAGCCTTTACAAACTGAAAAGTGAATCTTTCTGATGCTGTTCCTCTCTTGGCTGTGGTACTTAAATATCTCAGTTGCCTAAATGCTGGTTGCTGCTTCTGTACATCACTCCTTCTTTATCTCCTGTTCATTCCTACTGATTCACATTTAGTCATTTTAATTCTCATAAATTCCTGATAATTCCAATAAAATTTTTCCAAGTTTGAAAATTCCTAAAATTTTGCAACCCTATCACTCACCCTAATCTATTTTAAGTAGCCTGTTCTTAAAAAATACTTAAGTGAAATTGCTATCAGCTTTGCAATTTATGTTTTAACAAACATTTTATAACGAGAATTTGTTTTTGAAAGTGAGCTAAAAGCACACAAATAATGATGTACAAATGTAACAGAGTGCACTGATGTTTACGTGACTGATGTAAAGCATTCGTTTTAGTGGAATAACAAAGCGAGCTACATAAAAGAAGTGCATTCATAGTAAATTTAAAAGACTGAAAGATTTTTTTCATGTAATAAAGTTACATTTGTGTTGTCCCAGCACAGAAACCTTTCCTCGGAGTTCAACATTCAAAACAGCAGACATGTCGTTATCTTCAGAGCATAACAGCATGTTTTTCCAAAACAAAAACAAAAACAGAAAAAAACGAAAAAAAACAAAGGTATTACAGAGATGATTTATAGACGGGCGTGTTTTTTGACTGTAAAAACATTTCTGATTGGTTGAGGATGGATCCAGGAACACCTACTCACCCACACCTTTTTGCACAGATCCACACTCCAGGACTAAACACCAGGGACAAGTCTCGCCACTAAAACATTACATAAAGTCGATTGATTTGTGTAAAATATTCAACGTACACGAGCAAAAAACAAGTCACAACGCACTGATCTCCTGAGGCTTGGAAAAAGTTTTGTAATCCATGTAGAACTTATTTTCTCTTGAACTCGCGGAAACAAGATGGCGGCGCCCACGGCAAGTTCTGGAATAAGGTGAATACTTGGAGCAGGGTCTGGAGGGTCGAGTGAGACAAAAAAACAAAACAAAAAATTGCTAAAAATGTACAGGTTGGTGTGCTACGAGGCCGTCAATATGTAACATCCACTTTTCCGAGTCTTTAACAGATTATTGGCAAGGCAAGGCAAGGCAAGTTTATTTGTAGAGCACAATTCGTACACAGGGCAATTCAAAGTGCTTTACATAAACAGGAAAAGTTGCATTAAAATCACAAAACACAAAAAGACACACAGAATCATTTTAAAATCATTTAAAAATAATTTTAAACGGCGCTCTCTTATGTTTGAGTTAATCCTGTAGTGTCCCCGTGTTCACCCACCCCCTAGCCCCGCCCACTTCCCTGCACTCGTTGTAATTATTTCCAAAAATTCAAACTTCTGAACAAACATAAAGAATTAAAAAAAAAAAAACACACATAGGCACTTTTCAAAAACAATAAGTCAATAAAAATGTGCTTTTAAGAACAGTTTTTTTTATGTAAAGTTATGTTATGTTATATATAGTTTATGTTATAAGAGGCTACCTGAGGAAAAACAACGAAAAACACAATGTATTATTTTAAACCTACATAAATATGACAGACGTAAGTGCATAATGTCAGTCGAGCTGTCAGAATTAAAGTTGTATTTTGATCATTGTGATTGTGCTGCAGATTCTAAACACATGAAAAGAGTGCCATTAAATCAAAATATCTAAAAGGAATAAACTAATTTCATCAATAATGCACTTTATTTGTAGATATTCTCTCTCTGGAAGTGTTCACTCTCCATATTTGAACTCATTAAAATGTACTGTAAAAGTCTAAATGAAAAACAGAAATAAATGTTTGACTTAATCATTATTAAACTAATTATTTTAAGTTTTTTTTTTTGTTACGTTCAATTGTCTCCACAGTGCACTCCAGACTCTGTGCCGTTCTTCTCCAGCTCCTCCTGAGGGCGCCAGAGTACACTGAATCTCACCTCTTCTCTCAGCTCTCTCCGTAAGCTTCTCCTTTTTTTCTATTTTCTTTTTTTTTCATCTTCCAGATGCTGGTGACACTCACAAACCCTCGCTGCAGAGACAGCGGGTTGTAAAAGGCGACAGAGGAGCAGATCTGTTGATGCCTCGTCGAACTTTATCATCGGCGTTGGATTCGTTTTTATCGAAGGATATTTTGAAACGTGGGCTTTTTTATTGTCAATAGAAAGTTCAATATGTGGCAGTGTCATTTGAGGCAGAAGAATTACTCAAAATAAATACAAAATAAAAAACGAAAAAAAAAAAAAACGAAAAAAAAAAGCCTGAATAAATAAATGAATAAATAAAGAAATTAACCATCAATAAATACATTGTCTAGACAAATAAATAAACACATTGCCTGAATAAATAAGTAAATAAATAAATAAACTGTCTTAATAAATAATCTAATTGTAGCCCTGCGACGAGTTGGCCACTGTCCAGGGTGTACCCCGCCTAAGGCCCAAAGTCACTGGGATAGGCTCCAGTCACCCGCGACCCCTATCTTGAATAAACATAAATTGCATTAAAAATTAACAAATAAAAAAAGCCTAAATAAATTGCTTGAATAACAATATATAGCTCAGATAAATAAATACATGGTCTAAATAAAAAAAACTGTCAAAACAAATGCTTAAAAACTGTTAAATAAATGCATACAAGTTGCCAAAATAAATAAATACATACATAATGTGCCTCATGAAAAAATAACAAATGATAATTATTTAAAAAAAATATAAGAAATATGGTCATGTTTTCTTTTTAATGATTAATTTGAGAATAATACAGAGATAAATAAATTCTTGCGCAGACATGTTTGGTTTTATTTCATTTTAGGCGGTGCTCAGTGTGAAATGTGTTGACAATTACTGGATGATAAAAACATAAAATGATAGCATTTGGGTTTTAAAATCTTGAATTGTAAGTGATCACTTATGTTTTTTCCTTGGACATATTTAAAAAAAATAAATTGTGTTACATGTTTTCTCACATTCTTTAAATGTATCATCTTCTACCAAATGCGTCGTTTTGAACCAAAATAATTCAGTATTTTTCACAATAAAGCCGTAACGTCCCACACAGTTAAGTTCCTCAGACACTCAATGACCCCATTATCCAATCAGCTGCCACGATAAGTCAAATGGGCGGGTCTCCCCTCCTCGATGTCAATAAGATGAGTTCATGTTGTGGAACTCAATGATGTTTGTAGCCGAGAGAGAAAACGGAAGAGGAAAGACACACAATCACAGACACAGCCGACAAATGAAGAGTGAAGAAACAAACAAAACACAGTCACCTTAGAGGGCCGTTATTTTACATTTCACACATTCTACATCTGATCTTGCAGCTCCCTCCAGAAAATACACCGTCAGAGAACAGACCTATAAGTGTTTTCTTTTTTTCTTCTTCTTTGTTATTAGCAATAAAATCACTCAAAATATTTAACGTTGCCAAATATAAAAAAGAGCCGGGCTTTGTCAGATTTGTCTTCAGGTCAACGGCGGCCATGTTGTGAGGCAGGGGGAGACGACAAACCAGAAAAATACATATTTAATCATGACAGGGACTTACAAAGATGTTTAATAAGTAAAAAAAAAGTCACTTGGTTCTCCTTTAAATCGTGATATTGATATTAAATGACAAAATGAAGAAATACATCAGCAGAATTCTGGTTGAAAACTACATCGTTGATTTCCGCCTGCCCCTTTACGGTATGACATCGTAAATGTCATCACAAAAAAAAAGAGAAAATAAAAAGAGGAGAGCAAAGACGCAAGGGAAAGCAAGGGATTTTTATTTTATTTTTGTCAATATGGTTAGAGACGCTGCAGAATCCGAGGTGGAGCAGCACTTAATAAATAAACGGAGCGCCAAGTATGAGTAGTGGGCGTGTCTTGGGGTTAAGGGGCGTGTCTGGGGGGCAGGGAGAGTCAGAACAATGGCGTCTTGAATGCAGGAGATTAAAAATTACTCAAACATGCATTAATCACTCTGAATACAACTTTGAGCGGGAAAATTAGACAAAAAAAACAAAAAAATCATAATTTGGTGTGAAAAGCTCTTGAAAGTCAATTTAGCATCTTATGTCTCATAAAAAAAAAAAAAAATAATAATTCTACCAACTGGACAAAAGTTTGGACAAAAGCGACTCACCAGTTCTCAAGTTCTCTGTCAGAAAAACTAAAAAAGCTACTTGGATGAGTAGTAAAATGTGTGAAAACTTGTCCAGTTTGCCGTATTCAATTTTCTTCTGCCATATTATGTCTCCTTTAATAATAAACCATGTCACAACAGTGTTTCCTCACATTTTGTTCTCTCAAAATTGCCTTTTGATTGATTCCTGCATGTTTGACTTAATCCTGTATGGATTCGAATGCACAGAAAATTCCTGTTTTCACCTACCCCCTATCCCCGCCCACTGCTCTGTACTTGGCTGTGATTCAAGAAAGAAATCAGACGAGGTCTGAAAAATGTTCTTTTTCAACTATAAACTATAAAAATGATCACAATAAAAATGCGACCGCTTGCTGCTGCCGTTTTCAACAGGAAGTCGATGGACCCTTTCTATTATCGCAACGTTTTCGATCAGTATTGCAATTTACACTTAACAAAACGTAAAATAATGACCTGCGTGCGTCGCGGTTCAATCCTAAACACCTGAAGAAAATACACATACATCCTCTTTAAACAGCTCATTTCTCACTGTAGGCACTCTCACCTGCCCCGCGCCGCTAATATTTCATTAATCGAGCTCGTAATTGGCTGAAATCGCCGTCCATCACCGCAGAGGCGTGTTCTCCCCCCCTCTCCCCCCTCCCCTCCCCTGCTCTCCACGTTCTCGGCGCCGTGGCAGATAGATAGAGAGCGCCGTGTGTGTTGCGCGGAGAGACTCTCAATGGCACAGGCGGCACCGTGCGTAAAAGCGATCTAAGCACTGCACGGAGAGCGCGGCGCGCCACGGAAAAGCAAACAAACAAACAAGACGCGGAGGACGGAGCGGCGAGCTGACAAGAAACAAACCAAAAAACATTTCGACGCTTTTTTACCCCCCTTTAAATTTCCTTTGCCTCGTTTCCATCGCGTGTTTTCCGAGTGGATACCTTTGCGTTTGGACATGTGAGTTCGAACTGGAGTTTACGACGAGACGGACAACGTTTTCTGTTTGTTTATTCCTCACGAAACACCTCGCTGAAGATGAAGTTCGCCGCTTGGATCTTCGTCACTTTGGTGCTTCTTATCGGGACGAGCGCGTCGCAATCAGGTAAGGGGGGAAATCCATCTTTTTACGCACGCTGTTACGAAGTTGAGCCACTACTTCTCCTGCGCGTCTGTTGTCATATTTTGCGCAGGTTTTGTCGCGCCGTTTTTGCATGCCTGGCTGGCTGAAAGTTCGCAGAAGTTTCTTTCTTTCTTTATGATGCTGCGCTCGCTCGCTTTTGGCACCTGCGTCCATCCCCGCGTCTGTTCCCGCGACTGTTTATCAATGTGGACATCCCGACGACTCTTCTTATGCGCTGGGATTCCTTTTTCTCTCGCGATAAACATCTCCGGCCGCGCTTTTACGCAATCGGCGCGGCTCCTGTTCGATTTGGCGTAAATAATTCAAGCTCGGCGCATAGACAGGAGCGTCGGTTTTAGCGGGGATTGATTTCTCGGAACGCTCGGACCCCGTGGACGTCTCCCAAGTTGTTGCCCGTTGGAAGTGGGCTCGCGTGATCGCTCGTAACGCGCGCGTGGACGTCGTGTCCGTGGAGTGAGCGCTTGTCGTTGACGCTTGTGTTTTAACGAGTGGCTTGATTTGTGAGGAAACCGAAGCGTTCGAGTGTGAGGAGGAGGAGAAGAAGAAAAGGAAGAAGTTTGTTGCGGTGTGTAATTGTTTGGGAGCGGACTGTGGAGGGTGAGAAGGAGATGACGAGCGTTTTTGGCAGTTTTGATGTTGTAAGCACTTGTTGTAAGCGTTTTCTTCTCTTTCTTCTGTCTTTATTTGTGGTTAAAGTCTTCCTGCGACTGAAACATGGCCAGATTTGAAAAGATAATACAATATATGGCAGTGTGTTCGTGTCTCGGTAAATAAACTTATACTAAATATGACATCTTGAGTCTTATGACCCTCTGAACAGATTTGGAGCTACTTGGATTAGGCTGTTTCTACATACATTTGAATATTGAGTGTCTCGTCGATGATTAAAATGATTGAAATGTGCTGCAAAAAGTGACAGAAACGTCTGGTGTAATCTCCCAAACAAATACTAAAGCGATATCTTTGCACGTTTTTGGTAAATGTTATGGTTCGCTGACAATTTGGTGCGACTTTATCTTCAGCTACAACATTTACAATCACATTCCTGAAAATAAATGAAATATTGTCGAAATTTCATCATCTAGATAATGATTTTTGTCAGTTTGGCCCTTTCTTTTCACAGTGCAGTAATACTCTGTTCGTTTTTTTTTATGAAAAACTTAATTGCAAACAGAAGTTTTACCGTAAAACTGCAACGTTCTGTGTATATACCCTTCAGTTTGATGTTGGTGTAACTTTGACTGTAACATTCAATACAAAGCAGTACATTGTAAAAAAAGTTCACATTTCAGTAGCGTTTTTTCCACTTGCCTTTTAAAATATGAAAGAAAACTACAATCATAAATGTATTATCACACAGGATTAACTCTCAAACTGCAATAATTAACATTTTGTAAAATTTGACAGTAAAATTGAACCTGAAAGTAAAGGAGAACACAAGGACAGTAAGTAATCACAAATACTGTAACTGAGGAGTATTTTTTGGTGTAATCGTTCTTTTTCGAGTAGACTTTCAAGCCTGTACTTGTTATTGAGCAGAATTCCAGCCGTGTTATTGTACTTGATTCCATTTTCAACCATCATGAGTACTGTACACGTCACACTCGTCCACATCACAGCAGCTCACAGAATGTTTAAAAAAGGACTGGCACGTTTTTGCACCGTTCAGGTCAGTGAAAAAGCCTCTTAGATAACGTTTCAAAGCAACTGCAGCAGCGGCGGTCGTGCTCAAAAAGTTGCCGTCCACAAAGAAGTGAGACGTGTGAAGGATTCGACGACAATTCGGAGCGAGCCGTGCAGATTTCCTCCCACGTCGTCCAAACATGCCGTTCCACGCCGCGTCGCGAGGTTAAGACGGTGTGAAATGTCTCTTTGTTTCGACAAGAGAAGGGCGGGGAACTGAACGAGCGACGTTATTTGAAGCGGGGTTTTAAATTAGCGCCGTTGCTAATTGGGTGACGAATCAGAACGAGACGGATGGAGCAGAGAGCGAATCGATGGCTGCTTCGTGCGAGCGTTTGAGAACTGCCAATACGTTTAGGGTTTGGGAAGTTGCAGAGTTGGATTTGAAACATTCAGATGTGACCGTTTTGGACAAAATTTCTGTGCTGAATTGAAATGTCGATTATATTTTTGTGGTGCAGAAAGAAGTAGAAATCGTGCGAGTATTTGACGTTTTGGGGGCGTAATATCGTTTTTCTGTCGTGTGGTGTGACGTGCTTTTGTAGGAAATAAATCCGTTCTACAATAAGCGTAAGGACGGCTCAACTCAAACATTACATCCTTTTGGTTTTAACTAAAGTTGAGATATTTTAACGCGTCTTGCAGTGTGACGTGACATGTTACACGCGTTAAAAATGAATCGGAAATGACCAAATCTATGTATATGTGAGTGTTGGTTTAATTATGTAACTGTCCCGTCCTTTTTTAACAATTACAAATGTATTTTTATCCGGAAACAAAGCCATCCCTCCGCAGGACGTCACACTGACCAATGTTTTCGGATGAGTTCAAGTACGATTACAAAATATAAGAATATAATAATGCTTTCTTTCGAGCTGTGTCTTAAACGTTGAAGCTCAGAGTTTGTCCTGGAGCAGAAATGACACTTGAGCTCCTTCTGGTTTTTGTGTAACTGTTGTGATTTTTTTCCCATCACATCGAAGGCCACACTTTGGATCACGTCATTAAAAGCCTTGTATCGTTTTTATATAAGTAGAGATTAAGATGTAGGTTTAGTTAAGCATGTATGCATTAGTATCCACTAATACAGTTTAAAATCACAAATTGTACCCACAAAATTGCAATTCAAACCGTGTGTAAAATTAAAAATATTTCCCTCAAATGACTTTTCTCACTTGAAAAACGTTATGACCCAATTCCAGAACTTGCCAGCGACTTTGTCACGGGGATGTAAACATGGTTCAGTTAAACAATAATCAGGATTATTCAGAGGTTTTGCAGAGAAATTCTTTATTCGAAAAATTCTCCTCAACATTTCGATTGAACGGCAAAATTCTAGGCAGAACAACTGATAAAATGTGTTTCTTTGTTTTTCTTATGTGCGTTTTTGCTCAAATGACTTCATACGGTAAAATGAAAGTAGTTTCTTGTTGTTGCTTCGATGGTGCAGAGCTTAGCTAGTGTTTTCTAATGGCAGTGGGAGATAAAGGATACTTCAACTGCCGTACAAGTGTGAATTTCCTCAACACTTGGGCTCATCTTATTTAAGGAGGGGACAGTGATTAGTGTAAGTGTGTGTGGTCCCTAAGTCTGTCAGTGATAAATGTGAGCGTCGCTGCATGTGACAGCCTTTTCTCTGTTTTCCACAACCGTTTGGATTATTTTATTTTACAAACTATTTAGCAGAGTTGTAGACTTTTATATTTGTTATCAGACTTAAGCATCTTTTTCACATTTTTGTTGTGTTTTGAGCATTTACAGGAGAAAATGTCGTCATTCACAAATCACAAAGGCTGCAATGTTTGAAGTGCAATCATTTCTTCCACAAATAAAAACACTGTCATTTGGATTAGCAGGGGACAAAAACACGACTTCAAACAACAAACGCACCTCAATGCACCATAATGCAACTAAAAGCGACAAAAACATAACTAACAGCGACAAAAACGTAACTAAAAGCACCAAAAACGTAACTGAAAGCGACAAAATGTTTGTTTGGACATTTTAAATTGCTATTCTAATCACAGTTGCACTGGTCAGAAAATATATTTTTCCTAAATGGTGCAGCTCAGTTATAGACAATTCAGAATCAGAATCATTTATTAAAGGCCACACTAGGGCTGGGCGATTTGGCCTAAAAAAAAAATCTCCGATTTTTTAAAGAAAAATTCGATTTTCGATTCGATTTTCGATTTTTTTTTTTAAACAATAATTTGAAAAATAACTGCAGTACAAATATTAGATTTTTTTTTGTCAAAAAAGTGTAACTTTATTGATGTGATTGACCATGGAGTTAAAGTGCATTTAAACAAGGCCAAAATAAAATGTAAATGAGGCCCTGTAATTCAACAATTTCAGTCTATGTTTAATAAACAGAGCATTACCTTTATAGATTAAATCTCAGTATTATATATTTACATTACCAACAATATTTTACTTGTGTAAATGTGTATGTGTACATTGTTTTTCTTACGCAAACTCATACCTATTGCATTGTGTAGTCTGTGTCCGAAGCACTGTAGACTGGGCCAGTTGTTGTCTTTGAGAGCTTTGATTATGTTTGTGCCACTATCTGTGGTCATACAGATGAGTTGTTCTTCGGGAAGACCCCAGGAGTTTAGCGCGTCCTTTAAACCATGGGCAATAATTTTGCCTGTGTGGTCATCTGGGAAGTAAGCCGTTTGGCGTTGTACAGGTGAGGCAGTGCTACATGTGAAAAATACTTGCGACTAGGTACAACGTACCTCGCATCTAAAACTTTGTCGAAAAACGAGGTTTTAATCACATGCTCAGAGTAAATGGGCAGCATATCCGTGGCGATAAAAAAAAGTGATAGCCTCCGTAATCGTTTTCCTCCGCGCTCCACCCTTGTCGTACGGCACACTGTCTCTTCTCCGTCTTATGCATCAAAGCCGTACCATTTCCAAACGACTGAATTGACAATGCCTTTCTTGAGAATAAGTTCTCCGCTACACGCTGCCGCTGCCATGTTGTTTGTTTACGTTTAAGCTGCGCGAGGGGAGGGAGTTCACAGTGCACTACGGGAACTCACAAGGAAGTGTTGAACGCGAAAAATACCGCGGCACTAACTGTGGACAAATGTATATAAAAAAGAAAATAATAAATCGAATTTGCAAAAATAAAAATCGACTTGCGCTACAAATTCGATTAATCGATTAAATCGATTTTTTGCCCAGCCCTAGGCCACACAACAGAGTTGGTGAAATTTGTTTTCAGTACAGCAGTTAATGCTCACATCTCTCATGTGTCAGTTCCATCATCAGCAACAGAAAAACAACAGAAGCACACATTTATACAGGTTACATTAAGACAGTGATTCATTTAAGGTCCGTATAGCTATTGGAAAGAAGCTGTTTTTAAATCTGACAGATTTTGTGGTTATAGACCTGTAGCGCCTCCCAGAGGGCATAAGTGTGAAGAGATGGTGAGCAGGATGTGAGATATCTGAGGTGATTCTTGTTGCTCGCTGTGTGATGCGTCTTTGGTACAGAGTGTCTATGGATGGGAGTGTGTGGCCAGTGATCTTGGAGGATTTGTTGATGATTCGTTGGAGTTTTGAACGGGAGTGACTGTCCAAGTTACCATACCAGACTATTATGGATGAAGTGAGGATACTTTCAATTATGGCTGTGTAGAACTGAAGGAGGAGATTGTGTCGTACATGGAATTTCTTGAGTTGTCTGAGAAAAAACAGTCTCTTGTTGGCCTTTTTGTAGGTTTCCTCAGAGTGTTGCTTGAATTTAAGTGAGTTACTAATGTGTGTTCCCAGGAATTTGAAAGACTCTGTGGTGGTTATTGTGTCTGCGCTGATGGAAATGGGAGTTTTGGGTATGGGTGTGCGTGAGAAGTCGACAATCAGTTCTTTTGTTTTTGATGCATTGAGCTGAAGGTTGTTGTTTTGGCAGCAAGTGACTGCTTGGGCAACCTGCTCCCGATAGTATGTTTCATTATTGTTGGTAATGAGGCCAATTATTGTGGTATCATCTGCATATCATATTGCAATTGTTATGTTTGTCACTTACATAACCTTTAAAAAAGAATGGACTAAACTCCGATAAAGTTTTTACGCATCTTTACTGAACAGTGCCATATTACAAGTGCAAGAAATCATTGCGCTGACTCAGCACTACTTACGTATGCACCGTACATTTACTCAACATAAAGTAGTGCCTATTAATATGTAGAGCACATGTATTAACTAATGTACAATAACATTGGCTTCTGTCAATACATAACAACAATAGAAAAGTAAAAGCTGCAGGTCTCTTTAACATGAACAGGAGCTGGTTCCATAACAGGAGCTAAACTCGACCTCCTGCTGTGCTTTCACACTCTGGGTCCAACTATAGACTTTTAGAGTGAAGTGGGGCTAGGTGATAGGGAAAATATTATTATCATGATTTTCTTGGGGCCAGATCAGTTTTAAATTTTATCACGATTTGTGTTCACTTATGTATTTTTCTATTGTCTCTAACAGTGTTTCTCAACCAGGTCTACAGGGACCCTAAGGGGTACGTGAGGAATTACCAGGGGGGACTTGGTTGGGTTTCAGGTTTCAAATAAAGATGAAACGTACTTTTATCTGAATCAAGATACTTTTTGAAGTATCTTGGACCGTAAATATAATTTAAACTAAAAATATAACAGAAATAATTGACCATATTCGACTAGTAAACCCATTTATTTGCCCAAAGCACAAGTTAAGGGGTACTCTGTGTGTGAGACAAAACTTAGGGGGTACTCAAGACAAAAAGGTTGGGCACTACTGGCCTATAACAGAGCGGCGCGCTTTAGGAAAAATGTTTAATTGTGATTTTTTCTGACCAGTGCTATTGTGATTAGATTTGCAATTTATGTTTTAATACTAGAATTCTGTTCAAATTCACATTTTAAACACAATCTAGTTACTTTTAGTCGCGTTTTTGTCACGTTCCGTTCTGTTTGTCATATTTAAACGTAAATGTGTTTGTCACTTTTAGTCAGGTCTTTGTCGCTTTTAGTCGCGTTTGTTGTTTGTTGCTGCGTTTTTGTCGCTTTTGAACACGTTCATCACATTTGGTCACACTTCTGTCGCTTGTTTCAGAACATGTTTGTACAAATCCAAACTAGTGTCGGCAGTTTTTATTCAAACCAAAGCAAGACGTTTTGTTGTTTGTGGAAGAAATGATTGCACTTCGAAAATTGCAGCCTTAGCCATTCGCTATTTGCATCCATTAAAATTGCGATTTTGTGTCGATTTTGTTGAATGGTGCTGCCCTGGTCTCATCTGCTCAGAGGTTTACACAATCACGATACGACGATTTCACAAAAATAGCAGATTGTCACAGGGACAAGCTCACCATTCCATTTTCATCAGCCCTACACCACGAGCGCTCAAACTTTCCCCAAAGCGCCTCCTGCTGCTTGGTTCTCAGTCACAACAATGGGTTTGTTCTTCCAGGACTCTTTCTTTTCTCTCCCTCGCAAACTAACAAGATTAATCCAGTTGAGATTTAGACATAAACTTGACATGGTTTAACGCACGGACTAAACACAGACACTTTCATTCGCTGGGGAACACAGACGACCTTCGTGTGCTACAGTTTAGTCAAAAGTCCATCATTGCTGCTTTATTTCTTATATATTTACTTTACTTCACCACATTTGAGAGCAGTAGGTGTATTTTCTACTGCACTACATTTTGGAAACACACGATGGTAACGTCCTGTGTAAAGGTTTCGAGTTCAAGTTCCGGCTTTGAGCAAACAAAACTTTATACATAAAGCACAGAAAATGTAAAAACATTTATTGGAATCACCGCTGTTGACCAAAAATAATCAGCACTAACACATAACACTTTAGCAGTTCTCCAATTCTGCGTGATATACTTTTACTTTTTAAAGTCCATTTTTAATCATCAAGTAGATTATTGCATGTGCTACTTCTACTTTTACATGAGTTTTTTTTTTTTTTTCATTTATCTGCACTGTTAGTTAAGTTGAGACACTGAAGTTTGCTCACATAAATGAAAGAAAATAACGTTTTCCAAGTTTATCATTGTGTAATATTTTGTTATAGAAAGTGGGAAAAAAAAATGGGACATTTTAGTCTGAAAAATGGACAGAACCAAGTTTAAATTTCTGGTTTGTTTTGAAGACATATTACTTACAAAAAAATTTGCAGATTGGATTTTAAATTTCTTATATCGTTTTTTAGTGAACTTGATCTGACTAAAAATTGGGCAAAAATTCTAAATTTAGCGTCATTTTTTTAAAGTTTAATAAATCAGGCTATGAATGAGATAACAAATCTTTCTGTACGTTCCATCAAACTCTCGTTGAGTCCAGATTGTAAAGTTTGGTGTGTGTGGGAGAAACTTTAAGGCTGATCTTTATGTCTCAAAAACGGCCTTTGAAGTTACAATGTCCCTGAGAAATCTATGGATGAAGTTGTTTCCATTTGAAAGCCCGTATGCTGAGAGACAAAACTGACCAAAAGACAACAAAAAAGGGTTTCGCCTGTAGTTTCCCGCCTTAAATCCCCAAATCCTTCCATCACAGCTCTCAGTTAATACTTTTTCCGCTCTTTTTTGCTCAACAATCCCCGTTCTACTTGAGTAAAACTACCCTAAAGTAAGCGTCCTCTCACTCGACTGCGATCCGTGGCTATACCTCCTTGGCTCACACGCACATATGGAAAGTTCCTCCCCCCTCGAGACAGCGCGAGCTTCGGATTCCGTCGCTCTTTGCTGCCGCTGCCATTTGCATCACAAATATCCCGGGATGCCAGGGGATGCGTGGAGAATAAATAAGCTCGGTATGGGGGCGTCGTGCCACTTTGCTTTCAGTTCAGGCCGCCTCGTTGGTCCGACAGAAGAAGTCTATCTGTCACCCAAGCGTGCAGCTATGGACGCTGTGCAACTGGACCATGATGTGCAGATTCAACCAAAAACAATCAAAAGAAATGTCTCGATTTACTCTAGGGCCGGGCGATGTGGTGATAAAAACGGAATGGTGAGCTCGTCCCTGTGACAATCTGCTGTTTTTGAGAGACCGTTGGATGTATCGTGAATGACTGTTTGTGTCTTTAATGCAAAAAAAAAAAGTGCTAACAGTGTAGTTTAGTGTGGATTTGTACAAAAGCTCAACCAAGAGCAATAAAAATGTGTTCAAAAGCGACAAAAACACGGCTACAAATAACAAATACAACTCAATGCAATAAAGACGCGACTAAAAGTGACAAAGACGCGTTTAATTATGCTAAACACGACTGAACGTGACAAAAACGCGACTAAAAGCGATAAAATTATGTTTAAAATGTGAATTTGAACTGAATCCTATTATTAAAACATAAATTGCAAACCTAATCGCAATCGCACTGGTCAGAAAAATCACAAAGCTCTTATATAGACAACAGAAAAATACAAAGTGAATCGTGCTAAAATCGAAATCATGATCTGGAAATCGTGATAATCATTTTTTGCCATATCAACCAACCCTTTTGTTGTGCAAGGTTTTGGTTGAGGGTCTGTGTCAGTGTGAATGGATTAAAAGAAGCTTTGTTTTTGGTTTTTTTTTCATAAGAAATCTGTTTTCTTGGATGTCATTCTGAGCGCAACACCGTGTGAGGAGCGACTCTACACCACATGATAACGCTACGTAACGCTAAAAACAAACCTGACATAGAGGCAACGCTTACAACATGGATGCATTAAAAGGCTCTTGTCATATCAAATGTGTTTCAAATAACAGAAAATCCGCTAATAAAGTTCGTAAAATCAAGTGTATTACTGATATTGCTGATCCTGTGCAAATGCTCACAATAAAACTCCGACGTCGTGGGATAATTTACATTTTACAGTCGTCCCGAGGTAAATCTAATCCCGTGCGAATAGGGTTTAAGACGCACTTAATACTATGAGTCAAGTAGAAATATAAAGCATGAAATTGGCTAATAAAAGCACTACACCATAAGTACAGTGTTTCCAGAGTGACTGGAATCGATGCTGTTTTGGAGCAGAGACTTTCTTCGTGCTTCTGCTCAACTTAAATCTCTCTTGGCTCTGTTTTATTGTCTTCCCGTGACAATGATGGCGATGGCGGTGGTGTCGGCGGCGGTTGGTACCAGATCAATCATGTGGAGGTGCAGGAGCAGTGTTTAACATGCTGATTGAGCTCTGCAGACTGCACTCAGCTCAAATGTAGCCATGCTGCATGTGAACAGTTCTAACCCTGTCACTGCTCTCAAACATGAAGGATAAAGTACACCACACACCAGGCAACCAGGGCCAGGCTGCTCTTTCATTTACAACACAGAAGTGATTATAATAAGGGATATTGTTATGATTATTTACTGTGATAACATGCACAGGTTTGAATTCTATAAACCAGAGAGGCAACGGTTAATCGTGACAATTTGACAATAAAAAAAGTATTCGTTGGTGCATTTTCTTGATTGTAATTGCTCTATGGACTGGACAGACAGAGAAAAATAGCTTTCTTAATAAAAAAAGACAGTGGCATTATTGCATTATTCAAAATGTCAAGAAAGAAGGAACATTTTCAGATTTTCATCAATAATAGTCTCATAAATTTAATCTTAAAGTCGTTATATTTCAATGTTTATCTTGTTAAAATGTATTTAGTCTAAATATACTATAATTATTTGAATGGTCGACTATTTGAATTGTTGTTAGTTTTAGCCTGTACATTTTAAATGAGTTTAAATTGATAGAAAAACTCAGAAGTTGTTTACTAACCAAATATTTCAGGCAATATTAAAGAAGATTTTTTAGATTTAATTGTTGCTACAGAGGTGAGCTGAGATAAAAAAAAAAAAAAAGAATCTATTTTGATTAAATTTTGCTCTGAAAAGACATACAGAGAAGAAGGAAGCCCAAATCCTGCCTAAAAACTAAAATGATTGAAGACAATTTGATCATAAATATCTTTGCAGATAAACTTTATACAGATAAAAGATGAATAGGTCTGGCCCACAGCTCGCTCGTTTGGGCTCATCCGTTCTAGGCAAATGTATGTATTGCATATGACCTATCATTTAACAGTGTCCAGATGACCTTTGTAAGTCGAAGAGAAAGTGTTAATCGGCACGACAGTACCACGGACAGCTCCAGCGCAGTCTTTGTGATGCTCAAAGGATAGAATACTTCTTACAATGGAAACTGATGATACAAAAGCACAATGTGTTCACTTCTTTCCTGGACTACTTGAACCATTTCTACAAAAACAAACAAAAACTTGGGTACAGTATTAATTAGCATTAGTATTATTTTGACTTGCCTTAAAAACACAACAGACCAAAAAAATAAAAAAAATCACACATTATACATTCTCACTGGGGCTGGGTGATACGGTGATAAAAATGGAATCGTGAGCTGGTCCCTGTGACAATCTGCTGTTTTTGTGAAATGGTTGTATCGTGATTGACTGTTTGTCTCTTAAATGCAGCTGTCTGTTCAAACACACTTTTTCTCCTGTTGTTTAGCCTCTGAAGCCTCTGAGCAGATGACTTTTTACCTCTTAAAGGCTAGAGCTACACAATTAAACCAAATGCAAAAATTTCTTCCACAAACAACAAAATGTCTTTGATTTAAATAAAAACTGCTAACACTGTAGTCTGGATTTGTCCAAACATGTTCTGAAACAAGTGACAAAAACACAAACAAAAGTCATAAAAATATGTTCAAAAGTGACAAAAAACGCGCCTTCAAACAATAACACGACTCTAAGCAAAAAAATGTGACTAAAAGCGGCAAAAACACGACTAAAAAGGACAAAAACGTGACTTAATGTAACAAAGACGCGTTTAAATATGACAAAGGTTTTGTATTTAAAATGCGACTTTGAACAGAATCCTATTTTTCAAACATAAATTGCAAATCTAATCAGCAGCTCTGTTATAGGCAGCAGAAAAGTACAAAACGAACATGAATCGTTATAAAATCGAAATCATGATCTGGCTCCAAGAAAATCGTGACAATAACTTTTTGCCGTATCACCCAGCAATAATTCTCACTATGGATTTTGAACTTGAACGTAGACGATAACACAGACCGGATTATACAGTAATGTCACAGTGCAGTAAGCGTTTTTGTATGCGTACTTTCATATATTTTAACTTTTTTACTTTGCTTCTGTGACCAATATGGTTTAATTACACTATTTTCCTTCAGGGGAATGACTAAATCCAACTTAATTGCTACATAATGACTTTTAAATTCCACCCATAATCCTCTTAACATTGCAACCTAACCAGCAATAACCTCGCCATCACCACAGCCTGTTAGAGCAATTGTTCAGTAATCAATATTTGCGCGCAGCTCTTTATACTTAATGTGATTTCAGAACGCTTTGTCAGCTGCAGTTGAGGTCCTCTGGGAATCCACGCTAACGCCACTGCTTTAGCGTGGAGTGTGTCTGATTTGGGAGGCAGATTTGGGGGGTTTCAGAACGCGCTCGCTCTTCCGTTCGCCGTGTTTTTGTTGCTTCTGGAGCGCCGTGATTGACGAGCGCCGCTATTTCTCATGGCGAGCTGCCTTGAGTCACTTCTCACTTGCTTCTCAGTTGTTAAAAGCGCCATGAAGCTTCGGTCGGCGGAGATTCAGGCAGGTTAACCCTTTCCCGGCGGATCAGTACCAGTGACATTTTCACATAAAATGAAACTCCGCTTGTTTTAAAGAGCTCCTGCACCAGCAAGACTAAATTGTTGAGGACGCCTTTAAGTTTGCAGCAAGTCAATTGATTATACGCAACTAATCGATTATAGAAATGGTTGTCAACTAATTAAATGATTGAGTAATCATTAACTGGTCTATACACAGGCTTCAAAACATTGTATGTGCTTAAAGAAGAGGTTTTATTAATCAGACAGAGCAGGAATGACACAAAAAACACACAGGAAACATGTCAGTTGTGTGTTTTTGAATAAAATCCTTGTTCATCTATAAATATTCTCTTCCTTGATGTCGTCAGACGCCTTCACTTCAGCTTTGTCTGGGTAAAACTGAGCAACATTCTCATATTCAAGGGTCTCCTGAGACAAAACAACAAATCAATTAACCAAGGGATTAATCGCTAACTAATCATCAGTTGCAGCCCTAGACGCCACATTGTCAGGTGAGAGAAAGCGGTAATAAATGAATGACAGCAATCCTGAAGTTTAGGTGTAAATAACAATAAACCTTAAAGGACATATATTATGCTACTTTTTGAGTTTTAACATGTTCTAACAGTGTTCCGTCATTAAAAACATACCTGAATGTGCATGCATTTAGCTTCATTCACGCTATTCTGAGGAATGCCAGTTAGAGAATCCTGTCCCTCCGACGTCAAAAACGCTTCTTGCTGAACTCCCTCGATGTGTGAAATTTTTTTCCGATTTTATACGTCACTTATCTGAGAATCTGCTGTTTTAAGTCCTTGAATCATCGCCAGAGCATTTCTGCCGTCTAAACACAATAACTGTAACTGCATAAACAGCATATCAAACCATTGTGTATTTACACATGTGCAAATGACTCTGCAGCCAGTAGTTGGAGCCACAATTAAGTTAAAATGGCATCATATAGTCTATCTTAGTATATAGTCTATCTTAGTCTATTTTATTCTTAATTTTATGCATGCCTTTTTATATATTTTTTATATTTTATCCTTTTCTTTATGTTGCACCTACGCCGAAGCAAGTTCCTACGTTTGTGAATTTCACTGACAATGGCAATAAACAATTTCTGATTCTCTGATTCTGATTCTCTGATCTCCAAAGGCAGTGATAAAGTTATATTGTTGTTTGTAAAAAACATTTTATTTTCAGTTCTAAAACATGAGACGTCAAAGTAAATATCAAGAGCAGGTTAAAAGACCAATAACAATACAAATAATGCATAATATTTATTTCAGTTGTGCACTGCCATGCCTGTAATATTGTAAAGTCAAGAAAAAAATCTATGCACCATCACAATAGAAAAGGAGCGGAAAGAAGAAAAGTCTTATAAATATCTGCCCCTTTCTTAAACGCAATATGAAACAGAAATATAAGATACAAGATTGATTTAGAACATACTTTGATTTAGACAACTGTTACAGTAACATGTAACACTTCCATTATTGATTCCTGATGTGATATTCAGTGGTTTCTCTACTTTTACAGTTTTTATTAGATTAGATTAGATTAAATATTAGTGATCTTTACCTGGCACAAGTGTTCTTTTAAAGAGTTTAGATCAGGGCTGTTCAACTCAAGATCAACTCAAGCGATATAATCCGGCCCTCAACCCATCTTCCAAAAATATAGAAAATATTTGATCTGTTGCTATAGTTGTTTAATCTTTGTTTAGTCCTGGTTAAACCTGGTTTAGTCTTGGTTTAGACCAGGTTTTTACAATACCCGACAATCTTGAACATGGTCTTTCTTCTGCCCTTGATCAGTTCTACATCTGGGTGTGCAAAAATCTTTGAAACGTCATGTAAAATATTTGATGGAGTTTTACAGTAGATGTATATATCATAATAAAAACATTATAAATGAACAAGAGCAAACTGGATTTCAAAGGTTTCATAAATGGTTTGTTTTTTGTTGAGTGGGAGGAGACAAGAACAGAGCGGAGCTGGATTAAATGAAGAATTTTCAACAGCAAAAATGTAAAGCTAACTCAGAAATGCATGATTAAAACAAACAAATTGCACATGTTGGATGACAGACCAACTTAAAAAGAAAAAAAAAAACTCCTTTTAAAGTCAACAAAGGAGTCAGATGACCAACAACTAAATGAATGTAATTACAGCCAAGTCGCCCGAGTGTGTGTTTGGGACATTGGCGCGGAGATGGACACGACTTGCCCGACGGATTTGGAACGCAACTCAAATACCAGTTCTTGGAAAACCAAATTGTACACCAAAGCTAAGAATTTGGTAACGTCCAAAGTTTGTGTTTTGGAAAATTGTTTTCGCTCGACTGGCAATTTGTTCATTCTAGTAAAAAGTGATTTGTTGGTGCTTGTTTATTGTTAACAGATCAATAGTGTAATGTTCATTTTCCGCAGAAGTACTAGGACGTTCTGAAAGATTTGCTCATACTTCAATGACGTCAACTTGTGTTCTTGCAATGTATACCAATTCCAAATCAAATGTTATGAGTAATCCTGATCTAATCCTGATCTAACTATAGCACAAACCGCGCTGGACCAGGAACACACTCTTGACACTGGTGTAATCTGGCATCACTAGCCCTCATTAGCTTGAAGCATGCTACAGCTAGGAAACACTGCTTTTTCACGTTCACATTTGAAGCTCGTAACGACCTCTTAAAGGGATCAAGCTATGCCAAATGTACTTTTCTGAGCATTTAATTCTTCCCGTTAAATATGTCTTAAAGTACGTATGACAGGTTTGAACAATTTTTTAATTTTGATTTAATTTGGTGTGTTAATACGTATTGTACATAACAATTATTGTTTTACACCAATCAAGTCATAGTTTGTAGAGAAAAGTCTGTTTGAAATTACAGGAAGTAAAAAATGTATGACATCACACTAGGGAGACTCAGTCTATCCAAAGGTTTTGCATAATTTACCCAAAATGAACAACTTATTTTACCCTTGAAACATTAATTCACAATTAGTTCACATATATTTTGATTTGTCGGACAAAAAAAACTCTGACATCAGCCGCGTTTTAGCCCAATGAACAGATTCATTTCCTAGTGTGATGTCATCATTTACAACCAGGAAGTGATATTACAAAACTAAAAAAATGGCTAAAAATGATAAAATTTGTAATTATTTTTTGCCAAACTTTAAATTTAGTTTTAATTTAGTTAAAATGTATTTTAGTTACATGAGTAGTCCAACCTGTCATAGGCCCTTTAAGTCACGTTTCATTCACACGTGTTGAAGCCTGTCTCCATCTCAAATCAAAAAAGCTCCACTTCCTGTAATTTTAAACTTTTATTTTTCAAAATTCCTTCACAAACTGCAACTTCACAGATGTTAAACTATTAGGGTTGTCAAAAGTATCAAAAATCAGACACTAATCGATACTAAAACAAGTATCAAAACTAGATACTCATTTGAGCAATTATCGATAATTTAAAAAATCATTTTACAGGACCAAATTTGACCTGAGCTATTTTTGAAGGACCTTGAGACCACAATGTTTAATAAAGACATTTTTATTATTTAGTGCTTTGTGCTTTAGTGCTAATATGTCAGTCAAAAATTTGCAATTATCCTTGTGTTATCGAAATTGGTATCGAGAATATTTCTTACCATCGAATCAAGTTTGAAATTTTAGCATCGTGACGACACAAAAAACTGTGCTAAATATTTACCACAGGTGCCCTCCCACTAAACTAAGTCATAATTAGAACGTCATGAGAACCTTCGAGACTTGAGTGTTGGAAAAAGCCTTATTGTGCACACTTTATTTTCACCCAAGTCTCTTTTAGTCCCGCTTTGACTCCGGTCCAGCTCCAACCTGGCACAGGCCAGGCTTGGCAGATACGGCGTTATGATAGCAATGTTGACTAATTTAGAGCAAGATTGAATTCCTTCGCCCTCTCATCTCTCATTCTGTCAAATACGGCACCGCGGTCTAGACTGATGCTATCAAAAAAGCCTTAATTAGCTTGTAATAAATTCTAATTTCCTCACCGTCTTCTGTACAAAGCGCTTTTCCTTTTTTTGTGTGCAGTGGCTGTTCCCTCTGCCAGCTGACGGTAATTTGATTCTGGCATTCCGCGCTCGAACCTCTCCCCCCCGCTCGAGTCGTCTCCCGGCTGGCCCAGTCTCTAAATGTCACCGCGCGCGTACACAGCCTCACACGCGCGCGAGGAAGCATTTGTTAGCTCTGATTCCGAATGTTTCAAGCATTTGTTTCAGCAGGGTGACAAAGAAAGAAGTACAAAAAAAGATGGCGGGAACGGTTTGTCCGGGGATGCGTTTCAAAGCCCGTGCGTTTACCGGCGACCCGGGCCCACCTTTTGAACCGCGGAGAAGGGCATGGCGTGAAGGTAAATACCAACTTCTCCCACTGAGAGAGCATTCAGATGTTCAAGGAAATGGCACCGCTTCTGTGCCCGCTTTGTGGTGGGCAGAGGCTGCAAACGGAAAGGTGAAATCATCGAAACGAGCGAAGAGTTATTGTTTTAAATTGACAACTAGAATTGATCAAAACCTGCGAAGACGTCCTGAGCTTTTTGTGTCAGGTTGTGCTCTCACTAGGGAAATTTCACGCTGGATTTTGATGCTGAGGGAAAGGCAGGATACTCAAAACCAATTCTGATACGCTGGTTCACTTTGGAGTGGATGGGCACAGTAGAGCTAAAGGCGTGTTTCGACTAGACGTGGTCCGGTTCACTCGGGCCGCCTCTGTTAACAGCGGACTGTGTTTCTGTGCAGAGGTCGAGCTCACAGGGTCTGCTACGAGAGCAGCTGACGTCACCCAAACATGACTAATGTTCTTCAGAAATACAATCTAAATCGCACCTGAACTTTCTTCATGCGGCGGATCTCCCCGATTCATAGAAAGACCTTTAGTAGTTACACATTTGTGGCACTGTAAGATGTGGATAAAAGGTGCGAAAACCAGACACAACTTAATTTTTTTCCCTCAGGGTTCTTGTTGTTGGCTGCCGTAAGAACTGAAAAAATATGACTTTGGGTCTAAATATGAGTGCCGTGCATCGTAAACAGGAAACAGCTGATGCTAACGTGTGCTAGCTTTGTTTTGCTAACTCTGTCGGCTCAGCAAACAAAGTTATCATCTCTGGAAATACGCCATTTTTTCACAAGATCAATTCAGCGTTTGGGGAGGAAGGATTATTTTGTCTTTTATCTGCTCTTTGTCAATTTGTTCTCACCTGAGTCTGTGTTCTCTTTTGTTCTTTCTCGTCCAAACATCTCTCTTTTAACCGGTCGTCTAAAGTGAGCCAGCACCCACTGGGAGCTAGTAACTTTGGACCCCTCAAACGGGACAGCACGAAACAACTCCGTCCTGTAACGTCAGAAACAGAGCACGCCTTCAACTTTTTTGTGGAAATACACTACTGATGAAAAGACAGAATAGCTTTTTTTGTCTTTGTGATTATAATTTTTACCATAATCAGTCAGCCCTAGCTGCCGCTGCAATGTTCTGAACTCTGAAGTGATCTCTTTTTAAAAATATGTTTCAGTTAGGGATTGGAGGATGGGAGTGGTTTTTAGCTGTTAAAGTACCAAGAACAGAACCGTTAAAATAAGCGTAGTAGTGTTGGTAAAGTAAAGTAAAAAGAAAAATTAAGTCACTTCTAAAAAATACAGATACCTAGGGTTTGGGTTAGGATTGGCAGCATTACGGTTAGCAAATTTAGGGATAGCAGGGTTAGGATTAGCACGGCTTGGAGTTTGTATTAGCGGCGTTAGGTTTAGCAGGGTTAGGATTAGGATAAAAAAAATAATAATAATAATAAGTAATGAGAACCTTAATTTTGTCTCACAATGGGGAAATTCTAGTGTTGTGACACACAGTTCAAGAACAGCAGGAAAATAGAAATTTACAATTTAAAGTAACTCGAGGCCCAATCTCATATTAAATGTATTATATCTAACTTCCAACACAGGGTATGTATGTCGGGTAAAAGTAAAAAGCAGGGTTTTGATTTGCAGGGTTCGGGTTAGGATTATCAGGGTTTGGATTGGCAGCTTTAAGGCTAACAGGTTTAGGATTAGCAAGGTTAGGTTTAGGTTTAACAGGGTTCGGATTAAGAGGGTTTGGATCGGCAGGATTAGGGTTAGCAGGGTTAGGGTTAGGATTAGCATGGTTAGGTTTAGCAGGGTTAGGGTTAACAGGGTTAGCGTTAGCAGGGTTAGGGATACCGCTTCTGCTAAAACAGGACTAAACCAGTTCTAAACAGCACTTTGTCCATTTTCAAAGACAGACATTCATCATTGAGGACACTGGTGAAATAAATAGACAGTCATCGCAATGTATCTCATTTATTCCAAATGTCCTTTTGCCCATTGAAACAGCCCGTGCAGCCGTCTCCTTTAAAAACCCTCTATAGAATCACTATATGGGGATGACATTGACTATTCTATTTCCCACTTTTTTCTCTCTGCAGCCCTGTGGAGCTCTGTTTCCCAGCCTTTGGTCAGCAGTACACTGGCTTCCCCCTGGTACTGTTGGTTCAAATCCTCGACAATGGCGTCCTTTCTGGCACGCTTTTGTCTCTTCCTACATCTTCCCATGCACTGTAAGCAGCCGTGGCGTGATACTTTGCCCGCACGCCGCCGTCACAAAGACCCCTCTATTCCGGCCCAAATATTTACATGCGCAATCACAACCGCGGCGCATGGGAAGACGAGGACCAAGAGTGGAAAAAACAAAGAGTTTGAATGCAAGACAAAATGGATTCATATGCAATGATGGAAAATACAACGTAAAAGTACTGGACTTAACTGACATTTTTTGGTATCTGTGCTTAACTTGAGTCAGTTTTACAGTGAATACTTAACTACATTTGAGCGAAGTTTTCTTTACTTCCCTCTCCACAATATGTTTTAATTGAAATGAAAAGTAAAAAGTTTTCATTTTGGACAACAAAAGACATGCCCTGCTGATCAATCAGTCGACTAAAAAGGAGGCGTGGTGCTGGAAAAGGCTCTCAAAACTCAAGTATCTCGATGATTAGACCAAGTATCTGACCCAAACTGCACTGAAAAGACTGCAACTACACAGGAGGTCATGCAAAAACAAGTACTTATGCAGTAAAGTACATGGAAACTATGTATTTACAAGTAAAAATCAGATTAAATTCATGACTCACTCCCAAATCTTCAGCTAAATCACAGTATACTTTCTCCTTTCTGCTGCTGTCCCATAGAAATCCTAATATTCAAAATTAAATACTCAGTTAATACGAAATTTTACGCTCTCGACCGATTAATCGACTAAACTATTCAAGACTTACATGTGATTTGAGATTCAGTTTAAGCACACTGATGATGACATTCTGCGTTAAGGTTTTGAGTTCAAGTCCTGACTTTGAGCAACCAAAAATAGAAATAAAACTGTTGAGCCAAAAATATGCACAATTCTTTATCAAAAAATACTAAATTTGACTCTGATAGTTCCCAAAATGAAGTGAAATATTTCAAATTGTGCTTATTCAGAAACTAATAATTATGTATCTAATAGGGTTGTCAAAAGTATCAAAAATCAGATACTAACTGATACTAAAACAAGTATCAAAACTACTCATTTGAGCAAGTATCGATACCAAAAAAATCCCTTTTGCAATCCAATTCTTTTTCCTTTTTGTTTTAAATTCCTGGTTTTCTCAAGATAGTTGTCTTTGAGTCGGCGTCAGAAAATGTTGCAGCTGGTTTTCCGCCCGGAAACAGCAGGGGGGCGATGGCGGGCACTTCAAACGCCCCGAAAACACATTCACAACCACCACACGGACGTACAAAGACGTTTAATAAAGTCAAAATGTTACTCAGTTCTGCTTTAAGATGGTTTCCTGTTCACCTGCATTGTCTCCCCTTAAAAAACCCACAGAATTAACCATTAGTTTCATTTGGGTGGCTTATTTGTATGCATTTGTTAACTTCTGAACTTCGCTGCGTGCTTCTGCTGCCTAATTGTGGACTGGACTGGCTTGGCAGTGTTGGCGCGGAGGTGGGAGCTGCCAACTCCTACTGCGACTGGCCGAATTGGACGGCCGAGCCTGGCACACCGCTCTGCATTTCAGGAGGAGTGAGATCGCACTCTCTTAATAACACATTGCAGCATTAAATGGGCAGATCAGAATAGGTGCTAACGAGAGAACAATGAGAATATTGAGAGGAGTCCGAAGGTGCTTGGAATGGCACACAGGTGATGGGGAGCTGCTGAGAGATGCCATCTGCTCCACGCTAACGTTGGACGGGGATTCAGTATTTCCAGAAACAAAAATGTGACGCAGATTGTTAATGTGGACAAGTGTGACATGTGAGAAAATATCAACTGTTTTAGAAATGGCTAAGCAGAAATGGCAGAAAAAAAGGGTTTGAGTTGGTTTGGAAATGGAAAAATGGGATCTTATGTTTTCCGGAGATTCAAGCAATTATTGTTTCAACTTTTAAACCAAAAAAGCGCAAATAACAGGGTTCTATATCACTCCTGGTCACTCTTTTAGTATCCAACATTATTTTATATAAATGTAGAAGTGTATAAGTAACAATCATGAAGGAATTGGATGTATTTTTTGCAATATAAGAATAATAATATGAGTGCTCCTGTCTGTTTGTTGGATTTGTTCTTCCAAAGGAACATTTTCAGTTAAGAACAAACGCTGTGAATGCCAAAGACCTTCATAAGGAGGCCTTAAGTGCACATTTGTTTAAAAGAATGCCTCGTGAATGAGGCCCAAGGAGATCATGATTTTGAAATGTTTTCTGCTTTTCAAAAAAGGACATCCTTTACATAATACAAGAAAAATAATACAATTTCAGTAGTTCAATAGTTTCCAAACTATTCCTGAAGAGCACAGTGGCCAAACATTTCATATTGTCTGCATGAAACGTTTGTCACTAAATATTTACTTACAGTTCAATATTACTGTACAATATATTTCTCAAGTAAAGTATTCCAAGAAATACCATTTTGATAAAAACTTGAAACTAAAAAGTAACATCCCACCTCTGCCAATTAGCAACACGACACTAAAGCCACGTTTGGCCCGGCCCTGGCCCACGGACCACTTTAGGCCTGTGTCTCTGCTGTGGGTCTAGAGGCAGAGCTCTGCTGACGTCACACAAATGTAACTCATGTTTTATTATGAAATCAAATTAAAATATTGTCTGAATTATACTTTTTAATCCTAAGCCCGATCTCAGCCATTCACAAACAGATGTATAGTAAAGTTTGTATCTGTGAGACGTGGCTAAAGCTAAAGTAAAAAGGAAAGTACTTCCTGCTCATCCTCAGCTGTTGTTTGTATAATGTTGGATGCTTTATAGATCTTGACTTGAGTGTCGGTCGTTGATAAACAGTAAATGCCAACAGCATCAGTTGTTTCGGGTTCCTTTTTCCAGTTCAGCTGTTTCCTTCGACACTTCAGACTGTACCAATCCACTCCAAAGTCAAACAGTGGTTCAACAGAGCTGTCACAGTCACAGAAACTTTAGAACAGATGTCTACGGCTCGTTCTGTGATAACTGAACATATGAATCATCTTCAGGTCCTTGCTGAATGCTGATTCACTCTCCTGATCCGCTTTGGCCTAATATCATATTTGTCCGTGCTCTTCTCTGACTCAAACCTGCTCCAGCCCAGGAACATTTTCAAGGCCTCCTCTTCTCACTCCTGGACCACTTCAGGTTGGGTCTCTCGTGGTCGCACTTCGAGCTGAATTTCGGAGTTCTTTTCAGTGTTTTTCCGAGGCTCCTTCTCCTTCACTGATATTATCTCTGCTGCTTGCTTGGTCATATCGCCGTGATTCACTTATTGTTGTCTCTCCATTCCATTCTCTTTTTTATTACGCGTCATGGGATTTGTAAAATGTCACATTTCTCCACGTTTGATTGCTATTTTTTTATAGACAACATGCTGTCTTGGGTTTATGTCACAATCTCAAATGGGTTTCATTTTATTGTAACATGAAACATGAAAAATACCATAACATTTTCAAGCTGTCTAATTGATTTCCACATGTGACCTGCTTTATAGCATTTATAAGAGCGCTCCATTTGGAAATTCTGTCTTTTCTTCCGTGGAGTGTATATGTTAGTTCTGTTATAGTTGCTTTTAAGCCTTTTAAATGCATGCATTTTTCTCCCACAGAAACATAAAGATCAGCCCTAAAGTGGCTCCTACACCAAACTCTACAGTCTGGGCCTGAACAGCTTTATTTATAAAAGTTTTAACTAAGAATGAGACAAAATATACATTTGAATTTCAATTTTCAGCAAAATCTGATTTATTAAATACTATTCAAGATTGCTCCACTTTGTACATGTTTTTGTATTTAATGTCTACAAAATGAAGCAAGAAATGTCAATCTGAGCTTCTATATTATTTGTAAAGGAGGATAGTCAACTAGTCTGATTATTTCTGTTTCACATTGAGACATTTTAAATCAAACAAAATAACGGTTGAAAAGTGGGACTGAAGGCTTCTAGATACACGTTAAGTGAATCATTGATGGAAATCTTTGTTATAAAAAGTATGTTTGTGTTTTAGAGTCTGTTAAGTCCAGAGAAACATTACTATTATCAAAAGTGCTCCAGTGTTTTACAGTTGAGTCATGTGCTGGGTGGTGGTCGTGTGCTGGGAGGTAACACAGAGAGTATGTATTCAGAATACTCATTTAGAATAAGTGTGTTCCACTGCAGTTACTTTTTCATTTGGTGGTGTTCAGAATACAGTTATTTTAATAAAATCAGAGGAATACAAGGTGATACTTGATCATGAAATTCAGGCTTCAAACTGCACTGAATCAGTGAGAAAAAAAGAGAGAGAGAAGCATGTGTGATTTGTCCTTCTCTAATTTGTGATAAACTTTCTCTTCTCTTAGAAATTCTGCTACTTTTTTGAGCTTTTAACCAATGTTCCATCATCAAAAACACACCTGGAGTTGCATTTAGCTGCATTCACGCTGTTTTGAGGAATCCTGGTTAGAAAATCCTCTCCTCTCCGACCATCAAAAACACTTCCTGCTGAACTCCCTCCATCAATGATGATTTTATACGTCACTTATCGGAGAATCTTCTGCTGTTTTAAGTCCTTCTATCATCGCCAGGCTCGTTCTGAGCATGTCTGCCTCTAAACACATGCACTGCTACTACTAGTCTGATCATAGAGTGTTACACAATCTCTTAAAGTGAAAACATAACTACATAGCAATAGGCGCCATCTATTAGTTGCATACACTCAGTAAGTCCCAGGGCAGACAGAAGAGAAACTTGGACATTAAGAATATAATAAAAAAAAAAAGTTTTAAACAAGATGGCAAATTTAAGCTACTCAAGAGCATGTTTAAAGGCTAATAACAAAATGAAAAGTGCATCATATTTTTCCTTTCCTTTCTTAAGTGAAAGTATTCGAACTACAGTTCTCAACAGAAAATGTCAAATACATTTAAACATAATGTTCTGTAACTAAAAGTATTCTTCCCATCACTGGTCGAGAGTAACAGTTGCCCTTATTTATAAAAACAAACAATCCTAAACAAACAATTTAGGATGAAAAACTTGTAGTACATTTTTTCTTTTACATTTTGTGAGGAAAGTTGTCTGAATGTAAGATTTGTCCTGTTCCACTGCAGTGTCTTCCCTTTGAATGACTTTTCAAATGATTTTATTTTCCAGGGTATGTAGTTAAGTATTCTACCTCTGACCAGTGAGTCACGAGTTCAGATTCAGTCTGGTCTCCATCATTGTCCACTCACTACATTTGACCTAATGATAATAACTGCTTGAATCGATGGTTTTCTCATTGCATCCATTCTAATTTCAATTCAGCCGTGATCATGAAACACTGATGATACGTGTCATTTTAGTAAAATAAACTTGTTTCTTGTCACGTAAACACCCGCCCACTTTTACTTTCCAACAGAGCTTTTGTGTGTTTTTCTATCGAACCTCACCAAATCGGAAATAGCTCCTTAAATTGACCTCGTGTGCGCCGACCTTTTCAATTAGCGCTGATTACAGCAGCCTAAATATGAAAAGCATCAGGCGGAGGACGTGATGCAACGCTCAGAGACTAAATGAAAAATAAATAGTGTTTATTTCCTTAGCTGCAGCGGAACTTTAATTAGGATTTATGGGCTCTAAAGTGGAAGTAGCCATGGGTGAGTGCGAGCGGAATTATGTTTTTTCGGGAGTGAAAAGTGCAAGTCATGTAAACAATGTGAGAATGCAGAAAATTAAAAACGCAAAAGTCAGAGAGTTATTGCTGCTTTTGTTTCTGGCTAAAGGCAAAAGGCCGACAGTGTTAGTGCGAGAGCGAGTGTGATGTTAAAGAGCTGCCGTTGTAGCTTTCATTGTCTTTTAGAACATTTCCTCTGTAGAACAACCTTAAAGGACACATATTCTGCAGTATTTGGATAGTTCTTGTCCGTTGAACTTGCTCTTGTACCTTTACTTTGGCATCTTTAGAACTTAAAGGGAACATATAGTGCCCTTTTAACCATGTTCTAACAATGTTCTGTCATCAAAAAAACATTTGCCAATCAGGTACTCATGTGTTATTTGGTAACAAAGTTTTCTGACTGTGCTGTGTCCTGTTTTGGATAAATCTTGATGTTACATTTGTAATAACCACACATTCTTCACTGATACAAAGGGAAAGTTCTGTAACTGCAGCTCGTAATGTTCTAGCTGACAAATGAAATGAATGCTGGACTTTTCTGTTGTTTTAGAGGAGAATCTCACACAGTTGTTATTAGGGCTGTGTTTGTCTGAAGAGATTCATGGTCGACTGAAGACCCGCCCTAACGACCGATTAATGGGTTAAAGGGGGAGTGGCAAAAATATATCAAAACTTTAAAGTGTGTCGTTGAATTGGATTGTTTTATTAGGCTCCCCATTGGTTGCCCATGTCTTTAAAACTGCCACTACATCATTCAAATAAAAAAATAAGATTCAAATAAGACAGAAAAAGCAGTGCCTGTTTAATGACTGCTTTCAACAAAAAAACAACTTTCAGTAAAAATTGTTGTCTGTTTTAAGAGTAACACAATCCAGTTAAATAAGATGATTTATAAAGTGTATTTACTGCATTTGTTACACTCCAAAATGTTCTGCCAACTCCATATATTCTCGATTTTGTCGTATAAATCTAAGTAAAATGATTGGTCGACTAATACAAATCTTAGTCGACTTAAGGTGTACTCACACTGACCTCATCAAAGTTCATTTCCCCGGAAAGGACCAAAGTTCGTTCAAACATTTTTTCAGGTGTGAAAACAGACAAGCGAACTCTGATCCGCACCAAACAATCGGACCGAGTCTACTTCTTCACGACGGAATACATATGTTTATTTACTATATGGTGATGATTGTGATTGGTACATAATTGACATCCAAACTTTAAAGCCATTTTTTTTCCGTTTAACTGACAGCACTGTTGAAGGGCAGAGTTTTTAATCTTACATTTATCTTCCCAAATGTGCTAAAACACCATAAACCACTTCTGTTCCTGGATGTGGCTCCCAGCTCCAGCGGCCTGTGGCTCTTATACAGCTCTGCATATGCTGTGAGAGACTTGTTTGTTAGCTTTAAGTATATATTTGCCATGCGCTTGTGGACTTAGGCAGCCGTCCAGCCGGAAAAGGGTTCTCGGTGCCGGTTCAGGCAAAGCTCGCTCAAGTACCACTCCATGATGGCTTGTTTTTGGATTTTTTATGTGTCTCTCTTTCATTCTTTGGGTTTTATCCCTTCGTCTTTTCAGCGCTACACAATACAGGAAACATTAGAATGACAATGGATTTGCTCTGCTGCGTAACCTTGACAAAGAACAGCGTTTTAATGAAAGAGGGTGAATGGAGAAAAAGTTTTCCCTCCACACGTGTCCGCGTTACACATGAGGTTTGATCCGGACGCTTGTTTTTCTGTCATTGTGGAAATGTGAAAATGATGCTTCACCATTTGTCCTCTGAGAGAAATCTGAGACCTGATCAAAATAACAAAGGGTTATATTGTGAAATTGTTGCCTCTTCAGATCATGTATTTAAATTGCTAGATGCATTTGTGTTTTAAATTTCACTTTTCCATTAGAAGAACTGTTCCAAAGTTCTCTGAATATGAATATGAATACAATATACAGTAATAACATAATACACAAAGGAGAGCAATGAGAGAACGTAATTAATAGTCAAACACTGGTCAAACTAGGAGTCACAGCCAAGTCTGTTTTAAGATAATAAGATAAGATAAGAGATCCTTCATTTGTCCCACAATGGGGAAAATTCCACTGTTGCAACACACAGTTTAGAACAGGAATGAATGAAATAGGTGCATGCAATAAAAATAGGATAAATAATTACTAAACATGGTAATAAAAATACAATATAAAGTATAAAGTGCACACTCTTATTTACAGTAGGTGGCTGTCTGGGAATAAATAGTAAAAATGGCAAATAAAGTGGCTTAAGTGTATTGTTATATACAGTAAGTGACTATAGTGAGGTAAAAGTGCATTAATAGTATGTTAAATTATATTGCACATGATTATCACAGGTTTTCCAAATCGAGTTACAACTACAAACTTCTCTTCATTGTTGAGAGGGCATCGTTCTTCAGAGTCGGTGCTTGAGTTCATTATCAAACATGCTTTTGTTAAAGACGCGATAGTCTTTGGTTAAATGGTGTAACAAACAAAATACACTTTCTCCGTTGGTGGCCTGCACTGAAACAATCTCTGGCCACTTTTCCCGGAGTTGCCTCGTCCTTGAAAGCGTGAAAATAAGAGCGTCCTCTGTCCATCCAAACGCACTTTCTGTCAGGACACATTTTCAATAAAAAGCCAAACAGAAAAGTAGAGTGAACAAGTCCATGTTGTAGCTGTTAGCGGCTATCACCAGCACGGCTCTGCTCCCCCCTCCCCTCACAGAATACCTGAGGGGAGGAGCTGTGCTTGTGGGTGGAGCCGTGTGTGTGGGTGGAGCCGTGCTTGTGGGCAGAGTGCTGGAGAACAGTGCAAAAATAGGATCCGATAGTTTTGGAATAGAGGTAAGACGACTCAAATGTGCGTGAATGACATTTAAATCCACGTCAGGGTGTTTTTGATGAGGGAATGACGTTATAACACGGTAGAAAGCCCCAAACAGTTGATTTTACATAATACCCTCTTGCACTTTTTGCAAAATTCATGCATTTTCCCAACCTTGAAAACAATGTAGTAAAATCCAAGCGTTTTCAAGGATTTCAAGCACCTGTACGAACCATGTTATTACAACCCTTCCCTGCTCTGGGCCCCAGGGAAGCCAGTACCCTGTACCCCCCCAGTCCGACACCCCGGAGTGCGAGTGTCTGAAGAAAGATCAGACTTTATTAACACTTTTAAGACAACATGAATTAGGGCTGGGTGATAAGGCAAAAACTGATTATCATGATTTTCTTGGGGCCAGATTGATTTCAGTTTTATCACGATTCATGTCACTTTGTATTTTTCTGTTGCCTATAACAAAGCTGCTGATTAGATTTGCAATTTATGTTTTAATAATAGGATTCTGTTCAAATTCACATTTTAAACACAATTTTGTCGCGTTTTTGTCACTTTCAGTTGTGTTTGTCATATTTAAACGCGTGTTTGTCACCTTTTGTCGCGTCTTTGCCATTTTTAGCCACGTTTTTGTCCTTTTTAGTCATGTTTTTGTCGCTTTTAGTCACATTTTGTTGCATTGAGTCACATTTGTAGTTCTGTTTTTGGCACTTTTGAAAATATTTTTAGCACTTTTGGTCATTGACGCTTGTTTCCAAACTACAGCATTGCCAGTTTTTTTTTTCCAAATCAGAGCAGGACATTTTGTTGACTTCATAAACTGCATCCTTTGTGATTTACTAATTGCATCCTTTAAAACTGAGATTTCGTGATCGATTTCGTTGAATCGTGCAGCTCTGGCCTTTAAGAGGTAAATAAAGTCATCTGCTCAGAATCTTCAGAGGCTAAACAACAGGAGAAAAAGTGTGTTTGAACAGACAGCTGCATTAAAGACACAAACAGTCAATCACGATACGACCATTTCACTAAAATAGCAGATTGTCACAGGGACCAGCTCACCATTCCATTTTTATCACCACGTCGCCCAGCTCTAATATGAATATAAAAAGCGTACATGAATCGTGATCTGGCTCCAAGAAAGTTCTGATTGCATTTCTTCTCCCTTACTCCACCGCTGCGCCACCGTTGTACAATTTGGCTTTTGAGAAAATAAAACACTTTTAACTTGTTTGCGACTTGCCGTGCATTCCATTTCACGCCTCTGTATCATGGCAGTGTGTCCGCCTCTGTGCCGAGTGCACCGAGTGTGAGCTAATCCGCGCTAACACATCCGCCGCGCTAATCTGTCTAATTACACCACAAATGAGGGAGATTTAGCGCGTCCTCTGGCACTGCACCAGACTCTGTGATTGATACTTTCCTTACTCTGTTCCCGCCACTAGAAAGCTCCTTGTGAACGCCGGCCCAAGGGAAACGAGGAAAGACGGAAATAAACGGAAAATGTGTCGTTTTTTGACCGGATTAATCAACTGTAACATAACCTTCGGACAGAACACTCTCTCTGTGAGGGCCACTAACCTCTGGAACAGTCTTCCGCTGCACACACGGGACAGTCCTACACTGATCAGCTTTAAAACTCAACACAAACCAGTCATGTGACCATTAGACTCTTAACTTTTCCTTGAATTTGTGTTGCATGTTGTAATTTTTTATGTATCTGCCTGCCTAGGGACTACGGATTAAAACTAGCTTTGTAGCTATAATCCGACATATTTACATCTGTTTTATACTGATGTTCATTAATGTGCATTGTCCCTATCAAATAAATAAATAAATAAATAAAATAAAATAAAATGGTAGGTCCTTGTTTTGAGGTTTAAAGGTCACGTATCATGCAAAATAGACTTTTCTCTCGTTTAACCATGTTCTAAAGTAGTTTACTCATCAAAAATACCTGGAGTTGTATTGGATTAAAGATTATAATAGATAATGTCCAAAAATGTGTGTAGAAACAGGTGCTGAGTTGGAAATAGGGGTGCTTTGGGTTAAAACTGTAGCAAGTGTAGACCCTTTAAAAGTCCGTAAACAATAACATTCTAAATTCGGAATTGAGGCAAAAGTGAAGTGCAACATAATTTAACCTGAGAATATCACAAAATATGAAAAATGTAGATGATTGTGGAAAAGTAAAAGCCTCAGACACATGTGAGTGACACCAGAGCTGCTGCACAACACATTTATTATTGTCCATCCATCCATCTTCTTTTGCTTATCCAGGGCAGGGTCGCGGGGGAATTTATTATTGTATTGTATTGTATTGTATTGTATTGTTTTAGGAATTGTTATGTCTTAGGAAATCATGATAAACTCTTTGCATTTGTAGTGAAGGATCAATCCAGATTTATGGGTTTTACTGGAAAAATACTCACAGAAATGTTGAGCCCACAATCTTGAAACAAATACCGTTCAATACAATCCAAAGGTGCTGTGGGGAAGGAGAGAAATCAATGTCATCATTTTAAACCAGTCGCGTTTAAAGCACAACTAAGTAACATTTCTACCTTCCTCAACATCTTTGTAAGTCCGTGTGGAGGTTGTAAATGTATTTTTTGGCTGTTTGAAGCCCCGCCGTCACCCCCTGCTGTCTCTGTGTACTTTAAACCAGCTGCAACTTTCCTGACGCCGACTGAAGACAACTCTCCTGAGAAACACTGACCCTGTTTTTATATTTGGCGACATGAAATATTTTTGTATGTGATTGTACTTCCTTATTTCAATAAAAAGGAAGGGGAAAATAAGTAATAATAAAGCTTTTGGCGTCTTTTATTTGTAGTGTGTTTTCAAGAGGCCTGCAGGGGGAGCTCTGTCACTGAAGTTACTTAGTTCTGCTTTAAGTTCACGATCCTAAATGTTTCCTCGCATTGATTTAGGACAGATTTGTTAATGTTGGTGTGACCGGACGATTGAAAGTGCACGGCCATGGGGTGCTGGGCGTCACGTTTATGTTCTGCAAGTGTGTTTTGAGTCTCCTTTTTGTTGTACCATAAAACATGGGTTAGTGATAGGCTCTTCTTTCATGTTTTGATCAGCACTGGAGCACTTTCTTCACAATTGTTTGTAAGTTATAACCCTGTGCCAATTTATATTTATTGTGCGTACGGTGTTTGTGTGGAAGCCAACTCCAACTGCAAAGCAATTCTACCTACGGGTATAAATGAAGTTACCTGAACCTGATAAAAACATCCACACACACTCCAGTGTAGACCGCAGAGCCTGTGTTGCAGTTGGCATAGTTTTTAGTTGTTTTTTCCTGTCCGGGATTGAACCTGGAGTTGTATTTACATTCATTCAAAGCTTGTTGCATGCAGTTTACAAAGTTGTCTCCTCTAGTCTTTCTCTGAGCCTCACAAAAATACTCAGTTTCAAATTTCCCAGGTCTGTGTCGTCAAAAGTAGTAGCCATTTTTAAGTCTATAAATCCCTATCCCTATACTCGTTCTGAGCATTTCTGAGTCCAATCACGTTTATTACTCGGGATGGGCGACATATTGGTTCCAGAATCGTATCGAGTCATGTGTCAGTCCCAGTTTGTCCTTACCCCAGGCTCAGACCACATGCAGTCCAGCTCCGGTTGCTGTGCTGGAGCGGTCTGGTTGCAGTGGGTGACTCACACAGAGCGCGCAGTGCTGCAGTGCTGTTGCCGGACTGCCGACTTCGCGAGACCACGTTCGCGCGATAACTGATGGCGTATATAGGAAGTATTGGTAAACAAAGTAGTAGTTACTCGCGGTTTGGGATTGTGTTCACTTCTGTTCGTTTTTCACACACTTTGTGACCCCGTATCACCGGTTATGACGTAATGTTGACAAGCACGAAGGTAATAAAAGTTGTAGCACATTGTAGCAACACATTGGTTTAACTTTGAAAAAACACCGGATCCACTTCACTCGCGCTCGTATCATTTCCTGTTCGTCTCGTCTCATTTTTACAACTTCACAGAAAAGGCGTGCGGTGGGCTCCGGCGCTCCGGCAAAAATTCAACCAAACGGAATGAATCCGGAGCCGGCACCACCGCACTGCACGGTGTGCGGTCTGAGCTCCTCTCGCACTTTTGCAGTAACGGAAAGGCTGCGGTCACTGCACCGGAGCTGGACTGCATGCGGTCTGAGCCCGGGGTTAGTGATTAGTCTTTTTGAACAGACTCTAAAAACATGTCTGTACATTTACACAATCAAGCGGCAAATTACTGTATGTCCCATATTAATGCAGTACGTTATTATTTTGAAACGTGAATTTGTGATCTTTACTTTAACTTAAGATAGATTTCAGGGCCTTGAAATGGATTTTAAAATCTAAATATTGGTATCTACAAATATTCCTTATTATAACTGTGTGCTTACATAGAATATCGAGCAAGCTAGCTTTGTTTATCCCAGGGCAATTCCGTTCTCTACAATTAGATTGAGTCCTAACACCAAATCCTGATGAGGGAACACCTGACTGATACAAAGCCATGTGTGGTTTTCAGTACAGTTTAAAGGAGACATATTATGCTTTTTTCAGGTGCTTTGTATTGAATTGTTACATAAATAGATTGCCATTTTACATTTTGTTCATCATAAAACACAATATTAGTCAATAACAGCTTAGAATGATAGAAACAGGTCCATTGACTTCCTGTTCAAAACTGCAGCCTTCATAGTGACATTTCACTGGAACAAGCAGCAGACCATTTACAGGTTTTTATTTATGAAAAGTGGCTACGTGACATTCTAGAACTCTACCTGTGTCACTCAGAGTCTTCATTTTTCATATTATCACAGCTAAGTACAGGACGTGGGCGGGGATAGGGGGTAGGTGAGAACAGGATTTTTCAGAACACTGGAGCCTCAGTTGCAGGACAATACAGGATTAACTCAAACATGAAGGAATCAAAATACAACTTTGATGAGGAAACAAAAAAGGAAAGTTGACTTTGTATAACATGTCCCATTTAAAGGACAATAACAACACGAATAACGCAAAGTATGTGTCGTTTTAAAAAGCTTGAACAAAATGATGGAAATGGACTTATATGGAGATGTGTTGTGGCTCACGTCCGGCGCGGTGGTTCTGTTCCATACGTGTGATAGTGCACTAACTCTGTGGAGGCTGTGAGACGAGCTGTCAATCATCCCGTCCGCCTGTGAGGAAAGTGCTGAGTGACGCCTGCACAGCGCCACGGAAACCAACGCACGGTGTGTCTGGACAACGGCCAGCGGGAGATTATGTGTCTGTAATTCTGAAGCTGAGGGTGGAAAGGGTGGAAGAGTCTGAGATTAAGTCACGATAAATACAACTGATACCTCCAAATGTGGCACGTTCTTCCTGTTTGTTTTTAACTTAACAGAAATAGACTGTATAGCAATACTTAGAAAAAAGTCTATTTGACAGGTTCTCAAAATGTTCTAATCATGACTTAGTTTGATGGGAGGGCACCTGCGGCAATTATTTATTATAGATTTACGCTTCTGAAGTTGCAGTTTGTGAAGAAATTTTGAAAAATAAAGTTCAGGAAGTATTGCTGAGCTCCCTCTGTGATGTCATCAAAACGTGACAGGCCATTGAAAATACAGAGATGTTCACTACGTTTAAGTAAAACGTGTCGTCAAACCTGTCATACAGACTTTAAAGGTACAGTACATCTCTGGAGGCGGAAAGTGGAAGTGGAAATAGAAAGTTTGTAACACTCTTCATGGAGATTGATAGGCTTTATCTCAGGGCTATTCATCTTAAAGCGTTAACCCATCGTCCAAACATATAGAAATTATTCAGTCCTGGTTTAGTCCTGGTTTAGTCTTGGTTTAGTCCTGGTTTAGTCCTGGTTTAGTCTTGGTTTAGTCCTGGTTTAGTCCTGGTTTAGTCTTGGTTTAGTCCTGGTTTAGACCTGGTTCAGTCCTGGTTTAGTCCTGGTTTAGTCCTGGTTTAGTCTTGGTTTAGTCCTGGTTTAGACCTGGTTTAGTCCTGGTTTAGTCCTGGTTTAGTCCTGGTTTAGTCTTGGTTTAGTCCTGGTTTAGACCTGGTTCAGTCCTGGTTCAGTCCTGGTTTAGTCCTGGTTTAGACCTGGTTCAGTCCTGGTTTAGTCCTGGTTTAGTCCTGGTTTAGACCTGGTTTAGTCCTTGTTTAGTCCTGGTTTAGACCTGGTTTAGTCCTGGTTTAGACCTGGTTCAGTCCTGGTTTAGTCCTGGTTTTGTCCTGGTTCAGACCTGGTTTAGTCCTGGTTTAGTCCTGGTTTAGTCCTGGTTTAGTCCTTGTTTAGTCCTGGTTTAGTCCTGGTTTAGTCCTTGTTTAGTCCTCGTTTCTGGCTCCGAGAACAAAACGATCCGAAAAATCTGGCATCAGTAAAATAAAGTTGAATAGTTTTTGAATAGTTAATTGTTTTTTTGGTTTTGTTTTAATTTATACACAACAATGCAAAATGAAGAATGAAAAAGTCAATTTTGGGGCTAAAATGTATGCGCCTTTAAGAAAAAAAGTACAGATATCGTTGCTAAACTAAGTGTAAGTATCACATACAAAAATGTACAACCAAAAATTGAAGTACCCATTTTACTTTAAAATGATTTCACACAGTTTCTCGATCACTGGTCTCCATGGAGATGTGTACATTCGATGTCAAACTGTGGAACGCCAAAGTGTATGAAAAGTATGTCTATGGGAAAGTTTAAACTTAAAACCCCAGTATGTTTTTAGAAAATAAAATAAAATAAAGCATGTTTTTTTTGTTTTTATTGCACTTACAAATGTATAAAAAACCTATGTCCTCACAGTGAGTGGGCTTGCATCTCCACAGACCTGACTTGTACTTGGCCTGGAGGAACCTTCTCCTGATGGTTTCCGTAGAAATGTTGTAATCTTCCACAGGATGGAATAAAACGCATCTATTTCCATGAAGAATGTTCAGAAGTCTGGTTTTAGCATTCTCTTTTCATAGAATCATAAAATGTAATTGTTAATTGAATAATCTAATTCAGTGAAAACAACAGATGGAAATAGATGACAATGTCCATTCAGTTACATTTGATCTCCTTCTGTACTTTGCTTGGCGCATTCTTTGACTTTTGATCATCTCAGCAGACATGTTTGAACAGTGTTTAAAAATCAGCCCGACCTGCACATGTAAAGGATGTTTCTATCAACACCATAAAATCAGAGTTATTTTCCATCCCTTTTCCAACCCCGCACCTGTAGAATCCTTTACCGCCGGAGAAGCTGGCAGACTCCGCTCGTCCGATGAGTGGCTGTGTTCACAGGTGGAGCACGTCCTTTTTTTAAACGGCCCACTCCCGCGACGCTGACCTGTAATAAATGAGTGGGCGCCGGGAAGTGGCAGCCACGACAGCCGAGCGGGGAGCCAGGGAATACTGCAGAAAAGACACGCTAACAGCTCGCAAAGGATGTGTGCCCCAGCGGATAGATAAGAGAGATGGAACCGCGGAGAATTTGGGGTCAACCCTCTTGGAACAATACCTGAGTAGTTCTCGCGCTCCTGCCGGGCTCCAGCGTCTCGTCCGCCCCTCCCCTGTTGGCTTTTGTGTCCCAGTCACCTTCGCCGTGAAATATAGCCACTCCTCGGGCGGCTTTAGAGTGGCATAAAAGTGCAGCAGCCGGAGAGAGCCGGAGAGAGGCCGTGAAGGTGACTCCGACTGCCTGCGATGGCTGTGAGTGTGCGAAAAGAGGCTTTCATTTGTGTTCAATACTGTAGGGTAACACTTATAATAAGCCATTTATACAAAGCATTTAACTGATCAATAGCAAATGTTTGATGGTCATTTACAAATCCTGAAGACAAAATGAACTAATGACCCTCTATAAGGCATATCCACAGAGCATTTATCCATGTTTAAAGGTGGTGCAGCTGATTTTCACACCACCAAAGGAGGAGGAGGTTAAGCCTCTCTAACTCGACCCTCGCTTTCACACACTCTTGTTGATATTCAAATGCATTTCTTTTCAGGCGCGGGCACAGTTTTAATAGAGCTTTTTTCAGACGTTTAAGTGAAACTGGGGTAGACCACCCAAGCTTAGCCAATCAGAGCGCTTAAATACGTAATTATTATTTCTTGCAGACAGCGTGCAGTGGTCTCGTTTTCATAACAGTCCTGGGTAACACTTTTGATTACATTCCTTAGTAAACTATTCATGCATTAATAAGCACTTGTGTGTTTTTAAGCACTTATAAGGCATTTATTACTTTGATAATTAAAAACAATCTAATAAGCAGCTTATTGACGCTCTGTACATGTGGTTTATTAACACAAACATGGTTTTAGTTAATGGATTATAAACATATATAATATAGTGTAACTGCATAAACAACTAAGTAGTGCTTATTAATACCTTATAAATAGTTTACTAAGAAACCTTAATCTAAAGCGTTACCCAGTCCTGCTTTTATAAAATAGTCTTTGCGATGAAAAATACAACATTTAATAACTTACGAAAGAAAATCAGGTATTCCAGCTTTAATAATCAATAACTAATCATTGTTAAAAAAAAAAAAAAACTAACATTATCTGACCCTAACCCTAATACATTATTGTTAAGGATTAGTATATTTTGTACCACTGATTAATTAAAGGCGCTGCAATGAGTTTAAAGGTGCTTTTCACAGCTTTCAGAGGCCAGAGCAGAGTTTTTCTGTCACAGTAAAGCTACAACAGCTAGCATGCTAACAACACAGCTGCGTTTACAATATATCTGTACTTGGCCAGATTTTACTTTATTACATGCAAAAAAAATGCGTTAATGTTCAATTATTTGTCAAAGATTAATAAACCTTTATAAACGCTTTATAGATCAGAATGATACTTACTTTTATTCATCCCCAGGTAGAAATTATTTTTGAGTTGATATGTTAATAAGATAAAGTAATCAGTATCATGATAGACTAACAATTTTAACAAACATAATTTTCACACAACAGTTTATTTATTTACATGATACCAATATACATTATTATAAAGTGCTTCCAAAATGATACTTGAAATTAGGATTATTCCCTATTTGCTTAAAGGGAAGGTGGAAGTTGAGGACTCAGTGTGCCTAAAATGAAGAGAACTAACCCAGGAAAACATGCTCCATTCATGGGTTTCAGCTTCCTGTTAAATGCAAAATTTTCAGGTCTTTTCACGATTCAAAAAAGATTTAGCTTCAAATACTTTTTTATGGCAACATCCCTAATGTCTCATCATCCTGAAATCCATGCATAAGTAGAGAGCTACAATCCATGAGCATCTTCCCACTCAACATGTGCATCAAACGCACTTAAGAGTTTCAATTATCTCGATTACACACATTTTGTAAATCAAGTTAAGAGCAATAATCATGATTGTTTGCTGAAATAAGAAAATAATGAGAGCCTCTTAGCGCTCGGGAAAAATTGTCTACAGTAGAGGAGTTTCAATGCATATCAGTCGCTCACAATTCACACGCAACGCACAAGTTTATAAATTTTTTCTTCTTATAACTTCTTTAGCAGTTGAACAGTAGTTTTTGTTTTCCTGAGTCCAAACCAAGTCGAAAATCATGTTGCAATTGTGACCCATGAATCAAGATAAGAACAACTGTGACAAAAACGTATCGTCCCTTCCCTAAATTTGATTTAAAAACGTATTTGTATCGTCCATCACTCGCTTTGAATAACACAACTCAACGCCCCTCTCCTCGTGTCCTCCACCTTAGCTCTTTCTCGGCACCACATCTTTACATTTTCGAACAAAGCCGTCGTATCTCCCCTCGTATCTCCATTTATCAAAACATCCGAGACCAACAAAGCGCCACAGTAACAGTCCGTGTTTTCCCTCGAGTTGCATCGCATTTTCTTGCCGGCTATCGCTCTTGGCAAGGTGAACGCGAGCTGATGGGGGGGTCATTTGCAAGATGGAAGAGACAGGAGAGAGAGAGAGGGGAGTGGGGCCGGGGCCGGGGGGTTGGTCTAATTTCCAGCCCGAGAGGAAGTGTGCGGCTGGGGTTAAGGTGGAGTGAGAGAGACAGCGCGTTGTCTCCTAGGACCTCAGCTATCACCACTGCTGAATGCGGCAATTAATCAAGCCGGGCCACACGGACACTGGCTGGCTTTGTGGGGAGAGCAGCGCGCCGGCGTGGGTGTGTGTACATGTCTATAACCTGGTGTGGACATTCAAACGGCGTGCTAGCAGAGCGCCTCGTAGCAAAGAGGCCCGGGCCGGGTGTCTGCGGTGAGACGTTACTGATCGTGGGGGAAATCTCATGTTGTAGGACAAAACTGTGAGTCGGAGGTCTCACAGTGAGACAGAGACCAGGACTGAACTTACAACCGTCGTACGACCAAAGACGAGCTGTGATTTATACCAGCCGTGTTTAGGATCTGGTGCTACGGCCCTGTTCACATTCACCCTGCGGTTTGTATCTGTGTACGATTTTAGAATCTGGAGTTCTCCTCTTACTGTCTACAATTAATCTCTGTCAAACATGTGACCATCAGTAAAAACACAAACATGTGACCGACAGTAAAAACACAAATATGTGACCGACAGTAAACACAAACATGTGACCGACAGTAAAAACACAAATATGTTACCGACAGTAAAAACACAAATATGTTACCGACAGTAAAAACACAAACATGTGACCGACAGTAAAAACACAAATATGTGACCGACAGTAAAAACACAAATATGTGACCGACAGTAAGCACAAACATGTGACCGACAGTAAAAACACAAATATGTGACCGACAGTAAAAACACAAACATGTGACCGACAGTAAAAACACAAACATGTGACCGACAGTAAAAACACAAACATGTGACCGACAGTAAAAACACAAATATGTGACCGACAGTAAACACAAACATGTGACCATCAGTAAAAACACAAATATGTGACCGACAGTAAAAACACAAACATGTGACCGACAGTAAAAACACAAATATGTGACCAACAGTAAAAACACAAACATGTGACCAACAGTAAAAACACAAACATGTGACCATCAGTAAAAACACAAACATGTGACCGACAGTAAAAACACAAATATGTGACCGACAGTAAAAACACAAATATGTGACCGACAGTAAACACAAACATGTGACCATCAGTAAAAACACAAACATGTGACCGACAGTAAAAACACAAATATGTGACCGACAGTAAAAACACAAACATGTGACCGACAGTAAAAACACAAATATGTGACTGACAGTAAAAACACAAACATGTGACCGACAGTAAAAACACAAAAATGTGACCGACAGTAAAAACACAAACATGTGACCATCAGTAAAAACACAAACATGTGACAGACAATAAACATAAACATGTGACCAACAGTAAAAACACAAACATGTGACCAACAGTAAAAACACAAACATGTGACCGACAGTAAGCACAAACATGTGACCTACAGTAAAAACACAAACATGTGACCGACAGTAAGCACAAACATGTGACCTACAGTAAAAACACAAACATGTGACCGACAGTAAACACAAACGTGATCAACAGTAAAAGCACAAACATGTGACCATCAGTAAACACAAACAGTGACTTTACCACACGGAGCATCAGACAAACTTGGCAGTCACCTCTTTAAATGGATCAGCTCTTGCAGTGTGACACCCTTAACTCTTTTAAGATGAAAATGAAATAGTGCAGTGGACACCCAGCGTAAGGTTCTGTATGGTTTAAGGTTCTATATAGGAGTTTGCATGTTCTTCCCGTGTCTACACTAGGTACTCCTTCTCCTGAAGATTATGCGTTTCTATATGTTTCTCAAACTGGGGGCGGTCTTTGGTGGTACGCGGTGCCCTCTGCAGTCCGACTTTTTGTTTAGAGTTAAATATATGGATATATATTCTGACTTTCTTAGTTGTTATTTAAACCTAGGGCTGCACCACATGTCGCAGCCAGAATACTGACCCCTGAGCTCTGAATTGTGATTATGATTGTGATTAAATGAGTATAATGTGTCAGTGAAATCAACAGTGTAACATTCTTAGTTACGACTTTGTGACTTTCCATTGTCTTTGAGACAAAACTAAAGCTTTTCAGAGTTCATATTTCACTTTGATTGGTTTAACCACGTGTCTCTCACTCGGAGCATGACTAAGGCTGACAGATGGGAGAAATATGTGTGCAAAAAGAAAACTGCAAAAAGTGTCTGTTTTTACACACACAGCTGCATTAAACCAAACAATTACCCCCCATTGTCCCCACAAAACACATGACCCTTATGCATGTGTTTATCTGTGAGGGTCAGTGTGTGTCAAGAGCTGTGCTGATGGACATTAGCATCGAAGCATTATCCTGCGGTCACCGAGGTCCCGAGTGTAAGTATAACGTACATAATAAACTACATATATTATTCATACACCGTCCCATAGTAATTGGGCCATTATAAACACAGCATATGGTAAGTCTATTAGGAAATATACAAATGGGTATTACTTAGCTCCATAAAGAGTTGTATTATTACAGTTGGCGTCCGCACAAAGGCACCGCTAATGTAATGGTGTAAATGAAACAGCTAATAGTGAATTGTGGGAAATTGATTGAGAGTTTCATATATAAGTTTTCTTGTATAAACAGGTACAATTTAGATATTATTTATTGAAAAACAAACAAACAAAAAACACTTATGTTCGGGTGATATAAGTCTATAGGCACCAGGGCCAATCAAAACGTACGTAGCGCACATTTATGCAAACCTTTTTGTGCTTTTAATAGGCCTAATTTTTCCCTATCAAAAACCTTGTAGTTTTGTTTAATTGAAGCATGTTCTAGTAATCTTAAATATTTAGTCATTGTAGCGTTCTGTTCCACCCTGTGATGTCATTAGGTGGTAATCCAGTAAGTGCTCCAGTAATTGTGCCCCTCTTTCCTCTTGTATTATTTTGTACAACTGCCAATCTCGGCAGCATATAAATTCAGACTTGTTGGTGCACATGAATGTTGAACATTTTACACAAATCAATCTATTTTACACACTGCCTGGTCCAAAAAAAGGTCACGTGTAATAGTTTGGTTGGACCGCTTTTAGCTTTGATTGCAGCACACATTCGCCGTGCCATTGTTTCAATAAATAATACCTTTCTGAAATGTCAAAAATGTATTTCAAGCCAGTGTTTCATTAGTTTTTCACCAAAATCTTGTATTAATGATGAAAGCGCTCACAATGTGGGCCATGAATCCTGGACCACTCTATCACAATGTGGGCCATGAATTCTGATTTTGTCACCATGGAATCAGAGAAGAAGAAACCCATGGCTGAAATAACCTGGTGGTTCAGGATGTTCAGGTTCAGTTAATCTCATTCTTTGGGCACAAAGTGTTGTTGAAGCTAGACGTGACCAACTGCAGCTCCAGATCATAGCCCCACCCCCACAGGCTTGTACAGGAGGCACTAGGCATGATGGGGGCATCACTTTACCTGCCTCTGACATGTCTCTTCTCAAACACAATCTTTTCCATGACCCCAGGATTTGTTTTTTTTTCACATTTGTTACAGAAATACACTCACTGAAACAGTTGCGTTTAAGTATCATGTTGCAGCTGAAACACAATCACCCATGCACCAATTATCCAACAGGAGGCTCGTACCTGTTTGCTCCAGATAATCCAGGTACAGTGTATATAGCTGCAAGGCCTTTCCCTCTTTCTGCGCTTAAATGAACAGAATTCCCACAGGCACAGGCCCACAAGTGTAAGGTGAATAAGATGAACAGTTCGCACACCTTTTCTGGACTCAGTCTGATGATGTCAGTGGAGAAGCTGCATAACCAGCCTCAAAAACAGCTAATTAGTCGTTTTCTTTTATTCAGTTTTGTTTTCACGAGACACGAGTAGAAATGAGTACGAGGTGCAATAATGGGAAACTATACTTCCCGTGCCATTCACCGTCCTTTGCTTGAACCACTGCAGCTCGCGGACGTTGCATCAGTTTATTTACTGGCCTCTCTCTGCGCTCAGAGGTCTGAAAAAAGACCAATACTCCAGGCAACATGAGAGATCACTAAACAGAAGAATGAAGAGTGAGGTGAAACAACTTCAACTGGAGTTAAACGAGTTCTCAGACAAATTATTCACAAAATTACGCATGTTGTTCTTTCTTTTGACACCCAAATCATGATTTCATATTTCTACTTACTCCTTGTAGCGGTCTAATTGATTAAGATGTATTACAGCCTCTATGAAATAATGTGTTTACCTCTACCAAATTCTTACAAAAGACTGAGAAATAAAAGACAAATTGATACAGATAGATTGGATTCTTGTGAAGTTGAAAATTGAAGCGTCTACTCCAACTCTCTAAGTTCATTTGGAGTCCATTAGCTCAGTGAATGCGCTCCTGTGTTTACTGATAAGGACTCAGAACATTTCGAAAACCACAAAAAGGGAATCGACGTAACATTTTTCAGTTTTTTCTTTTTTTTTAATAAAGGACAGATAAACAAAAAAGTCAAAACTCGTGACGCTGTTTCCCACTGTGCGAGCCCAGGAAAATGAAATTCTCCACGAAATACGGTTCATTCCTTTCAAAGAAGAGGGGCACGCCGAGGTTCACTGGCCAGAACTCATTGTTGTGGCGTGGCATTGGATTATGGAGCGCTACTGGGGCTTTCGCAGTCCAGGGAACACTGTAAATTGAATTAAGGCAAAAGCAAATCTGAGCGGTTTTACGAAAAAAAGAAAATAAATAAATAAATAAAACAGGAGGAAGTATAGAGGAGTTTTGAGCCTTTTGGAAAATCTATGAGCCGTGAACACAACTGTGACTGTTTGTTCACCATGAAGTCTTTGCTCATGCTTTATTAAAACGATTAAAAGTGCTCTTACAAATCTTTTTTTGTGACAATATTGTATAAATAGGAAATAAATTGGAATTGTGGTCTGAGATACAACCTCCCCGCAGTCTACAACAGCCTCATAAAACCTAAAAAATCAATTTTGATACTAATGAGGTACTTCACAGAACTTTTTAAAATTTATATTTGTAAAAAAAAAAAGGCTAGTCATAATAAGTACTTAGCAATATGTTTTTGTTTTGTTTACAGTTTTTTATTATTATCATTTTACCATTTTGTCATTTTTATTTGTCCTAAGCCTTGAAATTGATTCATGTATGTATTTATCAAGTAATTTATTTATAGGAGGCTAGTCATAATAACTACTACTTTAGTTCCAATATAATCTTCTGGTCACCCTTTATACCAACTATACCTTAATTGGCCTTAATACAGCATGAACAAAGTAGGGCCATTGTTGACTAAAGAAATTCTTGGTCGACTGAAGACCTGCCCTATCGACTGATTAGTCGACTAAAAGGGGGGGTGAGGTAAAGATATCTCCTTGTATCTGAGCCAAACTGCACTCAAAAGAAACAACTGGATGGGAATTCACACAAAAGCAAGTACAGTACTAGGACTGTGTACTTATACTGTATGTTGGACTGCAAATTCTTCTGCTAACTCACTCCATAGCTTCTTGTTTTTGCTGTTTATGCCATACAAATCCTGTATATCTAAATAAAATAATTAGTTCATCTCAGTAATTTAAGACATCGACCGATTGATTAAATGACTAAAGAATTACAGTCCTAGAACAAAGAATAGTTTATCTAGAATGATTCAGGCTTAGTAACTATTTAATGAAAGGGTTTGGATTAAGGTATTAATTAAGTAGCTTGTAGCCCAAACACATGCATGTGTAGGTCAACTGACAACTGCAGTGCATGAATGTGAGAGTGAATGGTCTGTCCATGTGTTAATCCTGTGACGTGTTGGCCACTGTCCAGGGTGTACCCCACTCCAGTCACCTGCGACCCCTAAAGTGAACAAGTGGTAATGAATGAATGAAGTGGTTACTAAGCCTGCGTTTTCTTCATTGTGATTTAAGTAATTGTCCATGCTTTATTAAGGTTATTACAAGTGTAATTACCACTCTCATTTGTGACTTAACAACACTTTATAAACATGAAATAAATCGTGGTCTGAGATACAACCTCCCCTCAGTCTACAACAGCCTCATAAAACCTTGGCAGAAATCAACCCAGTTTAATGCATCACATTTAACTTGACATTTCATTAGCCCTGTTTTTGTTTTGTTTACTTTTTAAATTTAAGAATCATGACCATTCTTATTTTACCATTTTGTCATTTTTATTCTTTTATTTCAGTGACAACATTGTACTAAGCTTGTTATTAATGCGTATATGTATTTATTTAGCAATTTATTTATAGGAGGCTAGTCATAATAGCACTAATATAACCTTCAGTTACACTTTACTTAATTAAAGGATTTGGATTTAAGATATTAATTAAGTAGTTACTAAGCCTGCTTTTTGTTCATTGTCTTAAAGTCTAGTTAACATTGTTTTTAATTAACTAAACTAACTAAATGGCACCCCCTTTTTTTTTTCCATGTTGTTGTCATGTGCTTCCATTGTAACGGTTTACAAATGTAGTGGATGCGACCCCAGCCTCATTGCCTCTGGACGTCTTTCACCGGAGCAGAGAGGGACCGCAGAGATTCAGCGATGGCCGTTATATTGAAGAATATTGGATACACCGGCACTTGTCACATTTCATATCCGCTGACTCTGACGCGGTGGTCCGGTGCACTCCAGCGCAGAGAGATAACACCAGGGTACGGCAAAGGAGCGCCACCACCGCCCAGCACATTCTAAACAGTCCACAGGAGCGTTTCTCATTCGACACATTTCCGTGCGTTCATTTTACCCACATTTTACAATTACTTTTTTTATTTAAAGATTTTCAGTTCCATTCATTTCTCACTCCCCTGTACACAGTGATGGAAAGTCGGTACCACTTCATTGAGCTCACCAGTCCATCCTGCCCACTCTTTAAGAAAACGGCCTTTGAAGTTACAATGTTCCAGAAAAAATCTATGGATGAAGTGGATTAAATGAAAAAATAAAACATCTTTAAGAGCAGAGATTGGACAGATTTGTTGTTTCCACATCAAAGTCGATATGTTGAGAGAGCAAACAGACCTGTAGCATCTCGCCTTAAAGCAACAGTGTGTAACATTCTGGAGCTTGAAAGTCACCTGTAGGATTCCATGGAAATAAGAGGTTCCAATCAGACTTCTGAACGTTCTCCAGCGATGGATCAGTTTGACGTCATACTGTAGAATATAAGAGCCAAAGAAACACTTCCATGGGAACAAGCAGGCAGCAAGTTACGATTCAGGTTTGTGGAAAAATGAAAAACCAAACAAAAAAAGTCTATTTTCAGCCTTTAACAAACCTACCTGCCCCCGATGTCAGTACACTGTTGTAATAATCATGATTCAAGGCAGAAATGCTCAGAAAGAGTGATGATTTATGGTCTAAAAACAGAACAGAAGATCTCAGAGCTCGACCTGTTCCAAATGTCTAAGTTTTGTTGAGTGTTTTCTGAGGCTCAGGAGTGAGAGGAGCTTGTAAACAGGATTATTTGAATAAGTGTGAATGAAGATAAATACAACTCCAAGCATGTGTATGATGTTAGAACTGGGTTAAACGCTAAAACAAGACGATTTTGCAATATATGTGTCCTTTAACACATGGTTTACTGTAAATTAAATTCAATTGTTTGTACATTTATCACTTTATTCATCAAAAATGACCGAGACATAACCTGACCTATTTATGAGGCCATTAATTAGCAAATATTTCAGCAAGAAAAAAACAAAAACCTTGAGCCACATTAGTCTGAATGGGATGGCATGACTATTCAAAGTGACAGGACGGGCGCACATAATTGCAGAGGTGATACTAAGCTAAACAGTTGTAGGCTATCTTCTCCATCTGCTCGTGCGGCTCTCTCATTTACTTAATTAGCACCGCGTTTCAAAGCTACCAACCAGCATATGGCGTTCTCAGGGTCCCCTCAGGCCGGCCGTGTCCACAATGGATGCAGACATGAAAATCAGGTGAAACTATCTCATTACCGGCTTCCATTTTGATTTTGACGATGCCTTTTTGTTTGAGTTCTTAACGTTTTACCAACATGATGGACAATTTTGGTCACCATTTAGTCAAATAACTGTTTAACTCAAGTTTTAGTCGAGAAAACGTCAGGCAGGCCTTGAAACAACTGCCATGGATGAGATAAATGGATACCTTTGGCTGCAGGGAAAAAGGACGTCGCAAAAAATGAGCCAATGATCAAGACTGGACAGCTTTTTTTTGTCTCCACAGTTGAGTTGAGATCAGAAAACTATTTTTTGAACCAGAGTGTGACAGATTATTAAGAAAAAAGAAAAAAAATGGTGAATGTAAAGTGATGTGGAACCCAAGAAAGATTCAAACTAGTTCAAGAAGTGTCGACACTGTGAGATGTACTTTAGAAAAATGGGAAAACTGGCATTCTTGTCTCTTGTTGCTTTTGTTCTGTTTCTGAGCTCTACTCGGACCAGTGCGGACTGTGTTTGTGTCATTGGGCAAGACACCAGCGACTTTAAATGTCTGTCTGGGAAAGTGCAAACATTTTGCTAATGTGGGCCTTAAAATTCAGCATTTCATCCTATTGCCTTCGTTTTTTTTTCTTTGAACCAGTGATCTGACGAAGGCTAAAAGACCGGAACATTGTCAAATACGAGAATGTGATGATTTATTGGAAATTAGTTATTTATCCTGTGTACTTTTGTCATTTTTTTAGTATGACATTTGTAGACGGTCAGACAACGTGCTTCTATAATTCATTCATTATATTGATATTTATTTAATGCAGGCAATGCTTATTTTACCTTGTACATTTGGAAAAGGGTTTGCTGGGATTATCTTGCTTACGGCTTGTTGCACAAAAAGAATTTTCAACATTATTAACGTTTATCGTGATTCTTCAAAATGTGTTATTGTGGCAGGTTCAGTTATACAGTTGAAATATTTATGCAATTTAAGGTGAGATGCTGCAGGGGGATAGGAACAAAACTTACATTTAAAGATATCAATTGCAAGCTTCCCTTGTAGTTTATTCACCTAAATGTAAGAAAAAAAAAATTATCATCATGTCATGTTTTCATGTGGAAATAAGCCACTTTATGTGTAAAAATTGCTAAAAAGTACACACATTTGGGACATTTAAATCTGAAAAATGGACAGAACCAGGTTTAAATTTCTTGGTTCATTTTGTAACATAATAATTACAAAAATGTACAGAGGGGATTTTGAATTTCTTATTTAGTTTTTAAGTAGACTAGATTGGACTGAAAATTGTCCTAAAAATTCAAATTTCACCCAATTTTTTGACGTAAAACTTCAATAAATCAGTGTTAGAATTAGATATTTAAAAATCCTTCTGTACGATTCGTCAAAATCTTGTGGAGTCCAAGATTATATAGTTTGGTGCGGGATCTACTTTAAGGCTGTTCTTTATGTCCCGAGGGAGAAAAATGCATTTTAAGGAAACGGCCTTTGAAGTTACAATGTCCCCGAGAAATCTATGGATGAAGTGGATTCAATGCAAGAATAAAACATCTTTAGGAGCAGATTGGACAAGCCAATATGTTGAGAGAGCAAACTGATCAAAAAACAAATTTTTTTAAACAGTTTTGCCTGTAGTGTCTCGCCTTAAGATTATTATATTGTTATCCAAATGTCTTTAGTGATCGGCCTCTCCAAAGTGTACAGATCACCAGACTTGATTCCTTGTGATTTTTTTTTCTCACCTTTAATAACGCTTGGAACATTCATTTTAGGTTTGTAACATCTAAATATGTATTATTTAGTTTATGATAGCAGAGTTTTAACAGGAACCCACAAAAATGAGTCAGAGAGCTGCAGTTTGGACCCTCCTCGTCTAAAAGGAATAATCAAAATCCAGACCATTTCACATTATTTACCTAATTAGTTCTAACAAATCTCTCTACATTAAGTTCCTGTTTCCCGCTCCTCCTAAACCACTGTCTGTCGTCCTCCCCATCCCGCCGCCTGCTCTCAGATTGTACTTGTGACTGTGGTAATAGTCCATAAAGTGTTTAAAGCCCCGTATGAATGATCTCCACAGCTCGGAGCTCCACTCTGCGGCTGATGCAGCGCGCTGGAGAGGCTGTTTGTCATAACGCGCCACAATCGTGCGTTTTAGGGACTGTTTCAGAGGCTGTTTTAGCATTCAAAACCAAGCAAAGGCATTGTTGCAAGGAGATTATAATTGCACATCAGTGTAAAGAACAAAGAAGCTTGAACTAAAGCTCTAAAAGGCAGTCGTTCAGTCACATACATGATTTCAAAGCGCGTTTTAATCATGCCAATAATGATTTGGAGTTTTATTTTTAAACACTAAATGCACAGAGAGAGAAGAGATATATTTTTGTTGTGCATGACATTAAGTTTTAAAGGTATTCAAAGCATGCCCATCTTAAATTTCTTTTCCGCAAAACATGCCTGATCTTTATAGCTGCTCTGTGTTTTTAAAGTTCAAACCCCTTCACTGATGATCAACTTGCATTCACAATAGGTTTGTGTGCTATAACTGAAAAGACAGTAAAGGTAACACTAAATTATCCTTTTATATGTTTTGTTATAGACAGGTAAAAATGAAGATGTTGCGTTCTCATTTTTGATTCCGTTGTAATTTCAGATGGTGGGCAAGGACCTGTGGAACTAGAAAGTTACTGTTTTTGAAAGAATTATCCAAAATTGAAAACACAAACACTGAACCTTGTTTGAGATCGACTCAAACTTAACTTAAACAAATCTGAGAGTTAAACAGTGAGCTCTACCTGAGAATTCTGACCTTTCTCGTGTCATAACTTAACCACATCCGTACTAGAATGCTGTGATGTCATGTGAATGCAGTCTGTGCAAGAAACAAAATGGTCTTTTATGAAATTTATCCACGTTATTATTCTGTATTTTGGGTCAAGAGCAGAGGCGTCCAAACTGTTTTTTTTTTTCACAACGTGCCGCATTTTGAAACATATTTGGAGCAGAGGGCCGCAGATGACACAACAATGAGTTGAGTCATTCCAAATTGTGCTTTTGATGTACTTTTGATGAGTCACAACGCCTTGAAAAAGGCCTGGGACATTGATTTCAGGTTTGTATCACATCAAAATGTGTTTGTTATTTAGGTTATGGATGATTCTAAAATAAAAAGTACAGGCTGTCCAAGGGCCAACAAAAGATGGTCCGATGGCCATAATTGGACCCGGGGTCATAGTTTGGACACCCGCTGCTCTAGATTATGACAAACCAGGTGTTATTTAAATGTTGGTACCAAAATAACTGAAATGTCCTCATTTTTTGTAAGTAAAATAAAGCATAATATGGCTTGTAGTAAGTAGTATGTTAAACCCTATCCCTTATGTAGTCCAATCCAAAGGTGCCAAATAGTTACTACAGTTATAAAATGGCTCAATATCACAAACTTTTGAACCTTCAGTTTACCCGCAGCAGAAAAATGTAAACTTTAATACATATTTCAAGGAATCCACTTGAGCTCCTTGATTCTTAGATAACCCTTCTGAGAAAGCTACATCAAAAATTGCGTAGTTATGCTTATAGTCATTATACATCTATAACCGCTGCAGAAATTACATCATCACAATCTCCAGAAGCCATTTACACAATCTTCACATTAATATTTCTCGAAGTGTGTCTATGTCTGGCCAAGGTGACCCAGCTCCTCCCGTTTAGATGGACTCTTAATGACCAAAAGTGTGGACAGTTTGACTAATAAAGCGCCGTGCAGGAGAGCAGCATTGCAGGTTTAACAGACTGTAGTAATATGGCCGCCGAGGAGCATCGATCATTCCAGTGACACGCGACCATGACTGGATGATATCTGATATTTAATAAAAGGCCAGCGTCTGCGAGATAAAATGGCAAACCAATATATCTAACCTACATAGTAAAGCGTAGTGCAGGAGAAAAAGGTTACTGCGTTGCACGGATATATGTTAAAGCAGAGGAGAGACCCGAGACCAATCACATCACTTGGATGGTTACATAAGTGCATGAATGAATATAAGCTAGCGTCTTTCATTCCAGGAGGGTCGGAGATAATGATAAGGGGCGAATTTCTTGCGTATGTACACGTAAAAAATACTGATTAGTAATATTTAAATGGCTGAAATCTTGACTTTGTTCAGTGTATAATCCAATCTCATGCCAAAAGTGTGAAAGAGAAAGAAATCTATTGTCTATCTGTTGTTTTGAGAATACAGAATTCCATAAAGTATGGTGGTCCCAGTACTGACCCCTGAGGTGGGCCAAAATAAATTTGGTTAAAGTAAGATTTGATTTGTTCTTGGCCTGTTGGATTTATTGGTCAAGTGTCATGACTCTTGAGGCACACACAGTAGTAAGTAGAAAGTGGGGAGGGGGGAGTCAGCGAATTCAATTTTGGTGTTGTCTGACTCCCCCACACCCCCACGTCCCTCCCCACACCACAGCATACATTTTTTCAACTCATCCACTTTCCATCTTGCGTACTTACATTTAAAAAGGCTGCGTATTGGAATGCCTTGGAATTTGGACTACGGTTTTGATTCCGAAAAAAACTTCCAGAAAGCTGGTGTCACCGTGAAAGATCATTCCTTGACCCGTCCCGCCCTGTAGCTAACCCACGGGAGGTTCGGGGTCAAAACATAACCCCCTCCTCACAGAGCCCAGTTCATTCTGTTGTTTACTGGAGACGTTTTACTATTTTTTCCACATCCACTCGGAAAGCTTGCCTTTAATTCAAAGTAGTATCTATTTCCATGCATTTCCATCTGTTTCTTTTGCCCTAAAACACTGCAGACTGCATTCACTGTCCCTGGAGTGAACTCTGGAGACCCATAAAGTCCATTCATTGCAAATGGAGAAAGAAAACGAGCCTGTAACTGCTTTATAAAGATGTTAACTCCTCGGATTGTGAACTCCATAAACATGTTCTATTACTTTTCTAACAACCATAGTTAGTCCAGCTTGGGTATTTGTAGGAAAAGGATCTTATATGATAAAGCTGGAGAGGGCTTCCATGACTAGCTTGAAAGTTAATGGGATTTGGAAGTAAATGTCGTAAAAGTAACCGTGAAGCAAACAGTTTTATCAGGGGGAAGGCTGCGTGATCTACTGACATGGATTGCCAGTTTATTAAGACGTCTGAGGTTCATGCACAAAGGAAACAAAACATTGGCATCTATCTATCTTCAAAATATTCCACCAACCTTTAGGCATTTCCTTGTTTCCTATTTTTTGCATGCAATAAAATAAAATCTTGTTTGCCCCAGAGAGATATATGTAAAAGCATCTATTCGAGTGAAGATGAGACCACTGCTCATTCTCTGCGTTTATTTATAGAGCTTTTAATTCTCCACTAAACAGGAAGTACATTTTTTGGGGGGTTTTTTGCTTTTGTTTTGGCATACTAATGTTTGTTGCCTTCGCCAAGACGTCAAAACTCGCTCTGGGTTCACAGAGTTTTGAAAAGTGCTTTGGACTGTTGCGGCTAGTTGAGTTTTTCTCGTTTTAAGACGGCTTTTAGGTCCGAGGTTGGATTAATCTGCATTCAGAGTGTTTGGGACAGACACTCCTAATCCACCTAAATAACGGATACAGTACATTTTCAAACGCTGCTGAGGAAACAAACTTCAAAATGTCTCTTTGAAACAAATTTTTACTTCTGCAAGCTTTTTTAACCCCTTCCTGTTCTCGTTCATAGTCAGAGTTACAGTCACAGAGTTCAACTTTATTTTATTTATGGTGAACATTTTAACTGTAAAAGAATAAAAAACTACATATGGCTCAATATATACATCGACTAACTGCTTAAGTGTTTAATTTTTCATTTATAGCTACAACTTTTTTCTTTTTTCCACAAAGGTTTACTTAGAAAACGAATGAACACTGATTTATCGTGCGAAAGGGTTATTGTATCAGTGGATTCAAGTTTCAATATAGTATTATTTATTAAACAATTGTTGGGTAAAACCTTATCTAATAACTACACTTGTGTTAGCCTGGAGGAAGCTTTCGCAACAACTTAATTCAAAACGTTTATTTAGAACGATTCAGTCTTAGTAAAACTTAATTAATACCTTATCCCAAACTCTAACCAGGACCACTAAGTAGTTGCTAAGCCTGAATCATGATTTAAGTCTCTGTTCATGCTTTATTAAGACCAGTTAAGTTTTAATCATTATAAAGTGGTACCAAACTTCCAAATGTATTATCGTAACAGACTTGTGCAATCACATTTTGATGAAGTTATTTGAGGTTGCTGTAGTTCAGAAATTGGCGCGTTTTTAAAAGTTCCATCCACGCTTTTTTCCCCCACCGGCCCCTATAGCATCTGCAAGTGCTATATCCACCATCTGCCGAGCATTAGCACTCGAGCAGCATCCGAGAGCCACCTCCAAACCCAGAGGTAATGTATAGGATTCCTTCTGATCCAAATTCAAATAACACACTTTCATCTTTCATTTGTAGCCTGTTTGCCCACACACAGACATATAATTGATTGTGCAGAGGTAGAAATTAAAAGTAATCACGACTGGGTGTATAAACGGCGTCGCATTTGCATTTGTGTGAGCCAAATCTTCAATGCCTCTCCACTATTTCGAGTCGGATGTAAAACTATACACCGGCAGATAAAACCATTAGCGTTCCATTGCCGGTCGGTAAAGAGCATCTGTGCCATTTTATGTAACGTGATTACCTTTAACAGTGCACCTGTCTGGATAAATAATTGTGTTTTTGTTTATTTATTTCATTTCCGTTTGAGGGGGGAAGCGTTTGGATGCCAGCCGGTGTTTAGCCAAAGCTTAGCACAGAAACGCGGATTTGGAAAAAGAGCGTTCTGCAGGGAAAACAGTGGAGCTAATTAGCGGAATTAGCCACAGATCAAAAGGTTCAATTAAAAAGTGTTGTAGTGTGGAAAGGGAGGTGGGACCCTCGTTTGCATAACAACACACATGTTCAGCGCTGTCCAGAGGCAGACGGGAAGCTCAAGTGTGAAGCCGAAGTCCACGGGAAAAGTATTACTGTAAACGTGAGATACGAGTGCAGCAGTCACGTTTGGGAAAACACACGGACGCGGTGCCAGTGGTTTTTGTTTCAAAACTAAATACAATGAAAAGAAAAGAAGGAAAATGTGTAACTATGTAACACCCCCAAACCAAAAAACAAACAAACAAATAAATAAAAACATAAGAACATAGAAAGCAAACAAATAAATAAAGTAAATACATATGTACATTAAACAAATCAAATAAATGCATACATAAATACAAAGATGTTAAAGGTGCTGTACCTGATTTTGACTGTTTTGAAATGTGCAAAACAGAACTTGTTTATTTTAAAGCAGGGGCATCAGAGTGGGGCGGATAAAGGGTACTTGTTTCACGGGGCCCAGAACAGGGAAGGGCCCTCAAAAGCATGTATTTTTTTCTCAGTTGCATTTTTCTACTCTTTAATCTATATCTGTTGTAATAAAGGGCATTTTTTGTTTTTTTAAAAGTTTTTCAGAGACAAAAAACAATTATTAAAAAAAAATCATTGTTTGCATATCAAGTTGTTAACAAATAACACTAGTAATTATAATCTTCAGTTAGTGTATTTTCTTATTGTAATAATACATTTTGCGATGTTTGTAGTTGTAGTTATGTATGTTATTGCAAAAACAAACCGTACTGTATCATAATATAAGCCGGTAGATACACAGGACGTCTGTAAATTAAATTAAAATAAATAACAGTTAAAAAATAACAATAATAACCAAATTTGTGGAGATAAATAAATCATATACAAAATTCTATATTAGGGGCCCATTAAGAAGCTTTGTAGCTGGGGCTCAGAGATAGGTCTTTCCATCAGTCACATGTATCGCTCAATTTCCTACTGCAGTCCCAGCATCCTAAAGATTCACCGCGATGAGTTTAGAAGCACTTCCAGAGCGAGCTGTACCCTGTAAAGCTTACAAACATTAGCATGCTAACAGCACACTTCCTGCTTCTTGTAGTCAAGTTTACATTTCTTGCTTTATGTTGACATACTGTATTAGCTACACAAAGATGTACAAAGGGCTTTTTGGATTTCTGATTTAGTAAAGTAAACTAGACCTTATTGAGAATTGGTGCAAATGTTTCAATTTCGCCTTATTTTTAGCCGTTAAAAGAAAAACGGACAAATGTTTGTTAAAGCTGGGTACCTGATTTTTACACCGAAGCGCTCATAAACCTTTTGGCACATCATCAGAATTCACATACATTCATTTTCGGTCCTGTGCACAGCTTTACAACAACTTTTTTAGACGACAAAAAAAACAAAAAAAACAAAAAAAACAAATAGGTATGACCACCCAAGCGCAGCCAATCAGAGCACTGCTTTTAGCTCTTACAAAATACTTTATTATTAGGTGAAGACAGCACACAGAGGCCTCATTTTTGTCACAAAGTGCTGCTTTTACAGGACACTCTTTGATGGTAAACACAACATTTCCAAATTTAAACCAAATAAAGTCAGGTACCCCAGCTTTAAGTCCAAGATTGTAAAGTTTGGTGTGTGTAGGAGCAACTTTAAGGCTGACCTTTATGTCTCTGTGGGAGAAAAACGCATTTGGAGAAAACGGCATTTGAAGTTAAATCTGTGGATACAAGTGGATAAAAGGAAATCACAAAAAATCTTTAGGAGCAGATTGGACAGTTTTGTTTTTCCCACATGAAAGCTTATATGTTGAGAGAGCAAACGACAAAAAAAAGAAAAGAAAAAAGGTTTGTACTCCTTTACTTATTGTTCTAATAGAAAGACAAAACAGCCCTATGACAACACCGGTCTTCTCTAAACTTTACTGCTTCAATGTGTAAATGCCACTTTAATTTCTTAATAAAATAGGTCACCAATTTTTACAATTAGACCGTATTTGATTGCTTTGGCTTTTCACATCAGTTGCGTGTCGTCCATTTGCGCGCGGACATCCCGACACTGGCCCGCGCGCTAAACCCTGGTCGCCTTTTTCGTTCCCAATTAAGGGTATAATTGAGTGTGCGTTTTGGCCATTGCGTTGCTCGTTGGCGTGTGTGGACTTCCCCAGAGCGGCCGAGCGTGCTCCCCGACACGGCCCGGACCCACGCGGCTAATTCGCGGCCTCGCTAATTTACCATTTGGATGCCACATGTTAGACCGCTAATTAAACCCTAGCCCGGCACATGTGGTGGTTGTTTAGAGAGCGATGGAAATGTCAGGCCATCTGCAACGCGCTTTCGTCTGTTTGTTTGCTTCGTTATGTTTTTATTTATGACCTTCTTGCTTCCAAATTTTCTCCGTCTTTCTTGGGAGATGTTGTGTGTCTCGCATAAAGTTTGCAAATCAGTTGAAAAAAACTTTGTCGTGGAGTGAAATGGGATGAAGTTTGGACAGCAAAGAAAGTGTGTTTACTTTATTTTTGTTTGTGGTAAAGCAAGTGGTGATTTGACCAGATTTGTCATTCCTGTGATTGGAGTTAAGTGTGTTGAGTGTCTTGCCAAAGGGTTAAAATTGTCAAAAATATAATAAATCAATACTCAGATACAAATCAATACTAAAACCGGTATAGATACTTTCAATACTGGACCCTTAAACTCTCAAGTCCATCACCGTACCACCAAACTCTTACCGCGTTCAGACAATGTGACAAAGAGATCATTTTGCTCTTTGACACACTGAAACTTAAGGGTGTGAGCTCTTTGCCAATCTTTATTTCGTGCCTGTAGTCCAGATAATTGTGGAGGAACATGAGGTTCAAATCTGAAACCTTATTAATACAAATGGCCACGATGCACGAATAGCGGCAAAAACTTGCAGTAAAATCCGACCAAAAAACGACCAATAATTGTATTTTAAGTCAATGTCATTTAGTTTTATTTGTCAAAAGTCCAAGGTTTCTGCTTAAAATGACCCTGTTTCTGATCAAACCTAGAGCTGAACATTTGATCCATACAGTAAATGTGCAGTGAAATATCAGAAAATAACCAAACATATTTTCAAGACATTCTGACTTTTTGTAGGTAATTCTTTTAAATGTTGTTTGCAAGAACTTGTGTCTCGATGAACTCTTGAAGCGCTCAGAATGAATGAGCTTGATCTAAATCAGAAGTAATTCAAAAAGGTAAAAAAAAAAAAAAACAGTAAGAAACTTCTATTAAAAAATAAATCAATAAACACATAGAAAAAACATTCTATTGTCTAAAAAAGTGTTTCATAAAGATCATTTTGGCATTGAACTCACTATCAGTGACACACAACGGTGCTATGTGCTCAGGCGGGATTCAAACCAGTGACCCTCCAGTTCCAAGGTGATCAGTTACTCCAGTCTACTATTTGTAACATGTTTTTTCCTCATATTTTTAAAATACAGTTTATTCCAATTCTATAATTCTACATTTCTAAAAGATAAAGGGTCCCCTTTATATTTCAATGTCTTTGTCTTTAGTTCTGAGGGCTGTTACTCTCCTCAAACTGCCCTGACACATGATCTGGCGACTGAGACCCTGGATTGCACGTCTGCTTATTTCAATCCAGTGTTTTTATTCATTATATTTCATTATTTTGTCACTTCATGCTGAATAAATAACAGACTATTTCTGTGTATTTAATATTTGACTTGATTAGGCAGCCAAAGCTTTCGATTTCTTTTCTTTGCCCCCGTATCCGGAGCGTCTCAATGGATGATGAACAGTTCTAAACTTTTCTGACGTCCCTCCTCTGGGATCCCCATCATTTACATCTCATATGCCACTGAGCAAATAATTATAAATCTGCAAAATGCCTCATTAAATGCCATAAAAGCGTCATGTCGCTAAAGAGAAGAGCGATGTCCTGCCATCCATTAAACTGGCTCTGACGTGTTTAGCATGATAGGAATAAAAAGAGAGAGAAAAAAATAGCATAGCGGCTAAATGATGGCCCTATAAATCCACTTTTGTCACCGCCACCAATACTGATCTACTGTAGAGCCGCGCGGGACTATTTCACCGGCTATTATTCATAATGCGACAATGGGCCGGCTGTCAGCCAAAATGTAAACGCCAGCCATTTTGAGTGTTTGAACAATCCGGGCTAAAGCAGTTGTTATTTATCTCTAGTTATTCCCCGGCCACAGCTGTCCGCCGCGCTGGCACTTTGCAGAGTGGCACGGTGCTAAATGGGAGTGTCCAGGCGGCTACAGGGCTACATTCGTCAGCCTCGCTCCGGGGAAAAGGAGAGGTCCTCGGGGGTAGAGCGAGCACACGGAAAGGCACTTTGTACATACCAATGCTACCGCCGCTCAATAAGTGACGGCGGCGGAGCAAAGTGGTGTTGATTGGGGAACATGCTAGCCGGGTTAACATTGGGGAACTTGGACATCGGAGGTTTCGCCGCAACCTCTAAACGTCTCGGCGGGTGGTTGTCGACGTGGTGGATGTTTTACAGTAGTGGATTTGACTTTGTGCTGTGTGGTGTGGATGTGAAACAAGACTGAAAAAATGCCAGGCTAGAATTTATTTTTCATTTTGTACCCCCGAAGTCCTGCCGCTTTAACAAAGAAGTTATTGAAAGTTCAACCTCAGAGATTCGGTCTTTGCAGGGCCATGGGTTAAATGATTTTCCCAAAAGAAGTGAGCTCACCGTTGGCCTCGAATCCCGATGTCTTCAAGATATTTTTTGTAAGAGTTAGAGATGTCACTGTATCAAATTTTAATGTTACAGTTATTGTGAGAAGAAAGATCAACAGTTAAAACCTTGATTCTCTTACATTCGCACGTCTAACTGATTACTATTCCTCACTTTCTGAATAAAATAGTAATGATATTGGGCCATTCATCATTTTTACTTCTTATGATTACATTATGACCTGAATAATCTTGAATACAGAGAAATATCTTGACCTCTTTGCAACAGGATACAATGGTTATATTCCCCAGCTAAATGACTTCCTGCAGTATGTGTTCACAAACTCTCAAGACTCCAACTTGTTGTGCTGATGAGCTTCGAGCGATCGGAACGATCACCAAACAGCATCGTAGGTGTGGGAGGATGCCAAAGGGGTCCAACCCGACTAAAGCAAACATGCCAAAGCTGACAGATGTGACTCTTACAGTTTTGTTTTTTGTTTTTTTTTTTGCAACATGCTGTAAATATGTTGAAGATACACACATCATTTATCAAACAAAAATCTTTTGCTTGCAGTGGATGTCAGATCTCTTTCAGACGTGGACAAAGGCGTCTCTGGATCTCCACCTGGTTCAGACATGTGATTTCTACTCCTTCTATAGAGTGACTAAAGTGTCTTCATATTGTGACCCCTGTGTGTTCTCTTGTCTTCAGTGACTGGTCCTGGATCAGTCTTAAGTGGACAGACTCTGTAGCCCGCAAAGAGAGAGTGACAATTTCAATCTCCGTTTAAATATTTGATCACTGTATTTATGTACTGTGTAAAGTGCCTTGTACTTTTGAAATGAGACTTAAGGATTGAAAATGGACATAATATGAGCATTAATTGGAAAAGTTTGGAATTTAGACATTAGTGTCAAAGCGATTGGTACACTTATTCCTGCTTTAATAAAGCATGAACAAAGACTTAATTCATAATTAACAAATAGTTTATTTAGAATTACTCAGACTCTAACTCTTAATAAACTATATGTTAGGTTTTGTTCATGCTTTGTTAAGGCAAATTAAGGCGTAGTTATCATAAAGTGGCACAAGTGAAAAAAATAAAACAAATAAAATAATTTGATGATGTTCATTAAGTCTTCTGATACTTCAGTAGTTTCACAGACCTCTGTTTTTTATTCTTCCTTGACTGTTTCGGCTGCACTCTGTGTCTTTCTGCAGAAGTCTTGCAGTGTAATGTTGCAGAATTTGATCTGCTCCAAAATCTGTTTAAATTAGCTGACTATAGACAAACAAACTGTCAAGATTGGTCTGTTCATGAGAAACCATTGCATTCTACTGACTAATGTAGCTTAAATACAGTCTGTTTGTTTTGTAGATGAGATAGATTTAGGTTCTTTTCGCTCAACTAGTTTTATCTGCTTGCTCCGCTGTTGTGATTTTGTGAAGTATTAGACTTTTCTCCACTCAGATTTATAATGTTACTCCTAATAACTCTATTTTAAATGCTGTACACGCTGATCTGTGCCAGTTTTGGTAAATGTCCAGCGGGTACAAAATGGTTTCAAGAGTAAGTCGTGACCTTTTGGCTGACCTCACGACCTGTTTTTAGAAGCTCCCGTTAGCTCTTGCAAACCTAACACATAATTTGTTGAACTTTCTCTCTTCCATCTGCTTCTGAGTTCAGTCCTTGCTGGCCTTGCCGAATATTTCTTTTGTTTATCACACTATTTACATAAATCTAGCACGCTGGGGAAAACTGTGAATTCTGAGCAGCCTCGTCTCCCTTGAACAAAACTGCACATTGCTGTTTTGTTGAACTACTTTGCGAGTTCCAGTGCTTCCAAGTTAATTAAGCTGAAATTAATAAAGAAAACAAAACTGTAGGAGAAGCTGTGGGGCGTTGTTTGAAAAGATTTTGCAGTCGATGAGCTGGTGACCTGAATCTGCCAGTGTTCGGCTTGGTTGGCCGTGATCAATGACCAATGCAAGCCTTAGATATCTCTCTTCTAGTCAATAAAACATACTCTAATTTGTTCCCATTCAGCCCTAAGATTTGAACTGAAAATGTGGCTGTGACTGCAGATTTATAAAAATAGATCGATTATTTCATTCTGGAACATGAATTGTCCATATGCTTTTCAACCACTTATTAGAGTCCATTTTGGAGCTAAGCAAGTCATCTACCACACAAACATGTTTCCAACTATCAAAATGGTTATATAAGATTTGCAGTTTAATTTCCAATTGTCTTGTCTTTGGCTTTAGTAGTGTACTGGCGAAAGTTTCCATTTGCTAAATATAAACATTTTATAACATAATTCTTGACTCATATTCAATCTAAATGTCCAAGACGTTCTAAAATGTTTGGTTGAAATCTTAAATACAGAGTATATTTAGATTTTATTGACATTAACACGAGACATTCCTTATAGTAGGTCTGTTCAACTAAAGGCCAGCGGGCCAGATCAGGCCCTCCAAATGATCAGATCTGGCCCACAAGCCTCCAAATGTAAAAAAAACAAACAAAAACAAATTCAATCAAATTCAATTCAATCATTAATCCAAAATAAACAACAAACTTTGTTTTAGCAACAGAAAAAAAAAAAAAAAAAATCTGAAATATAAAATTGTGACCCATGTGTCAAGAAGATAATCAAATCATGACAAAACGGTATCGTCCCATCCCTAGTTTTAAAAGTATTTTACCATAATATACTTTGTTGTGGAGTTTCCAATTTTACTTGCACCTACCATGCACACATCTGTAATAACTAGGGCTGCACAATATATCCTAAAAGTATCGAAATGTTCTGCTTTTAAAATGAAAACACTGAAAAGAGAAAATCATGAATAAAATCAAGCTTTTTTCATATTTTGATGATCATTATTCTCTGGATTAAAGAGACTCAACTCAAACACAAACTTAATGACTTTTATAACAAACACAGTGACATTATTAAAGAAAAATAGCACAAAAGAATAGACCATTTCTGATTTTTCTCTATTCCTACACTTTATTCATAAATATTCTCTATCTAGAAGTCTTCATTCACAGTGGCTTATTTGGTTAAAAATGTTAGTTTATTGACCCTTTAAAATCCTATGTCACCAGAATGTAAAAAAAATCCAGAATGGAGGCGACTGGAGGCAAAATGAACACACTTTCAATATTTAACTGACATCAGATCAGAACTGTGATGGTTTTAAGTCTCTATAAGTCTTTATATATATATATATATATATATATATATATATATATATATATATATATATATATATATATATATATATATATATATATATATATATTTATATATATATACAGTATATATAAATAAATAAAAGTTAAGTTCCACAGTAGAAATGTCAGTTTGTTTGCGTCTTTATCCCTAAAGAGGAACATTATCATTTTATTGCCTCAAAATTGTATTTGAGCTTCACAATAAAAGCATAAATTGTGGCAAAATATGTTATAAATGTAGAGATAAAATGAAAAACTATTGTGGGCTCAACATTTCTGTGAGTAAAATAAACATATCTAGATGTTTCATTCATCAAAGTGCAAAAAGTTTATAGTAATCTCCTACCAAATAAATGAATCATGTGAAAGACCATTCACTGTAAATGTCTCTAGACCAGGCTCTGATATCACTCACATGTTTCTGAGTGAGTGACCTTGATTTTTCCTATTTTGTGATATTATGCGGGTAATGCCAGTTCCTTCATTAAAATCACATTATATTCTACCTTATTTTTGCCTCCATTCTGGAACTGGAATGTTTTTTGTTTATTCTCAAGTCTCAATCGACAATAATAAATAATAAATAATCGCTCACAAGTCGACTAGTAAAATAATCCTTAGTTTCAGCCTTAGTCAATAAATGTACTTAAGGCGAGACACTACAGGCAAAACTTTTTGTTTTTGTTTTGTTTGATCAGTTTGCTCTCAACATATCGGCTTTCATGTGGAAACAACAAACTTGTCAGTCTTCTCCTAAAAATGTTTTATTGTCCCATTTAATCCACTAAATCCATAGATTTCACTGAGACATTGTAATTTTCTCTTAAAATGCACATTTCTCCCTCGGGATAAAAAGATCACCACTTAAAGTAGATCCCACACACACCACACTTTACAATCTTGGACTCAGCAAGATTTTGACGAAACGTACAGAAGGATTTTTTTCATCTAATTCTAAAACTGATTTATTGAAGTTTTAAGTAAAAAAAAAAAAAAATAGGTGAAGTCCCCTCTGTAAATATTTTTGTAACTAATATGTGTACAAAATGAACCAAGAAATGTAAACCTGTTTCTGTCCAAATCATATCCCAAATATGTGTATTTTTGGCCATTTTTACACATAAAATACCATATTTCTACATGAAAACATGGCGTGATGAAAAATCTGTAACATATTTTTTTCTTACATTTTATGTGAGTAGAGTACAGGGGAAGTTTCAAATTGATATCTTTAAATAGAAGAATCTGTCCTAGTCACCTGCAGTGTCTCACATTAAGTATCACAATATAGTATAATATCGATATCGCAGATCTTCATAGCCACATCGCAATCATTTCCAATACCATGCAGCCATTATGAAGGTTCAAAACATGTTCATTCAATCACAAATTACCATTTCAGCGTTCATCCAACTCCAGCTAAACAATGAGAAGAAGAAGAATGAGAAGGAGTGACATTATCTCGCTTTTACTTCATTGTACTTTGCTGTACAGTTAGCCTTTTGAACCGTTGCCAGCGCTGCCTACCAATTACCTCTGGATGAAGCGATGTTCGTTACTGACACAGCCGCTCTCATCCGCCTCACTCCAACCCAACAGGAGCTTTACCAACGCTCCCCTTAACCTTGAATTTCCCGTTTTATCCACCTTTTCTTATTTTACACACAAGTTCTTCTTTTGTCTCCAAAGACCTGGCGGCTTTGTACTCGGAAATCTCTATTCCCTCTGTAGAATAACGGCGAAGTTGAGAAAAAGTGGGGATAAAAAGTAAGCGGAGAATGCATAGAGGATGTACGTTCCCAGCTGGAAGAGGGAGAAACTTAGATGCATTTCCGTTATCATTTGATGAGTCGGGATGCAGATTTGGTAATGCGGTGGACATCTTGGTATGAGCTGCATTGATGTTGCAGAATTAACTGTAATTACTACGATATCTATTAGATGTGCGTGGATAATGTGCACGGCAATTTGATCTCGATGATGGACGCAGCGGGCGGTTTGGAAAAGGGCGGATATGTTCGACGGTTCAAAAGCCGTTTTCAACACGTGTTTCCCTAGTGATAGTGTTGAAAGAATGTGTAAGGCGCATCTGATGAAATTAACTGACTTTGGTTATCTGTTTCACTGTATTGTCTCAAAATGATCTCAGATTTTACTGTGTCAAAGGTTTTACTGTATCAAAGAAATTAAACATAGCAAAAAAAAGTTTGATAACTCTTTAAAATAAGGCTCTTTCGTGAACTGTTTATGAGGCAGTATAAAGGCCTTATAAAATGTTGACTAAAAAGTGTTACCAAACGTTTAGGTAATTGTTTATTAAGGGGGAAAAAGGGACAAAAATATAACAAAATAAGCAACAATCTTTTCAGGGTAGAAATGTCAGTTCGTTAACTTTTTTCCCTTCAAAGTGTAATCTTAAATTTGTGTTGTAGCATCACAAAAAGTACGATTTTCAGTAAAGAATGTGATATATCCATACAATGAAAATGAAAAACATGTCTGAGCATTTGTCGAGTAAGACCTATAACAAATTGTCATAATCTCCTATTAAATAAGTAAATGCAGTAAAATGTCTTTTTAAAAATGGTTTTACTTAGACAAAACCACCTGGATTTCTCATATTTTTTGTATTTCTGTAGCTAATACCAGTGTTCCACTTCACTTTTGCCTCCAGTCCAGAACTGTGAATGTTTTTGTTTACACATTTTTAAAGGGTTGGTGCTAGATAGTTGGGTCCGGAGGGACAGGATCTGGTTGCCATGGGAATGAGTTAACTTCTGTTGCTAACCTGGCCCAAACTGTTATATTTTTACTCCTTTATGTCTTTATCTAATAGCAGTAGATGAGCTAAGGCTAGTAGGCGAGGTGCTGCTTTCATGTTAACTGGTTTTCTTCACCTAAACCCTAACCTAACCCTTTTCCTAATCTTACCCTTCACCTTAATCCTTTCTGCAATCTTACCTTTTACCCTAATATTGGTCCTAACTTTACCCCTACCCTAAACTTTAGAACTTTAAATGACCAATCATAGCAGACCATCCCTCCGGACTGACATTCTAGTATTAATCTTTTAAAGGCTCATTTAGTTTAGCATTTATATGTGGTCCCTAAACTAAAGGAGGGCTGCAAGATTAATCACAATTTAATTGAAATCGCAATTTGAATGGACGCAATTAGCGAAATTAGCAAGTACCAGGAATTCCTCCACTTTTTCTGCATAAAACACTGCAAACGTCTGTAAACATGCTCTGAAATGCATGTGATTCTTGTAAGTTTGTCACTTCATATCGTCACTTTGTCCATTCTGCCAGACAATTTTACTGTGCATTCTTTTTGACATGCATTCTGAAGTTGTTTTTAAATTACAAACTAAACCAAACTCAATTAAACTGAACCAGCTAGTCAACTTTGAACAGAATCCTATCATTTAATTTAATGCTTGTCAGACATTGCAATTAGATATTTTCCCCATATTGTTCAGCACTAAATAAGAATACTACAAAATCTATCTTATCTTATTTCTAAAAACTGGCATTAGAAAAAAAAAAAAAATCCAGCTCCATATCGTCTGTTCTTTAAGTTTTGGAAAAAACTTTTTTTTTTTACCCAGCTATTCCACCAATTTACTCTAAACTGACTTTGTTCATGCCTTGTTCTCCTTAGCATCCCTTCACTCACATGTTCTTCAAAAAAACGTCTCTCTTTCACACATCTTCTAACGGGTTTAACCCCAATCTCCTGGCCGGCCTCCTCTATGCTCCCCGCCACATCAAAGCTTATTCTGCCTGTGTAAAGCTTGTTTACTGTCGCCGCGGTGACCTTCCGCCGTCCCCGGTTGCTATCCTCGCCTACCGACTTCCATCCGTTCATTTTCACTTTGTTCATGGTGTGCGAATTACCGAGAAAAAATATCTCCCGAATCTCACCTCCATGGCTACATTGTGTGGGTTTGTAAATTGGCCGGTTTTACCCTCGGGGGGGCGGAGCTTTTGATTGACGGCGGCGATAATCAGTGTAATGGTGGTGTTGAAAGCAGATGCTATAGCAAAGGTGCGGAGAAAGCCTTCAGGTTAGAAGAGGTAAAAGTAACTGCACTAACTCCGCATTTTTCCCCCGTGAGATCCTGCCAGCAACGCCATAATTCTCTTTAATTTTCTCATTACCACTTTCCCACCTCATGTTTTCCCCATTCTCTGCAAATGAACCAAAGAGGTATTTCAACTGACTGTCATTAGAAGGCAGTTCCAGCGTGCGCACCGTTAACTAACCCGCTACTTGTAATTCTTTTATAATTAGGATGGTCTTGGAGCAGCCTTCTAGTCCTCATTTTGGAAAAGTTTTGTTGCAGAGGTTCGTTAACTGCTATTTTTGGACAGATCACATTATAATTCAGACTGAACATGGTTAACTAGAGAACAGGGATCTTGTCACATTTCTTTTTTATGATTACCAGAAGCTCTAATCAATTCAAAGAAAGGGAGAGAGAGAAGTGAAATTTACAAATTAGCCGCTGTCATGTTATGCAAAAGAAGCAAATTAAGTGTTTTTACAGGACATTTCCTTTGTTTTGTTTAATTGTTGATTCAAGAAGGCCCAATTTTGTCAAACTGAAGCACTATTTGACACTTTTGACAAGGAAAAGGGAAGGAAAATGATAAATAAGAATTTTAAGAAGGAATAATACCAATTTTATTGATGTTAAAACAACATGGAAAATATTGCTTGATAAAATGTTAAATAATTTCTGTCTGATAAGATTATGTATTCGGGCTACTTGAGAACAAGACAGTTGTTGAGGTTGCATAACTTTTATTTTGGTATCTGTTTACAATATCTACATATTTGGTTGACAATATAAAGCAAAAATAGGACAATATTTTGGTAAAATCTCTTACTTAAAAGGCAAGCTGCCCCACTTAATTTGAGACACTGTATTTAAATGATTCATACGTACCAATAGCTCATGAGCTCAAAATGCTAAAGCTAAAAAATGCACAGAAAAGTTTGTTCAGCTGAAGAAAAGTCATGCTACTGTGCCGCTCAACATTGAAGTGGAAAGTCATGCTACTGTGCCGCTCAACATTGAAGTGGATAGCACACCATTGGGAAGGACTTAGCGTTGAGATACGGCTCAGACAGTTTGCTGCATGTCCTTCCCTCTCTCATGCACTGTCCTGTCCTATAAAGCCTATGGGCCAAAAAATCCCTAAAACAAAGAGAAAAGCTGTTGAGACGCCAGAGTTACTGTCTTAAAATTAGCTGTTTGCTCAAAATGCTAATGCTAAATATAAACACCACTGGGATTTGGTCATTTTTACACATTTAGACTATCCCCTGTGAAATGATTCCTTTAAAACTATTACTCGACCCCTGAATGTAAAAAAAGCTAAATAAAAACCTGCTGACAACCATAACTGCTCTCCTCTCTTTCTTCTCCTCGGTGTCTTCTGTCACCTCTGCTGCCTCCCTCGCTCGCTCGGCGCATTCCCACGCAGCCATGGAGGTGTCGTTAGCGCCACGTTGCTAATTAGTCCAGTGCCAGCTAATTGTGCTTCTGACGCCGAGTCTCCGGGGACGGCAAGCCTGGCTAATTTCAATAAGAGTAAACAAGCAAAGCGCTCCCCACTGACGGCCACCGATTAATTAGGGAGCATCCAGGAAGGGGAGGGGCCTAAAGGAGACGAGCGAGCGGAGGTGAGAGAGAGTTCGGCCGCGTTTTGGAGATGCTAGCGTCAAGTTAGCTTAGCCATTTGGTGTTTTAAGGTGTTCTCGGTAAAATTGGGAGCGATTACGTTCAGAAGTGGGCGGCAAAACATACAATTACAAAATAAATAAATAAAAAACAGCATGGAGTGCTGTTTTTTATTTCAAATGTAATTGACTAAGTAAAGGCACTTGACTTGCCACCTTAGTAAATATAGTCTATATTTTCAAAGAAAGTGGGATCAAAGAGTTTAAATGATGTTATATGTCTGTTATGAATAATATGTTTTTCGTTTTTGAAGTTTTGCTGAAAACATATACAAAAAGAGGTTTTCATTCAAAAAGTAAAACACATCTTAGTGAAGCTTTTACCAAAGCCAGCGCAGTCCGATGTATGGCCACCCTTTTGAAAGCACATACATATTATTTTGTTTTTATCAATCTTTATCAATTTATTCTTCTTTTGTAGGTGAAAATGTATAAATACTTGTATGTAACCAACTTTAAAAGTGTGAATTTGATTGTATATTTTATCAACCAAATTTGTCCAAAAATCTATTTGTTGTTGCATAATTGTTTCGTTTATGTTTTTTCTGTTTTGTCATTGCTTGAGTGTGTGCGTGTGTGTGTGTGTGTGTGTGTGTGTGCGTGTGTGCGTGTGAGTGTGAGTGTGAGTGTGAGTGTGTGTGCGTGTGTGTGTGTGCGTACATTTCCGTTTGGTTGAACCTGGAGGGTTGTCTGGGGGATATCCACCACTGCAACTGAAAACGCCTCCAAGAACAAGACACAACGTTTTGTTTTCATCACTGGGCAACAGGAGGAACCTTTGTGCAAAACTATGAAATTATTTTTGATTGCGGCATAAGTCTTGATTTTGGTTTGTCATCTAGAAATAACATATTAGCCACAATCATTTTGTCAACCACAGTATGCCTGAAAAAATAACGTTATTTACACTGACCTTTAACAATGTAGGAAAAGACATATATATTCCTTATACTAGTAATACAATTGCAATTTGATTTGTAACTTTTGTATTTTTCACAGTCCACATTGTGAACAAATCTCAAATATGGATCGAGTACAGGTTAAGCCGGTCCACACAGAGACCCCGGGACACATGGACAAGTTTGGGACCAGTTTAATTCTGATTTTGATTCTTGATTTGTTCCTGTTCTAGTGAGGTCGATGTCCTGTAGGGTGCTATTTTTGTGAAATCGTCGTATCGGGATTGACTGTTTGTCTCTTTAATGCAGCTGTCTGTTTAAACACACTTTTTCTCCTGTTGTTTAGCCTCTGAAGCCTCTGAGCAGATGACTTTATTTACCTCTTAAAGGCCAGGGCTGCACAATTAAACCAAACTGACATAAAATCGCAATTTTAATGGATGTCATTAGCAAATCTCAAAGGCTGCTGTTTTTGAAGTCCAAGAATTTCTTCCGCAAACAACAAAATGTCTTGGTTTGATTTGAATTTGTACAAATGCATATAAAAATACGTTCAAAGTGACGTCTACAAACCACAAACGCAACTCAATGCACCGAAACACGACCAAAAGCATAAAAAACGCAACTAAAAACAACAAAGACATGACTAAAAGTGACAAAGATGCGTTTAAATGTGACAAACACAACTGAACGTGACTAAAAGGCGACAAAATTTGAATAGAATCTCATCAATACTATAAACTGCAAATCTAATCTCAATCGCACTGGTCAGAAAAATCACAACTAGATATTTTTCCTAAATCATGCGGCTCTACTAAAGACAACAGAAGAATACAAAGTGAATCGTGACAAAATCAAAATCATGATCTGGCCTCAAGAAAATCATGATAATCATTTTTTGCCATATCGCCAAACCCTATGTCCTAGTCTTAGTTTATTTCCAACTTGAAGAGGTGTTTATGTGAGTGTGAACGCACCATTAGTTCTCAGAATAATTTGCAACTATTCAAACTGTATTTTCCATTTAACCGCAAATCTGACTAGGCCCAATCTGTAGAACTTTCTCAAGAAACGCATGCATTTTCACCTTTCTAACCATGTAACCTCGCAGCCCGGAGCCCCAAATCCGCTCAATCCTGGTTTTCCGGAGTTTAGAAATCCCAACATCCACTCCCTCCTCAGTATTAGATAAGACCAGCTCCTTCACCGCGTCCGTCTTCCCCCGTGGCCTATCACCGAGCGCACATCTCACTCTCCCTTCTCACCCCATTAATCTCTCCATTGGACTTAATGCCACTCGACAAATAGCAGTTGGCACCGGCCGTGACTGAGGTGCGCTTGATTGGCCCGCCCCCTCCCTTCAGGCGCTTCACGGTTCAGAAATTTCGCCGCACCCATTGTTTTATCCGGCGCGCAGAGGGGCTCGGCTTTATCTCGACCCGGGCTGACTCCGTGCCATCGGGCCAGACGTTAGAGGAGCAGCGACGGTCCCATTAGCGCCGAGGCTAGCTTGTTGTAAATCTGTGGCTACTGAAGGGTGGAAGTCCTCCTCTCGCTGATAAATGGACTGGTGAAGTTTGGGGAGGCAAAAGAAGCGCAGAGGCACACTTTGGTTTGGAGATAAGAGCCGGCGTTCAGGAGAGGAGCTGTTATTTGTTTTTGTGTGAGCCGGAGAATTTTGACTAATTGCCTCGTCTGTCTCCCTTTATCATTCTGTGCTTTTTGTTCCATTTATGTCTGGGCTATAAATAAATCCATAGGTATTTGTTGAAATAGGTGTGTAAAGCAGAGTAACAAACAAACAAAAAATAGACAAAAACAAAAGCATGTTTTTTCATTTTGGTTGTTGTTGTTGTTGCACTAAAAAATTGTGCCTTATTGTGATCAGGCTTGCACCTCCGCAAACATGACTCGTACTTAGCCCGGAGTAGGAGCCTGATACTGTAAATGTTAAGAAGAACGGTTTAACATTCTGTTTCCATGGAATTCTATTTCCACGGAATTCTACCAGAAAATTACCTTCTGTACTTGACTTGACGACTGTACTTGAAAATGATATTATTTGAAGTCGTCTGATTTCTGATGTTATAAAAAAATATATAAAGAAAAAAAGATACAAATAATAATTTAATAAAAGGTCTGATGCTGTGCTGATGCTGAAAAAAAAAAGATTCAAATGATTTTGTATATTTTTGTTGAGTGTAAAGCTACCACCTCACAAAAACTGTAACTCACCTATGAAGAAGAAGTAAACACATGGACAGAAATATCTCAGGAGATAATGTTGCAAATGTGCGCACAATCTTGTGGCAGTTTTATCTTGTGAAGATCTTGTCCCGTGTTATGGGTGATTGGCGTAGAATCTGCTCCTCTTTGAATTTTGTTCTTAATCAACAACAGTAAACAGTAAAAGTACTGTACTTAAGTAGAACAAAAATATAGTTGTTTCTGCATGGATACTTTTACTTCACTTAATTTGAAAACAAGTACCTGTACTTTCTACTGCACTACATTTTGGAGCTGGAGTTATTTATGGCACATTCAAGTTGACATTCTGCCAAAGTTTCTATTTCAAGTCCCAAACTTGACCAAACAAAAAATATATACATCAAATTCACTAGAAAAATTTGAAAACTGAACTGGAACTGATTCTACTGACCAAAAATGACAAGACAATTCAAAATTGATCAATCAAAACCTGTGTGAAATACCTTCACTTTTTAAAAGTACAATTTTGAACAACTTTTTAAAATGTTAGTATATTAAAGTATATAGACTTTTGGATGTGCTACTCAAACTTAAGTATTTCTTTTTTTGCTCCTATATCTGCACTTTCACACAAGCAACAAAATGGATTACTTCTTCCAGCACTCATCAACAAACACTTAACATTTAGCGTGTTGAGCTATGAAACGTTAGCATCGCATTTCCACACACCAAACACAAGTCACGAATTCAGAGCTTCCCTTTTCCCCCAAACTCTGAACCCTTTTGAGATCTGTAACTTTCACTGCCATCCCATTTGGGCCGAGCCCCCTGGAGGTGTGACACGGCGCGGTGGATGGGGCCGGCCGACCAGGCGAGGCGAGGCGAGGGCGGGCCCATTTCACAAGGATTTATAGCTGTAATAATAGAACCTCGGCGGCCCGGCCATCCAGACTGCACCATTCTCTCTCATCAGCCCATCATTACGGGACACGGAGCGGTAGAGCGCGCCGACGACGACATATGGCTGCCCCCCTGTGTCGGAGCGCAAATCAAATATCCCTACGCCCTCGTGCCGTTCCTACAGCCATGCATCACGTCGGGGAGAATGATGGTGATTGAATCAATTTGACTTGACAATGTAATCTTTATATGGGCCTCTCTGTGCGCAAATCGGATTTATGTTCAACTGTTTGTCCTCGTTTGCCTGGTTTAGAATGAATCCACGGAGGGATATTTCTCTTTATTAAAAAAAACGAAGTGGTGTCAGATCAGAGTAAGCTATTGAGATGGAAGGTGGCGTTGAACAATGAGGTCTAATTAATAAGGACTAACCACCAAATGCACTGGAAAAAGAACGATTCAAACCACAGCTAAACCAGGACTGAACATGGATTAGTTCTACTTTTAGATGTTTAAATTAGGTTTAACCAACAGGAGTAAGTTATTCCAGGCTGGTACCACTTTATAATAACTACACCTTAATTAGTCTTAATAAAGAAACAACAAATATTACATTTCTATGGTGTATTAATTGTTAACACATAGCATATATAGACAGGGTTTCCACAGGGAATTAAAATGCAATAAAACTCTTTAAATGAATTAGTGCAAAAAATAAGGCCTTAAAATGCATTAAAAAGCACAGGCATTAAAACATTTTGAAAAAAGATTTATCCATCAGAACAATAACGTAATAAAAATAAGACCAAATAATGATCGCAGTTTGTGTCAGAAGTGCGCGTCCATGACTTTCAAATGTATTTAGAGTCCCAGATGTGCTGCATTTATTGAATCTAAATGTTGATCTTCACAAAAAGACGTTTGTGACACGTAGCTAGGCCTGTCAGGATAATTACTATATCAACTTATCGTTCTATACATGAAAGCTAGAACGAAAGTTTTTAAGGCTGAATATTTATCGTGTGTGTCTGTTCTGTGCACCAACAAGAATTCTTTTGTCATTTTTGTTTGTGTTTTAGTGTTTTAATCTGTTATTCATTTACTGCAGCTTATGATTTTTACGATATAGTTCAGCTGGAATATGTTTTATTGGGGTTAAGGTAGTTTCAGTATTATCGTTTATCGTGATATTTTCTGGAACAATACATCATGCATAAAAATGTGTATTCGTGACAGGCCCAGACGTGGCTAAAGCTAAAGCAAAGGGGAAACGTCCTCTGTTTTCTCCTCAGATTTTTCTGCATTTATTTCCCTTCTCTGTAAAGACTCTACACGTTTAACCTCTCTTTATGTCTTGTATTGGCTTTGAATAATGTTGGATGCGTCGATAAACAGGAAACAGCTGATGCCAGACCCTGACCCTAAACCAGGACGAAGTCGGCGCACAAAGACCTGAACTGTTCATCAGGACGGACTGCGATATTTCAGAATGTTTTACAAGCATTCCATTTGCACTTGATTTGCTGAAATGTATAAAAGGTCGTCATTGTGGAGCTTTAGCCGTGACCTGTGGCCCACATTGTGACAGTGGTTCAGGATTCATGGCCCACATTGTGACAGAGGTTCAGGATTCATGGCCCACATTGTGACAGCGGTTCAGGATTCATGGCCCACATTGTGACAGAGTGGTTCAGGATTCATGGCCCACATTGTGACAGTGGTTCAGAATTCATGGCCCACATTGTGACAGAGTGGTTCAGGTCCAGGATTCATGGCCCACATTGTGACAGTGGTTCAGGATTCATGGCCCACATTGTGACAGAGCGGTTCAGGATTCATGGCCCACATTGTGACAGCGGTTCAGAATTCATGGCCCACATTGTGACAGAGTGGTTCAGGTTCAGGATTCATGGCCCACATTGTGACAATTGGTTCAGAATTCATGGCCCACATTGTGACAGTGGTTCAGGATTCATGGCCCACATTGTGACAGAGCGGTTCAGGATTCATGGCCCACATTGTGACAGCGGTTCAGGATTCATGGCCCACATTGTGACAGAGTGGTTCAGGTTCAGGATTCATGGCCCACATTGTGACAATTGGTTCAGAATTCATGGCCCACATTGTGACAGAGTGGTTCAGGTTCAGGATTCATGGCCCACATTGTGACAATTGGTTCAGAATTCATGGCCCACATTGTGACAGAGTGGTTCAGGTTCAGGATTCATGGCCCACATTGTGACATTTGGTTCAGGATTCATGGCCCACATTGTGACAGAGTGGTTCAGGTTCAGGATTCATGGCCCACATTGTGACAGTGGTTCAGGATTCATGGCCCACATTGTGACAGAGTGGTTCAGGATTCATGGCCCACATTGTGACAGTGGTTCAGAATTCATGGCCCACATTGTGACAGAGTGGTTCAGGTCCAGGATTCATGGCCCACATTGTGACAGTGGTTCAGGATTCATGGCCCACATTGTGACAGAGCGGTTCAGGATTCATGGCCCACATTGTGACAGCGGTTCAGGATTCATGGCCCACATTGTGACAGAGTGGTTCAGGTTCAGGATTCATGGCCCACATTGTGACAGTGGTTCAGGATTCATGGCCCACATTGTGACAGCGGTTCAGGATTCATGGCCCACATTGTGACAGAGTGGTTCAGGTTCAGGATTCATGGCCCACATTGTGACAATTGGTTCAGAATTCATGGCCCACATTGTGACAGTGGTTCAGGATTCATGGCCCACATTGTGACAGAGCGGTTCAGGATTCATGGCCCACATTGTGACAGCGGTTCAGGATTCATGGCCCACATTGTGACAGAGTGGTTCAGGTTCAGGATTCATGGCCCACATTGTGACAATTGGTTCAGAATTCATGGCCCACATTGTGACAGAGTGGTTCAGGTTCAGGATTCATGGCCCACATTGTGACAGTGGTTCAGGATTCATGGCCCACATTGTGACAGTGGTTCAGGATTCATGGCCCACATTGTGACAGAGCGGTCCAGGTTCAGGAGCATCATTTTCACATGGATCGACCTCCACAGAGTCCAGATCTGACCCTCTCAGAGTCTTTGGGACGTGCTGCTGAAGGCTTTGGCTGTGGTCACACATCAATACAAGATAAAAAATAAAAATGAATGCACCACTGGATGGAAATGAATGTTTTGACATTGCAGGATCTTATTGAAACAATTACACAGTGAATTTGTGCTGTAATGAAAACTAAAGGTGCGCCAACCAAATATTAGAGCGTGTGACCTTTATTTTCTGTGGTGATTTTTTTTTGGACAGGCAGGGCATGATCTACAGCAGTGGCTCTCAAAGTTTTTACCCCAAGTACAACCAAAGAACATATTTGTCCTTCTGAGTCCCACCAAATCTAAACTGGGTCTATAACAGGACTATTTCAGATCTAAAGTACGAATAAACCAGGACGAAGTGGGAATACACCATTGCCACAGTAGTTTACTAAAGGAAGAGCAAAAAATAAAGAATATAAAATGTACTAAGTATGAAATAAACATCACAATTGAAGTACACGTACCACAGTTTGAGAAACACTGATCTACAGAAAAAATGCATTCATTTTCTATGGCTTGTTCCCGTTAGGGGTCGTGGGTGACTGTAGCCTTTCCCAGTGACTTTAGGCCTCTGATGGGGGATATGGTGGCACAACGGTTAGAGCTCTTGACTCCCAATAAGTAGATTGTGGGTTCAAATCCCAGACAGTAAATATCAATATATAAATACCAGTTATAAGCCACAATAGCAAGCCAAAAATCAGATATTGGGAACGGCTAAAGAATAAAAAAGATCCCACAAAATGTATGTTCTTGCAGTCTTGCACTAGCAGTAATATAGATAAAAAATGATTCTAAAATGGTAAAATGTTGTTCTGTTACTAGTTTTTGTTCTTGTTTCAGTATTTACTTTTGATAACGCTTACTTTGCTGTCGTTCTTTGCCTGCTAAATCTAAAATACTTGTTAGCAAAACCATCAGCAGAACTATTTGAGCCATTGTCTGTCCTCACACAACATAATAAAAGTCTGTCTTTTTCAAACTCTCCACTCGCTCTCATATCATTTTATATATTATAGTCTTGTTGTCGCCACAAGGTCGGGATAATAAAAGCAGAAGATTCACTATATCCGCAAACACACTCACCTCACGCCGTGGTCCATCCTCATAGTCACTTCCACCACATACGGTTTGGAAAAGTGTTGTAGTGGTATTTTTAGTTGTACTTTTGACGTGATGATGGTGCAGAGAGTAATAGGATTGGTTTTACTGCGTAGCTCTGAGGTCAATCCAGCGTCGAGCCAAACTGCAGACAGACTAATCAGCGTAAACAGTTAATGAGGAAAATAAATGTGACTTATTCTCGTGGCGGACGTTTTAAAAGTCTGGGGATTGAACCAGGGGTCAGATTTTATATGGACTTCCAGGCTTCGATGATGGGAGGGACGGGATGTTAAAAGTTTGGTAATGTCTTGGGAAATAGTTCAAGAGAAATACTAATCTGAAACTTTTCTTAACTACAGACTCCAATCAAGGTAACTTTGATTTAAGATTAACAGAGGGCATGTCATGTACTTTCACCAATCACTGTATCAGGAGGAGTATTTAACAGGCAAACTAATAAAAGAAGTGTTTTGGAACATTTTTGTCGCTTTTTTGTCATGTTTTTGTTGCTTTTAGTTGTGTTTTTGTCACTCTTTGTAATATTTGTGTCATTCTTTGTTACGTTTTAGTTTATTTTTTGTCGGATGCCATTAGTCATGTTTTCATGCTTTTAGACATTTTAGAAGTTTTTTTTTTTTTTTTCAGTTATAGCCATGTTTTTGTCACCTTTAGTCACATTTTTAATTGCTCTTTGTGTAGTTTTTGTCACTCTTAGTCACATTTTTGTCACCTTTAGTTACATTTTTGTCACTTTCAGTCACGTTTTTGTCTCTTTTAGTCAAGTTTTAGTGTTATTTTTGTCACTCTAAGTTACGTTTTTGTCACTTTATTCATGCTTCTGTCACTTATAATCACGTTTATTTTCTCTAATTGTTGTGTTTTTATCATTGTAGTCATGTTTTTGTCATGTTTGTTTCATTCTTAGTATCGCTTTTGTCGCTTTTCAAGAAATCTTTTTGTAATTAATATGTGAACAAAATGAACCAATACATTTAAACTTGGTTTTTCAGATTGAAATGTCCTAACTCTATCCATTATTCAGATTCTGATCATCAAAATATGCAACACATCAGCGCCAAATATCAGACATTTTTTGAAAATCTGTTAATATTAGTCAATACTGAAACCGATTTATCGCCCATCCCTGTCATGTTTTCATGTAGAAATAAGGCATTTTATGTGTAAGAACAGACAAAATTGCACATATTTGGGACATTACAATCTGTAAAATGGACAGAACCAGGTTTGAATTTCTTGCTTATAACACTGTAACATATTAGTTACAAAAAAGGTACATTTTTGGATTTCTTATTTAGTTTACTTAAAATAAATGCTTTTTAAAAATCTGTTTTAGGATTCGATATCAACAAATCCTTCTGTACGTTCTGTCAAAATCTTGTTAAATGAAATAGTAAAACCTCTTTAGGAGCAGATTGAACAAGTTTGTTGTTGCTACGTGAACGCCGATATGTTGAGAGAGCGAAAAACAAAAGATAATAATAAAAAAAGAGTTTTGGCTGTAGTGTCTCCGTCGCACATCCAAAGTGCATCTAACCCACCACATCTGTGCCCACTGCCCGCTCCTCCCTCCTCTCACAGACACATACTTCATCTCACTTACTCTTTAATTGTGCCCCATCATTCCGACAGGGTTATCTGGTTCACCGTGCTCTCCTGCCCTGCCCCGTCATCCCCCCCTCCCCCCTCTCTCTCGCTCTGATAACCAACATCTTCATTACCCCCCCTACCACTCCAATATGGCCGACTGCCAGCGGCGCAGCTCATTGGCTGTTCCGGGGCGACACAACACCTGCCGTACGCTAATTAACACCTGCCGGCTGATAACGGACACCTGCTTTTGTCGGCCGTGATTATCGCGCCCGGACAAGAGCGGAGGAGGCTGAATCGCTAAGCATTCTTCTCAGTCGAGTTCCATCGGTGCCGCGTTGTCGTGGGGTGTTTTCAGTTTGGGCTTTTGCCAAGATTATGATGGACCAATCTGCGCTGGCATTTAATTAAAAGTCAATGGAGATGCTAGGGGAAACGTCGACTGCTTTTAAAGGGGAGCTATGCAACTTTTCTACGACCGGCCTTGTCTCCATGGAGATGTGACCGCTATGCCTGGAATGTTCCGCAGTAATCAATAAGAAGTGAAAGTAATGTGGGTGAATGAATAGTTTAGGTACACAATGTATTTCCCCATAAAGGACGAACTTAAAGGGGATGTATCACTGGAGCTGCACGAAAAATATCTGATTGCGATTAGCTTAGCGGTTTTATGGTTTAAGAATTGGATTCTGTTTAACGTTCACATTTAAACAACCAGGAGAAAAGACAAAAAAAAGTGAAATATGAACTGACAAACTAATAAAAGAAGGAAGTGTTTCGGAACGTTTTTATTGCTCCTTGTCATGTTTTTGTCGCTTTTAGTTGCGTTTTTCTCACTCTTTTCACGTTTGTGTCACTCTTTGTCACCCTTTTGTGGGTTTTAGTTGCATTTGAAGCCATTAGTCATGTTTTTCTAGACTCTTTTTAGTTGTTTTTTAGTTGTTTTTGTTGTTTTATGTCAATATTAGTCACATTTTTGTTGCTTTTAATAATGTTTTGTCACTTTTAATCATGTTTTTGTCACACTTTTTTGGTGCTTTTTGTCACATTTTGGCGCTATTAGTATTGTTTTTGTCGCTTAATCGTGTTTTTGTCATTTATAGTCGCATTTATGTCACTCTTAACACCTTTGTTGTCACTGTTACTGTTACTGTCACTTTTAGTATGGTTTTTGTCATTGATAGTCACTTTTTCTTACTATTACTTACACTTTTATCAGTTTGTATAATTTTTGTCACTTATAGTTGCATTTTTGTCACGTTTAATTGCATTTGACGCCATTAGTCGTGACGTTTTTACTCTCACAGCCGTTCTCTTTTAGTTGCTTTTAGTGTTCACTTTGGTGACTTGTTTCAGAACATCTAAACTACAGGGTTAGCCAGTTTTCTGCAGAATTACACAAGATGTTTGGATGTTTGTGGATGAAATCGTTGCAGTCTTTTGATTAATTGTGCAAACCTAGATATTATGCACAATTTATTAACGTTCATGAGATTTCAACCTGGTCACAATAGAGTTTCTTCGTCATACACTTACTCAAAGTTGTATTTGGATTGATTACTGCAGGTTTGAGTTAATCCTGTATTGTCCCGCAACTCCAGTATTTAGAATTTTAGAAAATTCCTGTTTTCACCTGCCCCCTGTCATCATCACTTCACAAACTATGACTCCAAGTGACACATGTAGAGTTCGAAAATGATGCCAAACTGTGTCAAAAATGGTTTATCTGGTCCAAATAACCCATGGCTGTAGTCTTTTAATCGTAGTTGATTAATCGGTCGATGGTGTCTTAGTTAACCAACATTTTTGTTAGTCGACTTGTTATTTGATTTTGATTTAAAGGATTATATGGTGAAAACAGCACAGACGAGTGGCTATGGAGTGAGCGAGCAGAAGATTTTGGAGTGAATCATGAGTTTAATCTGACGTACATAAAAATCAAATAAATAAATACACTGTTTACTAGTACTTTTCTGTCTAAATAGTTGCTTTTGTTTGAGTTTTTGGGCAGTTTGAGTGCAGTTTTGGTTAGATACATGGAGACACTTATAGATTTGATATATTTTTGTCACACTTTATCGATTGATAAATATATAGACCCTATCAGTCGATTAGTCGATTGGGCAGGTCTTTAGGATTTCTTTAGTCGACTACGGCCCTAGAAAAACCCTGTTCTACACCATTGTCTACAGAAACTACTACTTAATTATGAATACTGCTTAATATCCTGCTCCTTCACTACTCGAGCACTAGAGAAGAAAAAGCACACTCACAGCGTAAAGCCCATGCAGTTATTCTTTACACACTCTTCTAAGCACTTCTCTTCTCTATTGAAATCCATTTTTAAGCGAGGCCAGCGAGGGGTTAACTCCGCCAGCGCATCAGTAATAGTCTTAACATGTGTTCCTCGGTATTCAAAGGCTCTACAAAGAGGGAGGTCGCGGGCTTTTTCACAGATATCTTGAACTCGGAACAGAAGAAGCGAGCGGGCGAAATGAATTCAAACATCTCGTCTCTCGCTCATCGCTGACCTCTGGAGTCAGCTCTGCAGCGCCGCGTGCCAAGACCAGAGAGAAGAGAGACGGTTATGTGTGCAAATAAAAAAAAAAAGAATGAATTTGAATGAAATTAAATGAATATATACATAAATTCACTGCATTTAATACGTTTTATTTTTCTGCCATATTTTGTGTACCTATTGTAAAATAAATAATAATGAAATAAAACAATTATTAAAATAAAACAAATAAAACAAATACTACTACTAATACTACTAATACATAAAAAAGTAAATATCATAGAAAGAAAACGTAGGCACATATTGTCCAAAGTAAACGTCCCATTTGGTATAAACAATTTACTTAATTTTTTTATTTTACAAATATGAAATAGAACATCAGTTCAGACCTTGAATGCTTGCAATTTGTGTCTTCAATGGGAATCAATTTATTGTGTCCATGGCAGGAGTTATGAGTTTTTGTGTGTGTTTTTTTTCAGTGATATATCTTTGGAGGAGTGTGAATTGGTGATTTTTTTAGACCAAGACTAGACCCCCAATAAATCATAATAAATAATAATCATAGTAAATTGGAGAGTATTTTTGGTTGAGTTGCTCAGTCCCAGTCCCTGTTTTGGGAGAATCCACAGTATATGGACTTTCCAAATCTGAGACAAAATACACAATGGAGTGTTTTTGACACTTGGAGGGAGAGGACTTTCTAACCAGGATTCACCAAACTAGTGCGAATGAAGCTAAATCCAGGTGTTTTTGATGATGGAACACTGTTAGAACAGGTTAAAAGGCCAAAAAAGACAATTTAGCGTGTTATGTGTTAAATATAAATATCAGGGGTGTGTTCGACTAAAGAAATTCTTGGTCGACTAAAGACATGTTTTATCGACATGTGTTTGTAATTGTTTCAGAACGTTTTTGTCATGTTTTTGTCATGTTTTTGTCACTTCTAGTATTGTTTTTTTTGTTACTTGTAGTTGCGTTTTTGTCACTCTTTGTCACATTTGTGTCACTCTTTGTTATATTTTTGTGGTTTTTAGTTGCGTTTGACGTCATTAGTCAATTAGCTTAGTTTTCTAGGCTTGTTTTTGTCGTTTTCAGTCATGTTTTTGTCGCTTTTAGTCAAGTTTTTGTCGGTTAAAATTACGCTTTTGTAGCGCTTAGTCACTTTTTGTCAATCTTAGTCACATTTTTGTTGAGCTTTTTGTCACGTTTTTGACACTATTAGTATTGTTTTTGTCACTTATAGTCACGTTTTTGTCACTTTTAGCACCTTTGTTGTCACTGTAATGTTCTTGTCGCTTTTAGTATAGTTTTCGTCACTTATGGTTGTGTTTTTCTTACTCTTAGCGCGTTTTTGTCATTCTTTGTTACATAATTTTTGTCACTTTTAGTATGGTTTTCATCACCTATAGTCATGATTGTCTCACTATTAGTTACATTAGTTTGTCACTCATAGCACATTTAATTCCATTTGACGCCATTAGTTGTAAGGTTTTTTACTTTCACATGTATTTCTGTCTTTTAGTTGCTTTTAGTTGCACTTTGCTCACTTGTTTCAGAACATCTAAACTACAGGGTTAGCCAGTTTTATGCAGAAATAAACTGAATATTTTGTTGTTTTGGGGGAAATTATTGCGTAAAATTGCATCCATTCAATTTCGATTAAGCATTTAACTCTACAATGTATTAACATTTATGAGATTTTAGCCCTGTTAGAATGGTAGTTCCTCATCATACAAACTATGACTCAAAACTGTGAAGTATTTCCACGTATCCGACCCAAAATGCACTCAAAAGACACAGGAAGTAATGCAAAAACTACCAATAAAATACAGAAAAGTACTGTTAACAGAGTATTCATTTGTCAGATAAATTAGATTAAATTTATGATTAGTTCCAAAATATCTTGACATTTTTGCTATTGTTCCAAATAAATCCTTTCTAAAATAAACAAATTTTGGTCGACTAAGACAACACAGACTGATTAACGACTTAACGACTAAAGATTACGGACCTAACAATACCTCAAGTACTACAATATCTACATTTCCATCAACAGTGTGAACCTGTACACTTGCTAATTATTTCCCATTCCAAGTTCCATTGTGCCTTACATTTCATGCCACGTCGAGTGTTGAGTTGAAATCCGGAATTTAACAATGTTGCTCCTTTGCCCTCCCGTTCAACCTGTATGAAATATATGCTAATCCTCGGCTTAATTCCTCCGCCGTCCCACCGCGCTAAACAGAACCGCGCTCGGGCCGCAGCAGCACGTCGGCCGGGGATTACGCCCAGGGAAGGAGCCGGTCCAGGAGGGTACCCCATGGAGACGCGGGGGCAGGACGTCCAAAGCCCAGATCGGTAATGGAGGAGACAGTGGGAATCCAGATTAGACAGGCGAGAGGGACCCACGGGACGCGCCGGAGAGACGGGCTGGAGGATGGTCTCTGTGAATGTGTGATAAAGCCGTTTCTCACTGCGTCACGTCGGCCTTTGAAGCTCCGTCCGGCCCACAAAGCGAAGATACGCGGCCGTCTCATCTCACTCCCGCCGCTCGGCTTCTAATCTGAGGCGCTTGTTTGTGAGGAGGGATTGGTTTCATTTTGGGGTCTCAGGACGGTACCTAGTTAAGGTTTCAAACTGTTTGTGTATTTAGTGTTGTATATAGATCCATAACTGTCATTTATTTTAATTTAAATGCCCGAAAGAAGTCTGATCTGTTATTTTGAATATTTTCAAAACAGTGATATTTTGGTTTGGCATCTTGAGATAGGCCCTTTAAAAGTTTATGAACAAAAACATTCTTAATTCAGAATTAGAATTAAGGCAAAAGTGAAGAGCAAAGTAATGGGATTTCACTGGAGAAACTGGGATTAACTTCAGAATATCACAAAATATGAAAAATTGAGATTGTGGAAAATGAAAACCTGTCAGACACATGTGAGTGACATCAGAGCTGCTGCAGAATTTATTATTGTATTTTTTATTATGTTTTTTAGGAAATCATGATAAACTCTTTAGATTTAAAATAATAATAATGAAAAAAGTTATATTTGTGTACGTTTGTGATTAATTTAGCAGACATTTCACATTTGTTTAATAATTAAACCTCAACTAGTACAATTATAGACAGGTTTATAGACATTTATAGACACATTTTTGACATAATATTGTCTGAATATCGTTATGGGATACTCCAAAAATGCAAATGTTGTAAACCTTAAGATGTTTGAAGATTATTTTTCTTTTCTGTCCTTTTAGTTTTACATATTTGTCGTTTAAGTCATTATTTCGATGGGTGTAACAGTAACAGAAATATTGAGAGATTGTAAAAGGTCACAACAATATCGTGGGTTGATCCTCAGAAAAAGACAGTTTCAGAGCGACTGTTTTATTTGGAAGACAAATGACTCTTTCAATCTTTAAAAGTTTGACTTTTTTTTGCGTCATTTCCCTCGTCAAAACCCGCTCAAGTGTGAACGAGCGGAAATAAATCAGATTCGTCACATCAGATGAAACTATTTATGACATTTCAATAATCTGATAACTCCAGAAATCAGATAATCATGGCCTTTGAGACTTGAAACTAAAACTTGTGTGAATAGGTTTGAATTCACAATATTTTATCTTGTTTTGTTTAGGTTTAAAGGTGCGCTGTGTAACTTTTGACAGGTTTTTATGATTTACTTCTTTTTACAGGGCTAATGCCTGTTGTTAATATAAATAGTAGTTGTAGATAGTTTTACACCAATCAAGTAACTGTTTGTAAAGAAAAGTTGAAAAATCAGAAGTGGAGCAGAGTTCTAACACATATTGATGACATCACAGTGTGAGACTCAGAATTACATCCAACAATGTGGCACAATTTACGAGCAAGAAACATATTTGTCTGACACTTTCAAAAGTCAAAAGTCAAAGGTCAAATGTATTTTATTTACCAACAGATGCCCTGGCTCCAAGTGCTGCACACGTTCAAAAAACACTTTCTCGTGTTCAAACTTTCAACACCAATTCAAAGCTTTATATGTTTTTATTTCCCAAATAATAATTCCTGAGAATATTATAAACCTTTGACCCAGTGTACAGTGTGGTTTCTAGGTAACACTTAGGACACTTTCTTGTGTGATGTCATTATTTACGATCAGGAAGTAAAATGAGCTAACTCAGGCTGTGTAGTGGTGGTATAGTGGTCACGCCCCTTTTGATGCTGTCCGAATGTCCAGCAAATGAAAAAGTAGTGCATTCAACATCTCCCACAATGCACCTTGAAAAGAAGTGTCCAGTGCTGGTAACTAGACCGTCAATATTGACCACAATGCATTACGACTGCCGGGAAAAACAACAGTGGACAGTGACAGGTCTGTAACTGGACAAAACAGACTGAATGAAAGAGAAAGAGGAGCCGTTTAGACGAACTGTTGAGCCAAGAACGAAACACTTCAAACAAAGTGTGCCACAGCGGCGCGGTCAGTCTGACAGATCAAACCCACCACGCCTGCCCCCTGGTGGTCTCTGGAGGAGTGAGTCCCATGTGTGAGCCAAAGTAAAAGCTCCTCGTCTCTGTTGATGGTCCGCGTGCCCCACTTCCTGACAGCCTTCTTCCATCTTTTGTACTTGTGTTCCTCAGTTCCTGTTATTTTTGCGTACAAGAATTTTGCCTCGTGTTTTTTTGTCTTAAAACTTCAATAAATTTTAGAATGAGACATTAAAAAATCCTTCGGTAGGTTTCGTCAAAATCTTGTTGAGTCCAAGATTCTAAAGTTTGGTGTGTGTAGGAGTTACTTTAAGGCTGATCTTTATGTCCCGAGGGAGACAAATGCGTTTTAAGAAAAGTTACAATGTCCCAGAGAAATCTATGGATGAAGTGGATTCAGTGGAAGAATAAAACATCTTTAGGAGCAGATTGGACAACAACAACAACAACAAAAAACAAGTTCTGCCTGTAGTGTCTCACCTTAAATATGTTTTTCATTTTCTTCTGTGCACGTTTGTTATTTTAGTCATTTTACTTTACTTGCCATTTCAAAGAGAATATACATAAACTCTGCCAGGTCTGCAAGATTCTGAGATTCAAACTTGAGACCTTTTCGCTTTGAGGCATGAACGTTAACTACTCCACCACGCCAAGCGGATCTGCAGACTCTGATGAAGTTGGTTATTTCATCTCCTTTACTTCTCTCCTCTACTGTAATTCAAAATCAAATTACAAAACCGCACATCTTTTCCAATCCATTTACTATTTTCAATAAAGAGGCTTCTCATTTATTCATCCAATTACCAGTAAATCTATTTCCCGCACGATAATTAAGTTTAATGCCATGTTTGGGGAGTGACTTTAGAGCGGAGCTGTGAGCCCGACTGGAAACTGTGAAGAGGCTTAATCAAACGGGCGCCGGTCCTCAGTTTGAGACGCTCTGTTATGCTCCGGGCCGACTCCACTTCTCCAGCTCCAAACACGAAAACACTTGAGTTTATTAGAGATAATCTGAGTTGTATTGTTGCGTGCAGAGACTGTGGAAATTACAACAAACCAACCAAGAACAAGTTCAAATGAATTTAGTATTTAGTCTTTGTTCATGCATTATTAAGGCTTATTAAGGTGCTGTTCTTATCACGTGGTTCTGAAATGTTTGCTGTGGTTCCATGATACATCACAATAAAAAAATGAGACAAAATTTGAATTTTGAGGACAATTTTCAGTGAAATCTAGTTTGTTCAAAAACTAAACAAGAAATCCACAATCCCCTCTGTAAAGGTTTTTGTAACTAGTCTAGGCACTAAATGAACCAACACATTTAAACCTGTCAATTTTTCAGATTCAAATGTCCCAAATATGAGCAATTTTGCCAATTTTTTACACATAAAATGCCTTATTTCTACATGAAAACATTACACGATGAAAAACGTCAAGAGAACTGAACTAAACTGCAAGAGAAGTTTCAAATTGATATCTTTTTCCTATTCAACTGCAGTGTCTCACATTGACCAAAAATACTGCATATATTAACTCACACAAATGACATTTATGTATAGTTTTCTTTTCATTCTAGTTTGTTGGCCAAGTCATGACTTATTTATAGGGATGTAATCGACATACGATGGGTTAGGGTTATCATCAAAACTCTCGCAATAAAACCATGACGCATTATATCCAATCATAATCTTCTTTACTCACATGCATTGTTTTGTCGCAGTTAATGAAACAGAGAGAACAAGCATAATCCTGATTTACTGCATTAGCAATTTTATGTTTTAAGTCTTTGGAATATGACAGTAATTGTTCGTAACCGCGGTTTGAAAAAGTGGCATTTCTACAATTCTGGTAAAGGACATGTTCTGCTGCAGTGACTTTTTTGAGCTTTTAACTCTGTACTCACAATGTTCTGTCATCAAAAACACACCTGGAGTAGCATCCAGTTACATTCACGCTGTTATGAGGAATCAGAAAATCATCAGAAAATCCTGCCCCTCCGAGCGTCACACACACTTCCTGCAGAACTCCTTCTATCCGAGATGTATTTTCAGATCATCTACATCATTTATCAGAGAATATTAAGCTGTTTTTAGTCCTTAAATCATCGCCAAACTCTTTCTTAGCATTTCTGCCTCTAAACACGATAACTGCTGCAGCAAATCCACACCACATCGTCTTTTCAGCGCTAACTTCACTAGATTGTATATTGCGCTGGTGCCACCTGCTGGCTGGATGACTCAGTAAGTGTCATTTCATTCTGGCTGATAAAACCTGTTATTTAAGGAATACAAATGGCAAATTTTAGGCACTCAAGAGCATGTTTAAAGGCTAATAATAATCTGAAAAATGCAGAATATTTTTCCTTTAAAGCTGTATTGAGAGATCTGAATATCGTCACACCTCTTTTTATCCAACATAATTTTTTCAGGCTCCACTTCGTAACACGTCCATAAAAACCCCCCTCAACGTCACTGAACATCTTTCCGTTCCGACTCACAGCGTTGCCAGGTTCATGAAATGCTCTGAGTCACTGTGTGTTAAAGGCCCTCACAATAGAATGGGCCCCGTAGAAACAGCAGGAGCGAGAGGAGCTGCTAGATTTAATGGCGATGACACACGGGTTCCTGCGTGTCAGTGCTGTTACCTTATCCCCACACGAGTCAGCCCGCTTGGGGGCCCGGGGATCCTGCTGAAGCCCATTTAGTCCGGGGCCCCCCGCTTTGGTGACTAAGAATAGTGCTATGAAGTAAACAACGCAGTCCAAGCATTTCCAGTACATAACAACAGATGTGGTGCACAGACCTGGAAATGGACCTGGGTTTGTTTGGGCCAAAAGTGCTTACGAAAGATAAGGCAACACACTGCAGGTTAATAAGAACATATCCTAAAACTAGAAATATCAAATTGAAACATCTTACTGACATAAATGTAAGAAGAACACAGTACATGTAAAAAGGTTTAAATGTCTTGCTTGGCTCTCACTCACATTAGCATGTCGGGGGAAGCTAGGTTTGTTTATCTCCCCGATGAAATCCCCTCTGCAGCCAATAGATGAGCTCAATTCCTGTTTTTTCTGAGTTCTGAAACACGAAATGCCAAGGGTGCTCGAGAGCAATATGAACAAGCCTTACGATGTGTCCTTTAAGGCGAGACACTACAAGAAAAACTCTTTTCATTGTTTTCAATTTTGTGTTTTTTGGTCAGTTTGCTGTCTCAATATATACACTTTCTGGTGGAAATAACAAACATGTCCAATCTCTCCTAAAGCTGTTTTATTCTTTCATTTAATCCACTTCATCCATTGACTTTACCGGGGCATTGAAACGTCCAAGGCCGTTTTCTGAAAATGCATTTTTCTCCCACAGAGACATGAAGACCAGCTCCTACACACCAAACTGTACAATCTGGAAAGATTCTGAAGGAATATATACAGATAATGTACAGAAAGATTTGTTTATATCTAACTCGAAGCCTGGTAAATCCTAACTAATAAATGAACTAATAGATTTAAACCTGGTTCTGCCCATGTTTCAGATTTAAATGTTCCAAATATGTGCAATTTTGGCCGTTTTTACACATAAAATGCATTGAAAACATGACATGATGAAAAACTTGTAATACATTTGTTTCTCCCATTTATGTGAGTGAACTACAGGAAAAGTTACAAATAGATATCTTTAAATTTAAGATTTTTTCCTATTCACCTGCAGCGTCTCACCTTAAAGTCTATATGACTCTATATGATTCTGATTTAGTTTGATGGGAGGGCACCTGTGGTAAATATCTATCATAGGTTTACATCCGTGAAGCTGCAGTTTGTGAAGAAATTTTGCAATATAAAAATTTTATTGCAAGAAGTAGTACTGGGTTCTAAAATGGAATCCCTCTGCGATGTCATCAAAAAGCGACGTACAGTTGGAAATAAAGACAGTTAACACTCAACTGACATGTTTTTCTGACAGTTTAAACAGTCATTCAACAAAATAAAGGTGTGATCAGGTTTTATTATTGATCAAATCACAAGAATATGGATTGTTTTCAAAATGGTTGCTAGGTAACAGTTGTGGAATTACCTCTAACAGTGTCATATTTGTACTCATGACCAACCAGGAAGTAACATTTTAAACTTTACAAAAACTGTCAAACTGGGGACAAATGGACAAAATGTTTAGTAAAATCTTAAATATAAACATGTTTACTATGTTTTAGTGAAATGTGACATCTAATGTGTCATATAGACTTTAGGCTCATTCAAAACTCATAAATTGGATGTAAAGTTGCCACCCACACACATTCACTCACTCTCGCTAAAGCACAACACTCAACACAACTCTAGAAGATACAGTCCTGGTAATGTTGCAGAAAACCAAACAAATGAACGTGCCACACCACGACGCGTCAGTGCATCTACTGTAAACACATCCACATTCCAAACAAAGCGACGTACCTTGAACATCTATTGTGCCGCCGCCGCCGCTCGTCCCCCGCTGTGCCTAATGGACCCTATTGTAATCCTGTGAAAGATAAGAGCAAGGAGTGGAGACGAAAAATAGTTCCGGTGGAAGGACACCATTCTACGCCCCATTGAGCTCTGGTCCGCGGCGGTTGGCACTTCATTACAAAAAGAGAAAAAAAAAAACGGCAATATCAAATTAAACGCTGGCTTGTTGTTCATACTCTGTCATAGCGACGAGACGGTGTATTTGTTTTATCACAGTCTGTCGGAGGAGGAGGCTTGCCGTTTCGTTATTTATGATCGTTTTCGTCCGTGTAAATATATATAATGGAGGATAGTTTGATAGTGGGGAAGCTGGTTATTGCTAAAACAGTGGCGCCGACGCATTTGTACATTTCGCCAGGTGGCTTTCAGACTTTACAAACCGACAAACGTACAACCATCAATCCGTTGAAAGCGTCACTGTCGTCGCCGTGAGAATATTATTAGTCATAGAACGAAATGAAAACAGGCCTCCAAGGTGATCCTACTATATCATTATGTAGTTAGCGCTTCAAGGCTGCCCGCTGCTCTATATGCAAATAATGGCCCGGGAAGGTAATTCTTTCAAACCTAGTAAAATGGATACTTGAACTTCAAGGAAAGCGCAGATGGAAACTAGCAATCATCCAAATTGATGACCGCAGAGTGCACACGGGGAAAATTTGTGGCGAGTCGTGCGTTGGCCCTGATAAAAAGAATTTGCAAAACACGGCCACAAGGAATAATACTTTGGTTAAATTGCATGTACTGGGTAAAAGAGTTTGTTTGAAGAGGCATGTTACTGTGTGCATTGTTCTCTTTTGTTTAAAGTTGTAGAATTTTTATAACATTTGGAAATATTTTGACCAGTGCTGTCACTATGCTAACATTTCAAACTCAATTTCCGTACAATAAGGACAAGTCTTGCTGCTCAATACTGATTCCGATACCATAAAGATGTACCTTTTTTTTCAATTTTATTTTACTTTTCAAACTAAATAATAGTTATTTCTTTTTGTTGTCTTGTAGCAGTTCTGATAGAGCTCAAAATTATTCTAAAACTGTTCAGGAACGTTCACATTTTCCTCTATTGATGTGACTTTTTTCATTATCAATACATGTCTAAAGGAGTGTCTAATTTCCATAGTTTAGTATCGATTAGTATCTGATTTTTGATTCTTTTGACAACCCCAATTTGGACGATTTCTTTTTTGGATGATCTGGTCGTGTAAAAATCAAGTCTGTGATTCTTCGATGAAAAAGTTAGCACCATCTAACTTTGGCCCATCCAGTGTTTGTGAGCTGAGCGCCTGCATTCTAAAGGCTGCACAGTTCCATTCATTAGCTCCAATGTGTTTTCAAATAGAGAGTTAGCGTTAGCCTCTAAACATTACAAACTATACAAACAGGGTTATATTGGCGACTGAAACCACTCGACCACACGTGCGCAGTGTCGGGAAGAATACTTTGTGACTTTGAAAACGTGTTGTTACTTGCTCTAATCAGAGTACTGTATTCCGAATACTGCTCAGATTGAGTACAAATATGACATGGGATTAAAACCACTTTTTGTTTTTGCTTCAATGCGTGGTATGAATTTATTTATGAGATAACAGACTCTTCATCACAAATCAGAGAAGGATCACAGTGGGCTCACTATAAGAGCTGTGTTTTCTTTTCTTTTCACTAATTCTTTGCAGTTTGAAGCCTAAATATCACGATCAAACACATCACAATGTATTCCTTTGATTTTGGTAAAGTAAATGTATTCTGAATATGACCAAAATAAATACCGTTACTCTGAATGCATATTTTTGGTATCAGTTACTTCCCAACAATGTGTGAGTAACACTTGATCCTCATTAGGAAACATTACCACATAGTTTCATTATTGTCAATGATTAGCGTCGTAATTAGCATGCATGTTAACAACCACGTAATAAACATTTCTTATACTTAATGTTACTCTGGACAACAATGCACCAAAATTGTAGCGGGCCACAAGACTTTGACAATGAAATGCTGTTTTATTTCATAACACACCCCAAAACTTTAGAAACATAAAGACGGTTTCCACACGGCATTAAAAAGTATTAAAAGTCATTCAATTAATTTAGGCAAAATTAAGACCTTAAAATGCATTAAATTAAATCCATTCAGGCATTAAATATAAAAAAAACATTTTGACAAAAAAAGATTCAGCCATCATAACGATACATATAAATAAATGTAAAGAGAACAGAGCCGTTGTTTTTACTTTGAAATTTAACGTACATACATTTGCATGACTTAAACGTCATGTTTGATTAGCTGTTTGAATATTATAAAGTTATTCTTTTCTGGTCATTCTGCTGCCCAATAGAATGGTTAGAAGCCAGTAGTTTTGACATGATAAAAGTTTAAATGTCTTGTTTTGACATTAATTATGGCATGAAAATCTTGAAATGTGGCATTAAAAAGCATTGAATTTCAGTTGCTAAAACCTGCATAAACCCTGATAAATCTGGCATATACTGACTGTTATTACTCACACATAACACTCATACATCTACAAATGTCAAAATTCATGTTTTTTTTAGCTGCCTCATTGAAATGAATGGGATAGAATGTTTTACCAGTACCAAGAATCACATTAAAGTCAGCTTTTTTGACCTTGGCGGCAAAGTCATTAGTAGTTTTGCAGGAGTTTTAATTGCTGGAGTCGTAATGGTGGTAATTATTATACATAGTAGTACTTAAAATTCCACTGGAGTAATAATTGGCTTTCTTTATATCATGGTAAGAAGTGATTAGCAGTAAGCAACAACTAGCTTCACTTTTTAAATCCGACTTTTATGTCCTTTCATCCCTTAAGCAACAACTAGCTTCACTTTTTAAATCCGACTTTTATATCCTTCCATCCCTTTTTCCCCGATACTTGAGCAGACCTGTGCGCTATCATCTGTTCTCTTGCCAGTCCCTCAAGGTTCAAGGTTTATTTTCTCTTCTTGACCTTCTTTTTTGTTTGAAGGTCAGACCGCCGCACTCCTTCTCACTCGGCGTGTCCCTCCTCCGAGTATCGACCGCCGAATGACCTTTGACCACTGGTGTGAGTAATGGAATTGTGTGTCGCTGGTCAAGGTCTCGTCAAAACGTACAGCGCATCGATCGACTCCGGCTGAATCCAAAAGGAGAACAGTGCCGTGCTATTTCTGACACAGGCTTATCGCCGTACTGTCAAAGTTGTTCAGATACAGATAGAAAAGAGACAACTGTGTTAAACCTACTGGGAAAAGTAAGTGGAGGAAGTGCACAAAAGACTATTGGAAGTGGCTGAGTGGTTAGAGCATTCGGCGTCGACCTACAAAAGAATCTTTTAGTGTCCCAAAAGGCGCTCTATAAATTGACGACTGTGATTTCCTGTTGTGGAAAGAAAAACAGGGACTGTACTGTAAAAAGTAGTTAAGAAAGGTTGTTTTCTGAAATTCCTCTGTGAATTCATGTGGTTTCCGAGATGAGATGAGATGTTGCAACTTATTGGAATTGATGTGCTTTTTATCTTGGAAAGCTGGGATTTTATTGTTACCGACCACAGTAAGATCGGTTGTTGCTATTAAAATGTTATAATCTTTACTTAAGATAGCTAACATTAGAAATATGTCTAGGAAGTCGTCTAGGAAGGTTCCATAGCAACAAAAAAATTTAATTCTGTCAACTGGACAAAAGAGTGAAGATGTTTCACCACTCATCCAAGTAGCTTCTTTAGTTCATCTGACAAAGAACTAATGAGTGACTTCCTTATACCTGTCTGAAGGGTGTTTCAGTGTAGTTAGCTCCTCCCTTCAGACAGATATAAGGCAGTGACTCATCAGTTCTTTATCAGATGAACTTAAGAAGCTTCTTGGATGAGTGGCAACAGTCTGGAACCGAGGGAACGCATGGCGGAAACAATCCATTCATTTTAATGTAGAAGAACTGCTTTATCACCCACTGTTCAACAACTAGAGCAAACACCGAGTTGAGGAGTTTTATTGTGACAAATAAAGACACAAAGACATGGAGAAGAATCAAGTGGTCGAATGTGTCTCAAATTTCTAGTTTTCCAAGAATGCTAACGTTAGCTACTTTGTTTGGAATGTTCAACAGTATTCAAAGATTAATACATTGGTAACCCTTTATAAGGAGTACAGTTTTAGTCCGGGAGCCAGAATGTTGGATGAAGAATCATAATTGTTACTTATTCTACCCTCTACAACTCAAATCTTACTGTATTACAGAAAAATAACACAGATTTCTCCACTATTACAAAGAAAATTTACACATAATAGATATTTAGGCCCTAAATATATTGTCCCATCTGTATACTGAACCATAAGTCGATATATAGTTATTATGACAGACCGAATATGAACAAATAATTCAATATGAACAAATGAAAATGAAGCTGCTATTATTACACGCTGCTCTGCTGATAAGTTGAACTGCATGCTGTGGAGCATTCCAGCCAAAGTAATAACATCTCCAATGACACAAGCGTGTAGCCGCCATAGTGCGCCTTTACGTTACAGCTGCTGAAGAGGAGAATTTGACCGGGGAGTGAAAAAGGGTTTACACTCGGACAGAGATGAGATCGGCCCGCCACTCCAGACTCTATCCGATTTCATTGTAACGCGCGGGACAGTGCAAGACGCTGATGAGAAAAGATAGTGGCAGAAAATAGGCTGGCGTGCTTTACCGTAAGGTGTTAGACGGGGAGTGCCATCGTCCTCTGTCACACAGCGCTGAAATAGAATGTGTGCTTGTCTTGTTTGGCTGGTGACAAGGGATTATGGAGATATTTTGGCGACCGAAACGATGCATCGAAAGATATGCCTGAACTTTGCACGGAAATAAATTGTACTGACAGGTTTAAGCCGAGCTGATGAGTAACTTATGGGTGATTTCACAAGGGACAGCGACATTAAGACTCTTTTATAGAGAGAAATATATAAATACAGATATTTTATTTACACTTTCAGACAAGAAATTTGTCCTAGTTCAAACAAGGTAGCCCATAGTTCCTTAATAACTTCTCTGCTTGTCTTAATATAGACATTTTATTGCTTTGCTTGCAGCCATAGTGTGAATTATTCTAGGCAAAGCAATGATGTATAGATTAGTTTGTTTCGATCACAGGTATATTTAGACGTGATTCCAGAAACAGTAACATTTGACATGCAGAAAGACTAAGAAGGTGTAGGCTGAAGTTGATTAGGACGACTCTTGAGACCTCGCAGACATAATAAAACTGTGAAACCATTTGTAATCCGTAGAAAGCAAAAGGAAATAAAACTGAAACAGATGCAAAGTACAAAGTTGCCGCAAACTTAGACTCAAAATTATGGAATCTAGAGAGAGTCATTCATTTAAACTTCTTTTTAAAGTTGAAAAGAGACATGATTTAAGTTGGTCCACACATCTGCCACTTTAACAGATTTCATAATAACACAACTCAGGAACTCTAAAATATAAATACATTTAAATGTACTATATGTCTACATTTATATAATTTTGCAGCTTTGGATCTGTTTCTTGTATAATTTATGTGTGATTTGCAATTTGAATTACAATTAATAACCCAAGGCCAAGGTCCAGGTTAGATCTGAGGTTTGGCATATCTGTAAACTCTAAGAATATTGAGAGTGGTGCTGGGTGACATGGCAAAAAATGATTATCACGATTTTCTTGAGGCCAAATCATGATTTTGATTTTGTCACGATTCGTGTTCACTTTGTATTTTTCTATTAGTAAGATTGTATTATTAGTAAGATGTTCAAATTCACATTTTAAATTGAAAAAATGTGTCACGTTCAGCTGTGTTTTTCATATTTCAACATGTCTTTGTCACTTTTAGTTGCGTTTTGTCATTTTTAGTCTCGTTTTGTCGCTTTTATTCACGTTTTGGTGGATTGAGTAATGTTTGTTGTTTGTCAGCACATTTTATTGCTTTTTGTCGCGCGTTTGTCACTTGTTTCGGAACATGTTTGCTACAGTGTTAGCAGTTTTTATTAAAATCAAAGCAAGACATTTTGTTGTTTGTGGAAGAAATTATTGCACTTCAAAAATTGCAGCCTTTGTGATTTGCTATTTGCATCTGTTAAAATTGCGATTTTGTGTAGATTTTTAAAAAATTGTGCAGCCCTGGCCTTTAAGAGGGAAATAAAGTCTGCTGCTCAGAGGCTTCAGAGGCTAAACAACAGGAGAAAAAGTGTGTTTGAACAGACAGCTGCATTAAAGACACAAACAGTCAATCACGATACCACCATTTCACAAAAATAGCAGATTCTCACAGGGACGAGCTCAATAATTGGGTAAATAGATTGCTGTGTGTGAATATTTATAAGAAATCGTCAAAAATGGTTGGCTACGATGAGTTTGAACAAGTGAGTGAGCTCATCTAAAGTAAAATATTATTGATGATGATGATGATTTCTGGGTCTTAAACTTGTACAGTATTACAGTAACTCCTCTTACTCCTACTATTAAATGTCGCCATGTGCCTCCTGTTTGGATTTCACGGGACAGTATGACCTTAACCGTCAGTCGTAAACAAGTCAAATACTGCCACACATACACAGCGTTCTTAGCCCCGGAATCTCTTCTCCACCTTGAAATAGCTTTGTTATGTAGGTGACACACACTTCAGCTCTAAGAATAGCCCAGTCGCCACATCCTTTGCATACCACTTCACAGCCAGCTTCCCCGCGGCCGCACAAACGCCACATTACTCCCATCACGCGTACAATTCCAGCGCTGAAATCCTGCCAGCAACGCCAAAATGCGCTACTTGCCTCATCCTAATTTATGACCTCCCCTCCTTTCGTCGAACAATACAAGTCCAACTTTTTTTTTGGAAGCTAATCCCTCAGCTGTTGGGACTTGGACGCGCTCGGAATGGCCCGTGCCTTACGCCAATTGTAGAGTGGATCAGATATCAATTTGTCAAGCGAGGGGGGTTGCGGATGGCTGGCCGCTGTAGCAGGCTGGTGGTGGGTATGCGGAGCCCAGAGGCAGAGGTGAGTCAGCAGCACGGACAGCCAAGAGAAAGAAGGGAGTTTCAGCCAAACAGCCAGAACCGTCTCTGTGACTTTTGGACCCGAGTCTGGCAAGTTGTTGAAATGTCTCCTCTGCCTGAACCTTCGGGCTCACCAGTCGCCTGTCCAGTCTGTGGCCATGTACTGTGCAGATAAAGAGATGGTGTTGTGGTGCTCAGTTTCAATACTTAGGAAAAAGTTTGATTAGGATAAAGATATTGCAATATTCAATACAGAATAGTTTTAGTTTCTTTCACTAAATGTGGTCATATATCTTGGTAGTTAAGTAGTGTACTTTATCAAATGAATATCTATTTTTGAGACTATATTCAGATAAGTATATGGGACTTTTTTTTTTCAACATTGATAAATAAATTGCATTGGTGAAAAGTAACACATTACAAGAGTAAAAGTACTGTCCTTAAGTATGTTTTTTTCTAGGAATCTGTACTTTTCTTTTGTAAATTTCGCATTGGATGTTTTTTACAAAGTACAAAGTATTTTTCCTTATGTTCGTAAGTACGTTTATGAAGACGTCTTCCCAGTTTTTAGCAAACCAAAGTAATAGGCCTAAATAAAACCAGGAAATTTAACTTTGCCTCTGTTGTTCAAGATCACTGTTAACTTGAACTGGATAGAAAAGTAAGTACATTTCACATCATTTATGGATTATTTTTAATAAATGAGATTCAAATAAATCTGAACTCTTCTTTGACTCTTGTATTTTTTTCTTTTCAGTGTAGTTGAATATTTTTTTTGTTACTTTTACTTTTATGATATTAAGATTTTTTTAACATGTATTTGTACTTTTAGTTAAGTAATGAAATTGAGTACTTCTCCCACCACTGACTAAATAATTATAATTAATAATAATAACAATGATAATAATAGTTAACTATAATAATAGAAATTAGAAATGAACAGACACAAAATCGAATTGTATTTAGTTGTCACAAACCACAAATGGTATTGTTTCATGTGTCCAGTAATTATACTTTTAGATATTTTTGGACACTTTTCATTGCAAGTTATATTCACTTCCCACAGTTGTTGAATCCACATCCTGAATAAGAGAACCACCACCAATCACTCATAGACTACATTTGTACATTGGTTTGTCCGAGTTCCAACCTGAATAAATATCTTTTTTTTAACAATCATCAGGTGTCAACCACTTTTTTTCCCTTTGACTGTTCCATTTTTAGTTCGACTTGACATCTTCCCCTTTCCTCCAGATGCCGTTTTGATTTTGGTGTTTTTTGGCATTACTGCGGGGGCGTGTGGTGCGGTGCTTGCGGGCCCCGCGGGTACACTTCCTCACAGTCAGAGAGAGGCATTTCACTGCGATTGTTGCGGCGCCTCACCCACTTCGCAGAGCACATTGATCTTGAGAATCCGAGAGCGGGAAGTGTGCGCTTCTGGTTTGTGTATGTGGCCATGTAATCCCCAAGCCATAGAAGTTTAGATAAAAAAATATAAATTATGCTTCTGTGAAGTTTTTCATTGGCGTATGGGTTAGTTCTTTGATTTTGTATACATTTATACTGGTCAGTTTGCTCCCTCCATATACAAACATTCACCTGGAGACTATAGAATGGTCCAGTCTGCACCTAAAGATGTTTAAGATCTTTTCTTATTTAATTCAATCCCTTTAATTTCTCTTGGACATTGTGTCTTCAAATGCTATTTTCTCCAAACGCCTTTCTCCCACAGAGAATAAAGATCAGCCCTTAAAGTAGCACCCACATGCACCAAACTTTTCTCTCCGGGACAAATGGAGAAAACATGTGAACAGCAATGAACAGACTACAGTTGAACGGAAATATTAAATATTGTTGATAGGGAAAGTAGGGAGAACCAGAGGATAGTGCCCAAGCCAGACAGAGCATGGACCAAATTAAACTGACTTCACAACATAGTCACACTCCCAATTTTGATACTTTTGATACCAACTGACACTAGAGTGCAGAGACTTAAAACAAAGTGAACTCACTTCAAACTGATCACCGACGGTCCAAAGTGGAGAGGGTGCTGAAATGACTAACATTTCAATGATCAGCATGGATCATATGAAACTGATACTTATTATTATTATTAATTATTATTAATGCATTTCTTTTTTCTTCCTTTGTATATCCGCTTTATGTCTACTTAAAGTTCATCTGACAGGTCAACTACACATTTTAAAAAAAATAAACATGATAATAGGTACTATTTTACTAAACATTTTTCCTATTGGTCATCCAGTTTGACAGTTTTTGTAAAGTTTATAATGTCACCGGTTAAGCATGAGCAGTAAATGTGACATAAAGTAGGTAGAGGTAATGCAACAACCTATCAACCAGACTGTAAACAAGAGCGAAAATTCACATAAATTACACAATAGTTAAGAAGTGACAATAAATACAAGCTGATAACAACTGTATTTTGTTGAATGATTGTCAGTTGCTGTAAACTGTTTCTGTATTTTCAATGGCACGTCGCTTATTGATGACATCACAGAGATCCCGTTTCAGAACTCGGCACTACTTCCTGTATTTTCAAGCATTTATTTTCAAACTTTCTTCCCAAACTGCGACGTCACGGATGTAAAACTATGATACATTTTAACCACAGATTCTTTCCACCAAACTAAGTCATAATTAGAAGAACGTAGACTCACGTAGACTTTAAGTAACAAAACAAGCGCTTCTTCCACCACTGGACGATTGAACGAGTAAGCAGAACACACGACATCAGCGCACACTCATTCCAGATCTTCTCTCATGGTCAAGAGTACGTAGCTGAAGGATGCGCCCGTGTAAGTGCAAATCACACAGCGTTATGCTACTTTGGATTCCATGGAGCCACCATATTTCACCCTTCCACGCTATCATTAGGGCAAAACCTACAGGCACTAAATCAACTCTTCCTCACCACTGCTCTTGGACATTTGCCACGTCCCACCTCCCCCTGCCCTGTCACCGCATCACCAAGCCCCCGTTTGCCCCCTCCGCGTGGCACGTCGCCCAATTAAAATCTATTATGAAATGTGACAGCGCCATTAAGAAGACGGATGGTCACGGCCCTTTGTGGGTTGGGCCTGGCTTTTGGTCCACCTCGGGGGCAAATGTGGACAACCAAAGCCAGCCTCTGGGCATGTCCTGCTGGGGGACGCCTCGCTGACCCGGAGGCGGTGATCCGTGCGTGCGTGGGACCCCGGTGGTGGCGGCGCATGTGGATGTGGATTTGAGGTAATCGAGTGTTAATTCGGCACGGGTTGGAGCGTGCGGTCGGGTTGTGACCGGGTTGGGAATCGCACCGTCACGCGCCGTTGAAGCAGGTGCTGCGGAGGCTCTGCTGGTCACTGGTAGAGGGCAAAGGAAGGTGGACATTTGATGGATGCAACCCTGTCTGTGGAATTACATGTTGCTGTAATTTCGCCAAATGGGCGCCAGGCTAGCTCAGTGTTACCCTGTTAGATTTTACCATGTCCTATTAGAATCCTATTAGAATCCTATTAGAATCCCATAAGAAAAAACATCCTTTCTGTCTTAATCCTATTGAACAATATCAAATTCCAATTGGATATTTCTTTGTCCTATTGGATAGTGTCACTATTGGACACTGTCAAAATCCTATTGGACACTATTAGAATCCTATTGTACCCTGTCAAAATCCTATTGAACAAAGTCAAAATCCTATTGAACAAAGTCAGAATCCTATTGGACACTGTCTGAATCCTATTGGGCACTGTCAGAATGATGTTGTCAATTGTCATGTTGACATGCTGACAATTGTCAACATGTAGAGCTGTTTCACAAATCTACATCGAAAAAATATCTCTTGCAAAAGCATTTATTCCAATAGAAGTCATTTTTGGACTTCTGCCAGTCACAGAAACTGTTTGTGTTTTGTTGTATCACAAAAATGATAAACAGAATAAATAAATAAACAGGGCTGCACGATATATCACAATCAATTTGAAATCGCTATTTGAATGGCCGCAGTTAGTAAATCACAAAGAGAACAATTATTCAGTTATTTGCAAATTTAGAGGATATTTGGAAATGTCCTCTAATTGTGTGTATACAGTTTATGTTTTTTTTTTTTTGTATCTATAATAAACCATCATAATTACCAAATGATAAAATAAAATAAAATAATCATGAACAAATTTGTATGAAAAAGCCCACTACTGCAAAGAAAAGGCACATGCAGTAAATATTGATCCATAAGAGGTCCTTCCTCTAACAGTTACATACAGACTTCTGGCTAGTTCCATGCACTTTATATTCGACCTGTGACTAACCAGTTGGATGTGAAATGCAGGGGGCAGTGCTGACAAGGTGCAATTAGAGGTGAACTACACATGCCGCTCAGCTTTAACCTGTTTGAGCCAATTGCACTGACTGACAACATAACCTATGGATACGCCAGATCACGGACTATCTTTATTCATTTTTATTCATTCATATTCTGCCGCACTTTTTTTTTTAGCTTTTAACCTTGTTCTAACAATGTTTCTCGTCAAAAACATACCTGGAGTTGCATTTAGTGCATAAGAAACTATTTTTTGTTTGTTTGTTTCAAAACACATAAGCATGTTTAATGGCAAATAACTATGAAAATGCATACAATTTTGCCTCTAAAGTCTATATGACAGGTTGGCGTACAGATTTCACTAAAACATAGTGCACACGATTATATTTTAGATTTTGCTAAACATTTTGGTCATTTATCCCCAGTTTGACTGTTCGTAATGTTCATAATTGTACTTTTTGATTGAACATGGGCAGCAAATATGACTACTAACTACTACTAATTCTACAGCTGTTACCTAGCAACCATTTTCAAAATAAGGGCCAAAACCCATATAGATGACACAATAGTTATGATTTTTACAAATAATAACCCAATAACAACTTTATTTTGTTGAATGACACTATCAAAAACATGTGTCAGTTGTCTGTAAATTGTATTTGTATTTTTCATGACACGTTGCTTTTTGATGACATCACAGGTGGAGGGATTACGTTTTAGAACTCAATCACTTCCTATAATTTTAAACATTTATTTTTCTAAATGTCTTCACAAACTGTAACTTCACAGACGCAAAACTATAGTAAATAATTGCCACAGGGGCCCTCCCACTAAACTAACTCTAAAGAACCTGTCATATAGACTTTAAGTTGGCATTTGAACTGCTGTTGTTAAACTTGTAAACCAAGAAAATAAAAACATTGCAAACTTTATATGAAACCAAATTTAATTAAGGAGTTGCTGTTAGGTTTAGAGTTCAGGTGTAGTTACTAAATCTGAATCAGTCTTCATAAAACATTTGTTCAATATGAATGAAGTCTTTGTTCATACTTATATAAGGTTAATAAAAGTATAAAGGGTCTAAACCAGAACTAAACCAGAGCTAAACCAGGACTAAACCAGGTCTAAACCAGGACTAAACCACTAACAAGAGCTAAAGTATTTTCTATATTTTTAAAAAGATAGGTTGAGGGCCGGCTCATATCTCTTGGAGTGCCTGATTTAGCCCCCAGGCCTTAAGTTGAATAGCCCTGCTTTAGTCAGCCGCAGCCTTAGAATGAATCATTTTCCTTTTGCAAAACCAGGGATGTTAGAGAAAGAAGAAAATGAAAATGCATTACTAATCCCATAAATTCTGTGCACATTCCAATCAGAAACGGTATAATCTGACATAACAGAGGCGCTGTCGGACACAAAACAATTCTGCCGATATAACTTTGTATCTTCAAAACCTTGTCTCTCCCTCCTGTACCTCTTAAAGAATGTCATAAAAAGATTACTCCACCGCAAAATAGCAATTAGCCTCCTCCTGCCAATTGGCTGGTGACAATGCTGTCTCTTTCCAAAGCGTCACAGGCCGCTGCACCTGAAGAGGCAGCCCGGTCGCAGCGCTCCTCTCCTGGGTTCACGCTGGAGGACGAGAGGGTGGGCGGGTGGAGGTGTGATGGATGGAGGGGCGTAGCGGCACTCACAGCTCAGGAGGCAGAATGTGGAGGCGACCCAAGTGCCAGGAAGTGCGTGCTAGCATCTCCCGGGACCCTGGTCTGAAAACCACAATTTATATTTCGTACGGTCACCATGGATATCTGCGGATGTGTTTTCCCCCGTCATTATGCAAGGTTATGAAGTCTGACATATATTTCTCAAAAGGCTGCATACTATGAAATTGCTATGATTTTTTTTTGGCAGAGAAGTATAGACAAAACCAAGGACAAAAATTATGCAAAATGGACTGTTTTGAGCTTTTAACAATGTTCTAGTGGAGAGAGCTGGAACCAAGACTGCGTCCGAATGTCCACACTGTTCCTTACAGAGGGCACTAAATAGTGGTCACGCAATTTTTTAGTGCTGTCCGAATGTCCAGCAGGGGAAAAAGTAGTGCACTCAACATTTCCCACAATGCATCTTGAAAAGTAGTGTCCAGCTCTGGTCGAGTTTTGACGACTTCTTTTTCTCCCAGACGCCAGAGTCACGTCATGCGCAGTGAGGAGAAAGTAGTGAGCTGTGTCCGAATTGCTCTGTGACTGAGTGCACTATGTAGTCTGCTCAAGAGTCACTCCACGCAGCCCAAGTCTTTGTTTGGCAAGGCCCACAAGTCCAAGTCAAGCCCCGAGTCATTGGCCTTCAAGACCAAGTCAATTGCCAAGTCTTTGTCCATTTTTATATATAAAAAAAAAACTTCCCTCGTTCACTTCCTTCTAACTTTTTTAGTTAGTTGGTGTTGATAATGAATCCTTATTTCACTCTCTAAAGCTCAAATTGTGTTGAAAAGGTTCCCCAAAGTGAAAAGAAAGTGTGTATGATAAATACTGAGCCCCAAACATTGTTCTGTCTATCACATATTGAACGATAAGTCAATATAATTATCATGACAGACCTAGTCTCAAGTCATCACAATTGTGATTCAAGTCTGACTAGACTCAAAGTAACGACATGAAATTCCACAACTCTGCCAAAAAGCCAAACACCAAACACCAGAAAATTCTACCAAAAACACCTGTTTCCTGTTTAAGTTAAACTATAGGCAGGTTAGAACTGCATGATGTCACGCGAACCCAACTTCAGGACTAAAAATAAACTCTCCAATGCTCTTTCTATTTGTACCTGCTTGTTATTCCTGTCTTGACTTCGAAACATTTCAAGGTTTTCGGCATTGATTTCCATTGCAACATTTGTTTTTATGATTTCACTCGACGCACTATCGACTGTCCGCCTTTCCAGCTTGTCTTGTATAGAATTATCGTCGAAGGTCTTGTCTGACATAGATCGGTTCATGCTCCAGCAGACATTTACAGCCTCAAAAAATCCCCAAAAGGAACCAGCTTAGAAAGTTGCAAGGAATCTCCGATGGACACATATTTTGCGGCGGGCTAACAGTCATCTATCACCCGCACTGACCAATTACTGCGCCAAGGAAGCTAGTTTTTAATGAGTCTTGAAGGGGAAAAAAAAGCAACACAATGGAATAAGAGTCAATATCAGGCAAGTAAATTATTAATAGCTGTCGGCGGGTTTTATTTGCTGGCTTGCAGTTCGACTTGGCAAGGCTTGAGAGAGAGTTAAGAGGGAGAGTGTGGCTTTGGCTTTTCAATTACAGCGGTTTTATGAACTCCAAGTCACTACCCGGACCGACTGAATCAAGGAAAACTTTGGGGACTTTATTTATTTGGGGATTACACTTTTTATTTTTTCATTTTGTACACACTGTGGGAGCAAAGTTACCAGCAGAGTTATTAAGATAAAAAGACAAACATATGGCTTAATAATACACTTTTTGTTGCTTTACTGATTGTTGTTGCTTAAATGGTTAGGGGTTAGGGGTTAGGGGTAAGGGGTTAGGGTTTAAGGGTTAGAGGTTAGGGGTTAGGGTTACACTGAGGGTTTTTTTGCCACTTAACTGTGTACTTTGTGGTATCATATTTGTCTTAGTCTGCTGTGTTTTTGTGTTTTTTCCATGTTAGTGCTATGTAGGTTCATTTGTGGCTTTGTGGTCTAAAATGGTCCAAAATGAAGTGTGTGCTTCAGCTGTGGGTAACTGCATTTTAAGAGGCCTGTGACATCACACGCCCCTGTCATGAGAGACAGGGACATGAAATGTAAATCTAATCGGTTTATTATAATGGCCACAAATTACATAAAATGTGATGCAAAAAATGATTTCTAGATATGTTTAATTGACTTCAACTCAGGATAGTAATCTTATTTCGGTACCACTTTTTAATAACTACATCAATATTTTGCCTTAATAAAGCATTAACAAAGACATAATGAATAATGAATGTATAGTTTATTAAACATGATTCAGGATTAGTAACTACTTAATTAAGGTTAGGATTAGAAATTAGGGTTAGAATATTTTTTAAATAGTTGTTTTTGTTCATGCTTTATTAAGGCATGAATAAGTGTAGTTATTATAAAGTGTTACCCTTTATTACAATTTCTTGATGGATGTAGATTATTTTAATTGTTTAAAGGTGTTTCTGACTTGTTTCAGTATTCTTCTTATTTGAAGCCAATTGTTTGCCAATAAAGTATGACTGTTTTTTTTTTTTTTTTTTACCTCATGGACAAATGCATTTTCTTATTTCAACCTTAATGATCTCGTATGCAGTCAGAAATGTCTTGAAACCAAATTAAATTCATATTCTGAATTCAGGTGATTTAAGCAAGGCTAGATAATACATTTTCGCTTGTGTGGGCCCAAGAAAGACACACAAGTGCTTTGCTCAATGACATCAGTTCATATAAAATGGCTAGAAAAATAATATATATTGAAGAATAGCATAGTTTCTCCTGAAGTTTGCTGTTTGTATACAATGTCCATTTTCCTTTTCATGGTACTGGTGATTTATTAACCCTGGCATTAAAAAGCAAAGGATTACAAGGAGTCTTAGCCCTGATTTTGAGCTTGTTTTGCCTCCTCATGAGCTCAGGAGGCCTGACCCGAGCAGATCTTCTCATAACTTAGTAAGTGATTATTTGCTGTCCCTCTCCTCATGTCTTTTATTCTGTCGGGTCACTGCTGCAAAACATCAAATCGATTTTTATAATTATCGCTTGCGCTCCAACTTCACAACAGCCGTCAGAACGACCGGTCTGCACCAGGCTCTGTTGCCTTGTGACGGCCTTTAAACGGTAGAAACAGACGAGGACTCCGACAGTTTGTGCTATTTCTTTGTAACTATTTCTTTCATCATTCATCTGCGCTCCTGTGGCCTTACATACAGGGTTTAATTCACATGCATTTATTATTTTGTATCATTTTTGCTGCAAAAAGAGACCACGGAATGGCAGCTGATGCAGCCTTGTGTATTTGTATTCATTCAGTACGTTAAAGTCCTTCGCCTGAATCAAATCTTTCCAGTAAACAGCAAGTGTATTACATCTCCGTCCTTCATGTCATTGTGAGTCGAAGGCAAAATATCTTTATGTCTGTGTCACGTCTGGAAATCTCTAAACATTTCAAAGCGTCTAGTGTCCGGCCTCCAGCCCTCCAGCCGCTGCACAGTTTAACAGCTCTGTTGGAGTGCGGCTGTGGGCAGAGTTTAGGTGTTTAGTCACACTTTCACTTCATTAATTAGTGTCAAAATGATCTACTGGATATCTTATGTAATTAACTCTTCCCTCGAGCAGTACTCTAGAAAGCAAGACGGACACGAGAACAGCTATGCAAGGATTGAACCACTGTCAGAACATAAAGGACACATACAGTGACTTTTTTCATCTTTTAACCCTGTTCTAACAATGTTCCGTCATCAAAAACACACCTGAAGTAGCATTCAGCTGCATTCACGCTGTTTTGAGGAATGTTTATTAGAAAATCCTCCCCCTTTGAAAATCCTGCTGAACTTCTGGGATTTTCGGACGTATTTTCAGACTTCATACAGCACCTGTCAGAGAATCTTCCGCTGCTTTAGTCTGTTTAAAGGTAGGGCTGGGTGATACGGTGATTTGTGAAATCGTTGTATCGTGATTGACTGTTTGTGTCTTTAATGCAGCTGTCTGTTCAAACACACTTTTTCTCCTGTTGTTTAGCCTCTGAAGCCTCTGAGCAGATGACTTTATTTACCTCTTGAAGGCTAGAGCCGCACAGTTAAACAAAATCAACACAAAACCGTAATTTTAATGGTTGCTATTAGCAAATCACAAAAGCTGCAATTTTTAAAGTGCAATCGTTTCTTCCACAAACAACAAAATGTCTTGCTTTGATTTGCATAAAAACAGCAGAAGCACGACCAAAAGCGATAAAAATGCATTAAAAACTGACAAAATCTCCCCTACAAACAACAAACACAATTCAAGGCACCAAAACACGACTAAAAGCGACAAAAATGTGACTAGAAAATGTGAGAAACTACAAAAACTGTGTATGAAATGTGAATTTGAACAGAATCCTATTGTTAACATTTAAATTGCAAACCTAATCACAATGGCACTGGTCAGAAATATCACAATTTGATATTTTTCCTAAATCGTGCAGCTCTATTAAAGGCAATAGAAAAATAAAATTGAAATCATGATCTGGCCCCAAGAAAATCGCAATAACAACTTTTTGCCATATCACCCAGCCCTATTAAAAGGCTAACAGCAATATGAAAAATGCAGTTCAGCCCGATTCCTTCCCTTCAAACAGTCCAAAACCTACTAATTATCACCAGCGTCTGTAAAACGCGCTCACAGCAGTAATGTTCTTTTGTCCCGTTGTCGGCTCTTGGCCCGTGGTGAAGATCTCCGTAAGTAAATTATAGCTGCTCGGGCGCTGACCCCATTAGCATCGTTTGACCCTTGGTGAGGTGCCACGTTCTCTGCAGAGCGGGTTTGCATTTTTGTACCTGTGCGAGAACAAGCGTGACTAAGCAGAAAAAACTGACACGCAGCAGGGATCACACAATAAAACAGCCCGAAGTAATGTTACGTAATTGGTCTTTAGCGCGCTCCTGTTAACAAATACTGCAAGTCAAGGTTCTACGACAGCGGACTCTCAATGTCAAGGCCACATACAAATGGACTGTAATTAAAAATGTAGTGTCGAATGTAGATTGTGCGCGGCAGGAGAGAGGACTTTTAATTGAATTTGAAAAGAGCTTCTTAGTCAAACGTTGTACTTTCTTTTTCTATTTGTTTATATTTCTTTGGACTTCTTGGAACCAAACACAAAGGCACTCAGGTGAAGCACTTTGGAGCATCTTTAAAACTAGTTTGGAATCTTTTGCTGGATGACTATTTTGGACCATTGAGTCTCAGAGCAAGTTGTCATAATGATATATGTGTTTAATTAATCAAATATAATGTTTAACGAAAGGAAATATAAAACTGCATTATTAAAATGTAGCTTTTCTGGTGGAGATGTTATCGCTTTTCCTAGAGCAGATTATTTCGGGTCTAAATCAGTGCTGCACCAGGTCTAAGGTGGGAATACACCACGGACGTTTTAAAGGGGATATATTATGCAAAATCACCTTAATGAGCTTTTGTTCTTGTTACGACAGTGTGATCTTATCATTCTTTTACTCAAAGTTGTATTTTTTTTTATTTTTGCATGTTTTGTTAATCCTGTATCGTCCTGTAACTGAGAATCCAGGGCAGTGACTATTAGAAAAATGAAGACTCCAAGTGACAAGAGGCGGGGCTTATCAGTTTTGAACAGGAAGTCAAACCTGGACCTGTTTCTTTTGCTGAGCTGTTTTAGATCAATATTTCCATTTACAATAAATAAAATGTAAAAAGAAAAAAAAGTTGTTTATGTTACAGTTCAATGTTAAGTACCTAAAAATGCATAATATGTCTCCTTTAACCATTAAAAATTAGTACTCAAAATGAATAACAATTTTTATTTATTTTTTGGTTTTGGTTTTCTGGTTAAAAGCATTTCACATTAAGGCCTTAGTGCTTGTGAGATTTGTGTTTAAATTTCAGTTTAAAGTACACATTTTAAACACATCCAAGTGCTTTGTGATTTGAGACATGACTAAACTAATCCAAGAAGTACTTAAACATTTGAACATTTGTAGAGGTTTTTTTGTTTGCAGAGGAAATAATGTTACTTATGAAAGATCTCAGCCAAAAAACAGAGTTAAATAAATGCTATTATTTAAATGCAAGTGTTTAAAAAGAATGTAAAAAAAAACAACAACAAAAAAAAACACATGCACTCTTCTTCACAAACTTGTAGTTTTTTTTTTTTTTTGCTTGTCTCCATGTTCTTCCTTTGAACATTTTTATTGCATGCGCCTATTTCATTCATTCCTGTTCTAAACTGTGTGTTGCAACATTGAAATTTCCCCATTGTGGGACAAATAAAGGATCTCTTATCTTATCTTATCTTAAAATGTCAAAAAACTGATCTTTCTCAATGCAAAATGTTCCAAAGTTTGGTTTTCCCACCTCCACAGAGTAATGCCTGTGGTGTGCAGCTACCAGGAATCTTACACACTGCTGTTTTAAATAATCGCAGACTTCGTGATTTGGTGATTTCAGGTTTTCAAATTTCGTTTTCAATTCGAATGCGATATTTCTTGCAGCAGCAGTGAAAACCAGACTTTCCTTCATTTGACCACCAGGCCATAATTTGCACACCCCAGATCTAAACATATTTCAATTCAGATATTCAAAAACAAACTCACGCACAATTCTGTTTGAAAAATGACCACTGAACGCGCTCCAAACTCCACTGAACTCCTTTTATTTAGTTCAACTCAAACTTGGCCTTTTAAAATGCTACAGGAAGTTTTATCTTTCCACCACAGATAATAAATCTCATCAGAACGTAGTTTTTCTTCGCTCTCTTCGCTCTCCGCAGACCTTCGCGATATAAATAACCCACACGCACATGCCCTGCCTCCATTTAAGGTGGTATTGTGCCGAAAAGTGGACGAGAGGGAGACGGATTATGTTCCAAAAAACACTATCTAACTCCCTTTAACTTTATTTGGCTGTGGACTTGTAAGGGCCCGGCTGCTTCTCTGGACAGCTTTCTCCCCATATGGCATCAGTGAAAAGAGGAATAAAAAAAATCTTGGCATCGCGTTTGTTTATTTGTCAACCAGACTACAAAGTCCAGCCCCGCAATGGAAAAAAAACATGAAGGTTAATTAGCCAGCATGCTAACAACATTCCACTTCCAGGGGTCAAAAGGAATCACTTGAGACTTCAGCAAAAGAACTATAAAAGTCTTAATTGGACATTTTCCGAAAAAAAAATAAAAAATAAAATAAATAAATGAATAAATATTGCCTTTAGATTTTAAATATGTACTTTTTAAAGATTTTTTTTTTGTTCTTTGTATGAAATTACAGCATAAATAAATTACTATTTTATATTTTGTTCATTGTAAATCAAAATATTGATCTAAAACGGGTCCCATTCAAAGTTGAAGAAGCGTTAAGCCCCGCCTCCTCGTCGTGTCATTTCACTGTAACAAGCAGCAGATTGTCATTTACGCGTTTTTATTTTTCAAAAGTGGTTATGTGACATTTTAGAACTCTACATCTACGTCTTCTTTTTCCAATAATCCCAACTAAGTACAAGATGTGGGCGGGGATAGGGGGTAGGTGGGATCAGGAATTTTCTGAGCGCTGGAGCCTCAGTTACAGGACAATACAGGATGAACTCAAACATGCAGGACTCATTTGAAATACAACTCGGCGTACGGTAAACACTGTAGTAACGAGGTTAATAGACTGAAACATGCCCTCCATTTTGATCACAAGCTGCTGTGGGTGCGTGAAGTGAATCCTGTGATAAATGAAGTGCTGCTGTTATCTTTCAGAAGTAGTTTAAGCGTGTAAAGGGCTGTAAATAGGACGTGTTGCGTGTGTGGGACGTATGCAGCCGGCTCTTATCACATGAATGGCACTGTGCAGGACGTGTTCTCATTGGCCGACCATATAAGTCGACTATAAAGAAGTGATTTGGACACTGATGCTTATATTAGCTCACTAAGACTCTTGCTCACTAAATCAAAGCTGTTTAAAGTCTATATGACAGGTTCTCATGATAGTCTAACGATGACTTAGTTTGGTGGGACAGCACTGGTGGTTAACATTTATCATAGTTTTATGATTGTGAAGTTGCAGTTTGGGAAGAAATTTAAGAAGTTTACAATTACAGGAAGTCGTGCTGAGATCTAAAATGGATTCCCTCTGTGATGTCATGTACAGATACAATTTACACACAACCGACACATTTTTTTCTGTTTAAACATACATTCAGTGTCATTTAAATGGATTTTGGCCCTTGTTTAGAATCTGGTTGCTAGGGAACGGTTGTGGAATTACCTCTAACTATGTCATGTTTAATGCCCATGTTCAACCAGGAAGTAACATTATAAACAATATAAAAAGGGTCAAACTGGGGACAAACAGGCCAAATGTTTAGTAAAACCACGTTCACTACGTTTTAGTGAAATATGTCGTCTAAACTGTTGTATGGACTTGAATTCCACAACTGTTGGAGAATTCTGTCGTGTCATTGGTCAAGACAAATGGACAGATGAAACATGAAATTAAGGTTAAGGAACCTGCAGATTCCATGTCACTCCCCACGCCACTGTGGCACCATGAGATGGTTTATTGCTGCTGCTGCTACAACCACTATCACTACTACTACCACTACCACTACTACCATTACTACTACTACTAGTACTACTACATATACAACTACACTCATCTTGCCGATGTGTGTATGTGTTGTACCTGGGTGATTATGTAATTGTTGGTGTTTAGCACAGGTAGTGTGTGGGCTCAGATCAGCAGCCACACTTTGAGAGACTTCAACTGCAAGACTGTAAACAAGTATAAGGCACTATTATTATTATTATTATTATTATTATTATAGTTGCAAAAGTAGCAGTAGTAGTACACGTAGTAGGAGTAGGAGACGTAGCAGTAGTAGACGTAATAACACAGTTGTATTTGGATTGTTCTGACACCTTTATGCTAGCAGAAGAGGTGCTGCCTACTGCGGATCCTTCCTGACAGTCCTGCTGTCATTAGTGAGGCGTCTCAGACATGTTCTATGTTTAGTTGGGGAATGCAGAATGTCTCCTCCCTCTCTGTGCCAATGAGCTCGCACTACAGCAGCTGACCCCTGACCCCACCATGACAGGCTCAGTGTGCGCCCAGCCTCTTTTCAAGGTGGACCCGGGTGCTCTCTCTGTTGGTGTCTCGGGGTGGGCTGAGGTGCGGTCTTGGTGTGGGCCGGTGGTGCTCTCTCTTTGGGGGTGCCCTGTTAAGTTGGTAAGGTGCTCTCTCACTCTGGGACTTCTCTCAAAGTGGTATGAGTGCTCTCAGGGGGGGTGGATGCTCTCTCAGTGGGTAGGGAGCTGTCTCAGGGGGGTAGGATGCTCTCTCAGGGGTTAGGCAGTTGTCTCAGGGGTGTAGGATGCTCTCTCAGAGGGGTAGGGAGCTCTCTCAGGGGCGAAGGGTGCTCACTCTGGGTGTTAGGGTTCTCTCTCCAGATGATAGGGCTCTATCTAGGGGTGGGAGGGTGCTCAGGTGGTAGGGTTCTCTCTCCAGATGGTAGGGTGCTCTCTCGGGGTGGGACGGTGCTCTCTCAGGGTGGGTGGGGGTTCTCTCCGGGTGGGAGGGTGCTCTCTTCGGGTGGGAGGGTGCTCTCTGCGGGTGGGAGTGGGCTCTCTCAGGGTGGGAGGGGGTTCTCTCCGGGTGGGAGGGGGTTCTCTCCGGGTGGGAGGGTGCTCTCTGCGGGTGGGAGGGTGCTCTCTGCGGGTGGGAGGGTGCTCTCTCAGGGTGGGAGGGTGCTCTCTCAGGGTGGCAGGGTGCTCTCTCAGGGCGGGAGTGGGCTCTCTCGGGGTGGGAGGGTGCTCTCTCAGGGTGGCAGGGTGCTCTCTCAGGGCGGGAGTGGGCTCTCTCGGGGTGGGAGGGTGCTCTCTCAGGGTGGCAGGGTGCTCTCTCAGGGTGGGAGTGGGCTCTCTCCGGGTGGGAGGGGGCTCTCTCCGGGTGGTATGGTGCTCTCGGGGTGGGAGGGTGCTCTCTCAAGGTGGGAGGGTGCTCTCTCCGGGTGGGAAGTTGCCAGAGCAGAAATAGCAGAGATAGCAGAGGTTGACTCAGATGTGAGTGAGCTGTCTGCACTCGGATCGACATACCGTGACATGCCTCTGATGGTGGTGTGAGCTCTGCGCTGCTAATGTTAGCGCTTATGTCATGGACGAGAACATATGATTAAAACATGTAAAAGCAGGAGCGAAGAACATGTTTCAGAATGAACTCTGCAGGTTAGTGTTAGCTCCGCTCTCTTTGTGCCCTCTCTGACTCCGATGTTAAACCATGACAGAGAACTGCACCTTTTTCAGTGCGGTGCTCCTTCAACAGCGTCTCAGATTAGATAAAATGCTCTACGGTGGTAATCAACTACACACATATGACTATACGTTTTTGATACACAACTCAATATTATTTAGTTTCCCAGTCACTCGTTTTCACAAATAGATGCTTTTAGATTATGGAGTAAAAACAATTTTCCTGAAGACCTTTAAATTTTAATCATTATTATCAAATTTGTACGGTAATGTTGTAGTAGCTCTGAATCATCAGCTAAAACAGACATGTTTTATCACATTTCTCTAAAGTAAAATAAAGATATGCAGACATAAAAGAAGAATTTCATTTAATTTAGTTTCTTGGCTTGTTTGTATTTTTGAATTTGTAAATTTAACACAGCTTAAAATACCTGAAAACAAGTTCAAGCTACAAAAATAAAAAATGAAAAAGTTGGTCTAAATCCCTCCAAACACACGCTGCACACTCACATTCACACATTCTCCTCCCTCCTCCTTGCCTCTCTCCCTCTCGGCCCCATAACTCGCACTGGGAAAATGGGAAACAATCATTTGCAATTTGCCGTGGTATACCTCCACTCCACTCCATCGCCGCCCCCACCGTGCACCACCACCCACCGCCTGCTCACGGGCCTTTAAGTGCCACCTTCCCTCCAGGGCAGTTAGCAAACACTAGCACTGATAGATGATAAACGTCTCCAATGATGCGCACTGATAGCTGTGCCTGGTCCACTTCCCTCGATAGAAAGAAAGATTGAGTGATACTTCCAACTGCTGGTGTCGAAGACTGGGACGACGTTTTTATTTATTTACTTGAAGTTTTTTGGCAAATGGTCTGGCAGCTGAATGTAATCATGCGTCGCCATTCTTGTTGACTGGAGCGGAGTTTGAAAGTGCTCCTGGAAATGTCCCGGAAAGACAAGCTGCCAACAGGCTGGTGTCAGCAGTGCATGGAGTAAATACAATGTGCTCTGCTTGATATCCAATGGGCTGGGAAAAGGGGATTTGGGGTTCATGGTTTGTAACCATTAAGTGGTCCAGAACATAAAGGTGCACGATAGCCACGTTTCGACTTATTCGCATTTGAAAGGATTGGTTCGGTCCACAATAGCGCCGATGTACTGGCTTTGGATACGAGTGCGTTGGTAGAAAAGTGACACATCAATTCAAGTGACCAAAGTAGGTTGCATCCAACTTTATATTGTTGTCTCGGTTAATCTAGATTCATCCAAAGCTAACTCCCAGTGCTGCTGAAACACAAACTCTCACAGAGGTTAACCTGCTCACGTCAGATTGATATGTGTATCACTCTGAATTAGTTCTACACATTATCAATCTGGACAGGCCTCCATTGATGTCGTTCAGGAAAATGCATAACGTCATGATGAATATTTAAACTGATTAGTTGCAGCGGTGCAAAAGCAGAACAAGCCGAGAGATCAATAAATCCAGTTGAAAGAAAAGCACAGATTTCTTCCCCGTCCTCAAATGCACAAAGCACTTCTATGTGACACGTTTTCAAAAGAAAAATAGTCCGTAAATATGTTGAAATAGGCCAAAGTATGTCCGTCGGTGCCGCCATGTTTGTTTAGGTTCGTCTATTTGACTTCCGTCCAACCCACACTGCACCGCTTTGATTGGTCCAGCACAAAGTGGCCGGTGCAGCTCTAACAGCGGCACACCGCCCAGATGGATTCTCAAGAGTTTGTGAACTCACAAATAATGCGGGAATTCATATGACAGAGCCAGGTTAAACGTAGGAGGCTGTGCACAGCTAAAAACAGAATCATTGACAGGCATTTGTTTTACCTCGTTGTTGTCTTCACTGAGACTTAAAAGTTACATCCAAACTTTGATCCATTTGGCTGCAGAGAACCTTGAAAATTACAGATCGTATAGAATATTACAAACTATCGCATCGTTGTTTGTGAGAAATGCATCTTAAATGAATTGGATCGCAGCAACTGTATCGAGGTGCACGTCGTAGTGGACAGAGATCTGAGATTCCCATCACCAGTGCACAAGTGTCTCTGCTGCCTTAAGTGAATCTTACTGGTGCATTTAAGGGGTACAAAGCAGGACCTGTGGGGGAGTGTCTTCCAAAGCGGTCTGCCTCACTTCTGACGTCTGAAATGCTTTAGCGCCTGATTGTCGGACAAGAGAGAACGCAGACTCAGGTGAAAACAAGACGGCAAAAAGCAGATAGAAACAGAAAATAATAATTTCTCACCAAATGCTCACTGGATCTTGTGATAAACAGCCAGATTTCCAATAATGCTAACTCATATGTTGTGCCACATGTTTAGCAAAACAAATGAGCGCATGTTAGCATTAGCTGTTTCCTTTTTATCGACGCACGGCACTCACACCAAGATATTATATTTCCTGTACATAATGCATCTAACATTATCCAAAGCCAGTGCATTACATAAAGAGCGGTTAAAACTTTGCAGAAGAGAAATAAATGCAGAAAAAGCTGAGGAGAAACAGGAAGTAGTTTCCTGTTTACGTCTCACAGCCACAAAATTGGAATTACTAAACGTCTTTTTGTGCTGCGATCTGCCTCATGATTTAAAAGTATAATTCACGTGCAAGCCAGGGCCTCATTCCACCATTATAGAAACTGTTCCAACCATTAAACCAACCATTAAAGATGGTGTGGATTATGTACCTTTTCTGGCAGATGGTCCTGCTTGGCACCATGGAGATGTTTTTGCCTTGACTGGAATCTGCAGCAGAGTGGCATTTGGAGGTGTTTTTCCAGCAACAAAAATACCTGTAATTGAATGGCGAAAAGCAAGTCCAGTAGAAAAGTTACGTAGTGTACCTTCAAAATAGTTTAAGTCTCACTGCTTTTTAAAGGTCACAACAAAAACCTTCTCACTTGCACAAAATTGTACATATTATTTTGTGTGTTTTTGACAATGAACCCCCCCTAAACGAAAATCACAGAGAATCTTGGGCATCATTTACCTTCTGAACCCGCCTCATCAGCACTTGTGACGGAGACGAGTTGCACAGATTGAAAGGTGGCAGAGGAGTGCAAAAATGGTCGTTTTGAGGATTTTCACTTTGGTTAAATCATTACAAAGCCAGGCCTGCTGAATATGACAATGTATTCTGGTGAATTATGCATGGCCCACATCTGTACGCTTGTATTCCCCGACACGAGCACACCAGCTGGGTGTATTTACTCGGATGCCAGGGCGAGAGGGATCGAATAGTAAACACTGGCATTATGTTTGCAACTGCTCAAAGATTTAGAAAAAGAGATGAAGCTGCAGACGCTACAAGTAAATATATTTACACTTGGAATTGATAGGTAGTTCTACAAGTTTTGTTTTTTAAGTTTTGAATCCAAACCTTCACAAAGCACTCATCACTGTACAGCCCCGTGAGAACAGGTGTAGAGGTCACAGCTCCAGACCCACAGTGCCCCATGTGTCAGAGCTGACTGCTACAACATTGAGCTGAGAGAGCGAGCTTTTGGGACCAGCACGTGACCAGAACCACTACTTGCGTGGACACGTGCGTAAAGGGACAGGGGCTCGGCTGAAACGGTGTGCAGCCATCGGTGTTATTTAGCAGCACATGAGGAGGGAGCTTTAGTGTTTTTTTAAGTGTCAGCCCAAAGACTGGACATGATCATCAAGTCAAGAAAAGGCTCATGAGGTGCGTAAATCCAGGGAAGTCTCCGGATCTCATTTTCTGACTTTGCGAAAGACACGAGACATTGCTGCACGTAATAGACAAGGTCAGGACAGACTCACTCTCCAGCTGATGAAAGGTGAGGCACATTCACTAACTTCAGGAGACTTTTGGACACAACCATGTCCAAACTCTTGTGCCTTTAGGGCGTGAACAGGTTCCAAACCAAACCTGGAGATGTTTTAATGTCTCATGTCAAAACACTGTACATTAGTAGATCTTTATGAAAAAATGTGTTTTGTAACATACAGAATCATTTTTTGCTTCAGGATCTTTTAATTACCCACCTAAAGGTGAGTTTGGTTCTGGGCCATGTGTGGAGCTGACTATTTCCACCCTGAGCATATGGAGCAGACCTCATGGTGCATGGGCCCCTGTGGGTGTCTCTGCTGCTCCAGGCCAATCCAGGACAGAGTGTGTACAGGGGAAGGATCAGTAAATATAGATGAAATGTTGTGAAATAGTTGCAACATTAAGGATTAAAATATACCACTGTAAGTATTTGTTTATTGGGTTACAACCCCCCATTCAACTGAGAAGGTTTATAATAAACATGGAAATATAAAATCTTTTCCTCAGCTTCATATCATGTCATTTCAGGCCAAACCTTTTCACCTTATTCCTGAGGTTGCTATGGCTGCTCATTCCTCTGCTTCTGTCATCATGTATCAGCTAATCAGTTCTACACGGAAAACAACACTGAGTGTTGATTTATATGCCACAAGAAAACTGAACATTTCGTACAACTCAACCTACTTTATATCATATTTTATCTGCGATATTTTTATTTAAATGATAAAAAAAATCCAGGAGGAGAGGCGTCACTTACTAATAACAAAATGTAAAATGGAGATCTACTTATGTATGTATGTAGTATGCAATTATGTCCCAGCAAAGCAGCATAATATATCTCCTTTAACCCCCTCAGCGCCCTCATAAAGTCACAGAAGCAGGGGACATTCGAGCCAGCAGCCCACACGCCAGTTGTAGTCCATTTTACAAGCTTACCAACCTCGTGTAGCACAAGTTTCCATTGCTCTTTGTAGTGTCTATGTTAAAACAGCTGAAGCCCCGCCAGCCCATCCCCCCGGGGCCCTCCTCAGCCCCCGGACCCCCCACTCCTCTGGATTAGAACAGCTGTAGTCCAAAAGCACATTTAGCCCGTCACTCAAACACTTAAAATAGCCTCTTGTACGAGCAGACACATAACACCACACACTCCGACAGGTGCTTAGCATGGACACGCTAAAACAAAACACACAAAAAGCAACGAGAAGGGGAACTTTTGCTCGGAGACGGTCCAAAATCCTCGAGCGGGAGCCAAGGGGGTCCCTGGAGAACGGGTAGCAGCACCTGTGTTTACAGTGGCTTCAGAAACAGGAGCAGAGACAGGCTTTTGGAAGAGGAGCGGCATAAAGCTGGTCACACAGAACTCATATCCAATAACACGAGGGCCCGCTAACTCCGAGGGTTTGGGCCAGCGAGGGCTGCTGCCAACGTTCAACTTTGATTTTCCAAAGTTATAGTGGTTAAAGTGCCCATGACAGGTTGGACTGCTCATTTAACTAAAATGCAGGCAAGATAATTATAATGAAGATGCACACATTTGCACACACAAAAAAGTTTGGCAATTGTTTTAGCTATGTAATTTTACTTCCTGGTTGTAAATTATGACATCACATTAAGCTAAATACAACCGCGAGCACTGGGGTAAGACTTTTTATTTTTTTATTTGACAAATGAAAATATACGTGAACACCTTTATTTTGTTGAATAAATGTTAAAAGGTTATAAATGTAAAAAAAAAAAAAAAAAAAAAAAAAAAAGATGTTTTGTTTTGTGTAAATGATCTATAACCTTTGTATGGAATGCAATGAATCTTCCTAGTGTGACGTCATTTTTAGGCTTTTCTCCACAAACAGCTTGATTGGTGTAAAACTATCATTTATATTCACAACAGCCATTAGTACATAAAGAAAGTCAAAATTAGAAAATCTTTAAAAATCTGCAATACGCACTTTAAATGTTAAATGTGGTCATTTTGATGAAGATTTGTGTTGGTCTTCAGTCAACAGAAACCACTCAAATACATTTCCAGTCCAGTGTTTTTGAGTATTTTGAGTTGCAGCACACTTTTTTCGTTAATGAAAATATACCACAGCACACAACATACAAAAACATTACTAAATCAGACTTTTTTTGTAAAGTAATTTGGGAAATAATATCTGCGCCACTATCAGGTTCTTTACAGTTGTCAGTGATGATGGTTTTATTTTATTTTTTGGAGAAGTATGTTCAAGACACTGTTTGCTCAACAGCATTTGAACTCTAAACCTTCAGGCAGAATATCTCCATGAGGGTGATGAAGTACTTTTTACTTTTCACTCCAGTGCAAACATGTATTGCAGTAAAAAGTACAGATACTTGCTCTCAAATGTAGCGAAGTAAAAGTAGAAAGTATCCGCTGTAAAAAATGACTTAAGATACCTACACATTTTATTTAAATACAGCACTTTTACTTTTGTACTTTCCACCACCATCACTTCTACTATTACTGCTGCTACTACTACTACTACTACTCTACTACTACTACTACTACTATTACTACTAGTGCTACTACTACTACTGCTGCTCCTATTACTACTACTACTATTACTACTACTGCTACTGCAACTGCTATTACTACTACTACTATTACTGCTACCACTACTGCTACTATGACTACTACTACTACTGCTACTACTACTAATGCTCCTATTACTACTACTACTACTACTGCTACTGCTACTGCAATTACTACTACTACTACTATTACTACTACTACTATCACTACTGCTACTCCTACTGCACACAGTATATGTACTTAGGAATGCAGGATGTCCCGTTGGAAGGACTCCTACATTCATAGCCGCGGGAACGTAATTTTGGAAGGGGGTGCAGTTGTTTTTTTTTTTTTTTTCTCCGTGCAGTTACATACGTTTATTTAGGGCCAACTAAGGGTACTCACACAAAAATAGCGTCAGGACTCATGTAACGTCTGTAGAATGATCAAGATACACAAGAAAAAAGGCACAACACAAAGAATAAATTATTAGACGCTGATCCTGCTCTGCTACAGGACGGCGTCAGCGCCCAGCCTCACTTCACGCACACACAAACACACACACACACTGTACACACACACACACACACTGTACACACACACACACACACACACAGACACACACACACACGCACACACACACTGTACACACACACACACACAGACAGACACACACACAAACACACACACTGTACACGCACACATAAACACACACGCACGAGCAGGTGTCTGTGTGAAATCATGAGCCTCGACTTCTACGCGTGAAAATGACATTTGGCGATGGTCAACAGGGCATATGCCACAGTAAATAATATCAATGTTTAAAAGTACGACCCTGTACAGTGTTGTGACAGCGACACGGTGCAACAACGAGCTGTTTACTTCACTTCAGTTGAGTTTCCCCGCGACGTACGGCGACTTCATCAGTTTACTCACCGCTCAGACGCTCAGATGAAGCAAAGTCCCACGGTCCCACCTCTGTGAGACGAGGAAACGTGGATTTGTGCCGCTGTCTTTCCGCGTAAACTCCCTTTGGTCCTTATGCGTCGCGTCAGATTCAAACACATGCAGCCTGTAGCTCCAGCAAAGTGGCACATTTAGGCGTCTGCGGTGTAGTTTCACCTCTTAATCCAGCCCGGGGGTGTCATTTCCTCCTTTATTTTGTCACACTTTAGAGAATATACAAACAGCGGTAAACAGCGGTTTGCGCGCTCAGGTCAGTGCGCCGCGTACCATCAGGCACATACTGCAAAAACATTTGATAAAAGTAAAAATACCATATTTATTAGAACAGAAACTGTGTCGTTACCTGGAAAAGATATAGTTTTGCTCAGGGCAAAACCAGCAATGAGCTGCTTACAAGTTCCCATTGAGTTGACCATCCAGCAGGGGGTGCTATTGCCCCTTCTGCACCCGTACTTCCCGCGGCTATGCCTACATTCCTCGGTCCTGTCCTGTCTGCGTCTCACTGAGGACACTGGAGGTCGAGGAGGTGGTGGAGGTCGAGGAGCAGGAGGAGCAGGAGGAGCAGGAGGAGGGCAGACTTCCACCTGTCGCACATTTGACAGAAAATGTACGTGAAAATCAAACGGCCACCAACGACACAGAGAGACGGAAGCTGAAGGTGTGAAGTCCGACCTCGATGATACGCCAGACGCGCTCAAGAAATGTCTACTTATTACTCATATTATACGTGTATGATTTTAAGAATCAATAATGCAAGGAATACATTGTAATTTTACAGAAATATTGTACATTTTAATCTTATGAATTTGATTTAAAGTAATCGATTGAATACACCATATATCTTTAGCTTTTTAAAAATATGTTCACAGATGGACAAATTAGTTAACAGTAGATAGATTAAAAAAAAAATCCCCAAAATTATGTGAGAATAAAAATAATCTTTGGAATTATACAAAACATACGGAAATGTATAAGAAGGGAATGGATGGACTTTTTGATTAAATTGAATTCATTTAAAATCTGATACATTTAAGATGTAGCTGAGCCATCTTACTATTAGTGATCAGCGCTTACTTTTTGGCTCTTCCAATCCATAAATGTTCTAATTTTCTTGAGATTAAGATCACAATCACCTGAGGGATGTTACTCTCCTCAAACTGCTGACCCTTCGTGACAAATCCTCCTGTTAAACTGCACTGAACTTGAATTTCCTCAAGATTAATTTTAATTATCCAGGATGGCAAGAAGGGTTGCAATGGATACACAAAGTCATAATTCAGTGTCAGCTAAATTCTATTACCACATCATAACTCTAATAATAGCTTAACTATTTCATTTCTAGTATTAAATTACATTTGTGAATGTAATGATGTACCTTGTAGCTGCTTCATTGATATTTCGGCAGTTCTGCTGACACCCGGTTAGCTTACCTGCCCCAAAGCCCTAAACCAAATGATCTGTTCCTTAACCTAACCCTTAAACCTAACCCTTATCCTAATCCTCTATTAAATAAACTTTGGCTAGCATAGCCGCCAATGCAAAATGGTGGTCTGTAGCATAAATTAAAGAAAAAAAGACTCAATATTTCTGAAGAAGTCATTTTTCGTAGTTCACTATTCGACTTAGTAAGCATCCTACAAGAGAGGGGGCGCAATTTTGACACCGCAACGCAAAAGAAGAAGAAGAAGGTGTCTACGTGAGGGGCGTGTTTCAGTGGGCGTCAATGTGTGGTCTCCGGGTCTGCAGAGTGCTACTATTGACTTGATCTTTATTTGTTGAGCTGACTGACTTAGCCTAACAAAGCTAGCACAATTCTGTTTATCGAGGCACGACACTTTTTTCAAGATCCAAAACTAACATTATCTAAACCTAATGCATTACATAAAGAAAGGTGAAAACGCAGTGTGAAGGTTTGGCAGAGAAATGAAATAAATGCATGTTTACTTTTCTGAGCCACATCTCACAGTCACAAACATCTTGCTGAGATTGGCCTCAGGATTTAAAAAAGTATCATTCAGGCAAGTTTGATTTATTAAGAAAACATCTGTTATATTTCAGTGACGAACAGGAGCCAAACCCCGGGACCTTACCACAGAAACACAGTCCGCCATTAAACTGCAGAAGATCTCATTACTTTCCTGATGATTTCTTCTCTGTTCTTTTGTCAAATGAAAGAAAAGAAAATCCTCAGAAGTTTGTCATTTCTTCTGAAAACCCATTGTTCGTTTGTCATCTTCTCTTCCCACTCGCTCGTGTTAGCCTTGACTCGAACAAGAAATCCAGTACGCCACGTAAGCTAACATCCACCACAACCTCCCCCTCCCTCGGCCTCCTTGACAGCCGACTTAAAGTGCACCACATTGGGGCGGAAGGCTGGTGCGACTGGCTTTTTGTGCGGCGGTGACAGGCGTGATAGTGGCGAGGGAGGACATTGTGCGGGGAGTGGATGTGTCGGGGGCTTCACTCGCCTGCTGCAGCAAACGCACTATTCAACTGTCAGAGGATACGTTTCTACAGTGATATAGTTATTTCATGAAGCGGCAGTGGAGTCGGAGGAGGCAGTCTGTGGAGTGCAGCTTTGGCGCATCTGTCGGGATAACAAGAGAATGGATGTACAACTTGGCGGTTCAGTCGAAAAATGACACTTGGACCAATGGGTTATCTCTTGGAATTGAACCGTCTATATGTTTTTTGCTTTCTTTGTAATAAATCAACAAGACGTAGCAAATAAAACACGGATTGCTCATGACGTTCTCCAGTCAAAAAAGTTGACAGTTAATCAGTATGCATGCAGCAGGAGGATTTTTGGTCATCGCTGAAGCCAGAAACTGCTGTGCCAGTGGTGAGGTCCACATACTATACACAAAACAGAGGGCCAGATGCAATAAAGTAACTAGTTTAAAAATGTTGCATTTAACGTAGGTTTGACTGAGCCATCACACCCTTATCAGGGCTTACGAAATGAATCGTAGGTCTGTATCACAGCAAAATGTTTGTGATTTCGTTTATGACGGCAGAATTGTTAACATATCGTGACAAGAAGTACTACAGAAGTAGTGCCAGTTCAGCATTAAGCCTGAGGGCCAACAAACATTTGTCTGAGGGCTGTATTTAGGCCATACTTAATTAAAATAACATTATTATAATTTGTGACTTTCATGTAATTTACTATTTTGCGTTTTGCAACAAATATATATACTTTCTAGCATAATAAAATCACATGAATTGCCACTGAAGCCGAACATTTCCTTTAGCAAGTGTCGCACAGTGAAACAACAACTGCATTTAAAGGACACATGTTCTGCTCCAGTGACTTTTTTGAGTTTTTAACCATGTTCTAACAATGTTCTGTAATCAAAAATATACCCAGAGTGGCATTCAGTGCATTCACACTGTTTTGAAGAATGCTTATTAGAAAATCCTCTCCCCTCCAAGCATCAAACACACTTCCTGCTGAACTACCTGGATTTTTTAATGTATTTTCAAATCATGTAAATTTAAATCATCTCTAGACTATTTCTGCTGTCTAAACACGATACCTGCAGCAGCAAATCCGCAACATTACTTCTTTTCAGCGCTGACTTCACTAGATTGTATATAGTGATAGCACCATCTTCTGGCTGGATGCTCTCAGTTGGTGTAATTTCATACTGGCTCACACCACCTGTCACAGAATTAACTTTTTTTTATTTTTTTTAAACATGAGATGGCAAATTTAAGGGACTCAAGAGCATGCTAATAACAGTATGAAAAATGCTGAATATTTTTCCTTTAAAATCGGTTATAAAAATATGTATGGATGTACTTTTTTTTTCTTAATAATGCATGCTTTGGGTCAAGTAGCACGGACCTTTTAGCTGCTTACTGGAGAGATTACCTCACAAAAGATTCAACTCACACTGTGTTAAAAGCCAGACACACAAAGTGGGTCTGAAGACTGGACAGTCACTATCACTGGAATGTCTGTGGCACCACGAGCCGCCGTTTGCCTTCAGAGGTAGAGCTGCCATCTTTGGATCAGGTCAGAAACATTGTTGGAGCCAGTCCATTCAAAGCTTTAAAAAACAAACAACCAAATCTTTAGTTCAAGTTTAACACATTTAACTCTTGCACAAACTCTGCAGCTTTCATCAATCCACCTGTTGCCTCCAAATTTTTATTGCGTGGTCAAACTCATTTCCAAAGTTCAACTCAATAAAGCAGGAGCAGCTTAGTGCAAAGATCATGTCCACTGAACTTCCACCGCAGACGCCACCCGTTCCCTGTGGTCCGCCGAGAGCTGCGCCACGAAACCCAAGTCTTTTCACCTTTAATGAAAAGAAGCTGGAAGTGAATTTAAGGGTCAGAAATAGCCACAAATGTGATGTATTTTGTAAGTCCAATTGGATATTTGAAGCTCGGTAAGAAATAGCCTAAACGTACTTGAATTTGACTTCCAACCCGAGCGTTTGTTGGCGAGGGCAGTCGGAGAGCTATCTCAGTTATGCAAAGACCAAGTGTAAAAATAACATGGTCGCCAAAATAACCAGAAGGATGCTGGAGGTGTGAAGCATGGCATCGATGACATGCAAGACGTGAGAAACATCTAGACTTGACCAAATATGTCAAATTAAAAAGGAACATTTTTAAATACTGTGTCAATCAATATGTCAATCAATATATTGTTCTGTTGGAGGGTTTTAACATCAGTATTGATTGAATTGGAAAAAATCTTAAATGTGTATCAATTTGAAACTTCTCATGTAGTTTACTCACAGAAATTTTAGTTTGTAATTAAATTAGATTGGACTGAAAAATTAAAATTTTGCCTCAGTTTTTTGACATAATACTTTATTCATTCATTCATTCATTTTCTACCGCTTATTCCCGTTAGGGGTCGCGGGTGACTGGAGCCTATCCCAGTGACTTTGGGCCTTAGGCGGGGTACACCCTGGACAGTGGCCGACTCGTCGCAGGGCTGACACAGAGAGACAGACAAGGACAGACAACCATTCACTCTCACATTCATTCACTAGGGACAATTTAGAGTTGTCAATTAACCTACACAGTCATGTCTTTGGACGGTGGGAGGAGCCAGAGAACCCGGAGAGAACCCACGGTAACACGGGGAGGACATGCAGACTCCACCCAGAGAGATCGTGCGATGTTAGGGTGGTTCAGAATTCGAAACCACGATGTTGGGGTGGTCTGGGATTCGAACCCACAATCTCCTTATTGAGAGGCAGAAGCTCTAGCCGCCATATACTTTAATAAATCAATTTTAGAAGTAGATATTAAAAAAAACTTCTGTACATTTTGTCAAAAAGTTGTGGAGTCCCAGATTGTACAGTTTGGTGTGGGATCTACTTTAAGGCTGATCTTTATGTCCCGACGGGAGAAAAATGCATTTTAAAAAAAGTTACAATGTCCAAGAGAAATCTATGGATGAAGTGGATTAAATGAAATAATAAAACATCTTTAGGAGCAGATTGGACAAGTTTGTTATTTCCACATGAAAGTCGATATGTTGAGAGAGAAAACTGACCAAAAAACAAACAACAGCTTTCATGTGGAAAGAACAAACTTGTCCAATCTGCTCTTCATTTTTTTTTTATTCTTTCATTTCTTTCATTCCACTTCATCCATAGATTTCTCTGGGACATTGTAACTTTTATTAAAATGCATTTTCTCCTCTAGAAACACAAGGATCACCCCTACCAAACTTTTTGATATCTAATTCTAAAACTGATTTATTGAAGTTTTAAGTTTGAAAAATGAGGCAAAGTTTCAGTCAGATCTAGTTTACCCAAAAACTGTTTTGTTTGTTTTTGTAACTCTAAACGAACCAAGAAATTTAAATTTGGCTCTGTCCATTTTTCAGATTTAAAAATATGTTATATGCTTTTGGCCATTTTTACAGACAAAATGCCTTATTTCTACATGAAAACATGACAAATGAAATGTAAGAAAACTTAAGAATATATTTTCTTACATTTATGTGAGTAAACTACAGGAGAAGTTTACAAATTATTTATTTAAATTTAAGATTTTTTCCTATTCACCTGCAGCGTCTCCCCTTAATTGTAGGTGTGTTTTCATTGGAACATTACTCATGCATTCTTACGCTGAGCTGGGTTGGTATAATACGTATCTGGCACTGGTTAGGCATTTGTTTTGGGAGGACCGTCATGTGATTATGTCTTCTATGGCAGACTAGGCTTCAGGGTCAGGGGCGAGGTATTTTTAAAGCCGACCTGACCACCTGCCACCAGCCGTCAGCTGCCACCGCCACAGCCACAGCCGCCTGCCGTCCTCACACTCACAACTCATGCAATCATTGGAATATCTCCCCCTGAAATGTGCTTGGTTCAATGTAATAGTAGTAGAATTGAATCAACTTTGAGGGATTTCATGGTAGTAATTTTACTTTAAAGGACAAATATTATGCAAAATTGAGCTTTTATCCATGTTCTAACATTGTTCCATCATCAAAAACACACCTGGAGTAGCATTTAGTTTGATTCACATTTGTTTGATGATGCTGGTTTGTAAATCCTCTCTCTCCAACACTGTGTTCTGAACTCCTTCATGTGTGACGTAGATGATGCTGACGTCATTTATCCCAGAATCTTCTGCTGTTTTAAGTCCTTAAATCAGAATCAGAATCAGAATTACTTTTATTTATCCCCAAGGGGAAATTCTTTTTGTTACATGTGCAACCGACCAGTAGAGACAGTAAGTATTAAAACAATATAAGATATATAGAAATAAAAATAAAATACAATAGCTCTATATAATGTCTACCCCATTTAACTTAACTTATAAGTGTCTTTATTAATCAACTAAACCCCCGATATGAACAATACTCAACTAAACCTCCGATATGAACAATTTTACAATAAGATTAACTCTACTATCCTTGTCTATTTACATATTCACATGATCATGTACAGTTTGTGTATATAAGTGGACTTAATATTGCACAGTGGACTTAATATTGCACAATGACTTCACAAGCGGATTTACAGCACAGAGTTCAGTAGTTTGATGGCGACAGGCAGGAATGATTTTCTGTGTCTCTCGGTGGAGCATCGTGGCAGTAACAGTCTGTTGCTAAATGAGCTCTTGACCAGCACTTTGTGGAGCGGGTGGGAGGGAAAGTCCAGAATAGTCCTGATTTTGGACAACATCCTCCTCTCCGACACAACAGTCAGAGAGTCCAGCTCCTCCCCCACAACATGTCCGGCCTTCTTGATGATCTTGTTGAGTCTATTAGTGTCCCTCACGCGCAGACTGCTGCCCCAGCAGGCCACAGCATACGTGATGGCACTTGCCACCATAGACTCGTAGAACATCCTGAGCGTTGTCCTGCAGATGTCAAAGGACCTCAGCCGCCTCAGAAAGTAGAGACGGCTCTGGCCCTTCTTGTAGACAGTGTCTACGTTCTTGCCCCAGTCCAGTTTATTGTCCAAATACACCCCCAAGTACTTGTACTCCTCCACAATGTCCACACTGACCCCCTGGATGGAGATGGAGGTCACAGCAGCTTTGGTCCTCCTCAGATCCACCACCAGTTCTTTGGTCTTCGTCACGTTGAGGAGGAGGTGGTTATTCTCGCTCCAGGTGACAAAGTTGTCCACCACAGTCCTGTACTCCCTCTCATCACCACCGCTGATGCATCCAACCACTGCAGAGTCGTCAGAGAACTTCTGAAGGTGGCAGGACTCTGTGCAGTGGTTGAAGTCTGTGGTGTAGAGGGTGAAGAGGAAAGGAGAGAGGACGGTCCCTTGCGGCGCCCCGGTGTTGCTGATGACACTGTCAGACACACAGCTCTGCAGCCGCACATACTGTGGTCTGCCAGTGAGGTAATCCACAATCCAGGACACCAGAGGGGCATCTACTTGCATCGCTGCCAGCTTCTCAGCCAGCAGAGCCGGCCTGATGGTGTCGAACGCACTGGAGAAGTCAAAGAACATGATTCTCACAGTGGTAGCCGGCTTGTCCAGGTGGGCGTAGACTCTGTGGAGCAAGTAGATGATGGCGTCGTCCACTCCGAGGTGGTGCTGGTAGGCAAACTGGAGAGGGTCCTGTAGATGCTGCACCATGGGTCGCAGCTGCTCCAGGACGAGTCGTTCCAGAGTCTTCATGACGTGGGAGGTCAGTGCCACAGGCCTGTAGTCCTTGGGGTCGCTGGGACGCGGCGTCTTTGGGACAGGAACGAGGCACGATGTCTTCCACACCAGGGGGACTCTCTGAAGACTCAGGCTCAGGTTGAAGATCTGTTGCAGAACTGCACTGAGCTGGGGGGCACAAGCTTTCAGGACTCTGGGGCTCACGCCGTCAGGGCCTGCAGCTTTTCCAGCTCGGAGTCTCTGCAACTGTCCCCTCACCTGGTCAGCAGTGAAAGTCAGAGTGGAGGTGTGAGGAGGGGGAGGGGTGCCGGTGATCTCCAGGAGAGTGCAGTCAGACTGAGGGTATGAGGACGAGGTGTGAGCGGGGCCGTCTTGCAGAGGGGTGGGGGGAGGGAGGGAGAGAGGAGTGGCTGCTGGCTGCCGCTCTGCAGTAGAGACTTCTGGGAGGAGGTCAGAGACTGCAGTGTCATAACGGTTGAAGAACCTGTTAAACACATTGGCCTTGTCCACACTGCCCTCGATGCCTCCACCACTGGTTGGCTTGTATCCAGTGATGGTCCTCATGCCACTCCAGACTTCCCTGATGTTGTTCTGCTGGAGCTTCCACTCCAGCTTCCTCCCGTGCTTCTTCCTGGCCCTCTTCATTTGCACTCTCAGGTCCCTCTGCGTAGCTCGCACCTCCTCCTTGTTGCCCGCACTGAACGCCTTCTTCTTCTTGTTGAGAGTTATTTTAATGTCCTTGGTAATCCATGGCTTGTTGTTCGAGTAACAGCTCATGGTCCTGGCTGGGACGACGTTGTCCTCACAGAAGTTGATGTAGCTAGTGATGCACTCAGTAAGCCCATCGATGTCCTCTCCGTGGGGCTCAGTGAGTGCCTGCCAGTCTGTCAACTCAAAGCAGTCCTGTAGTGTCTCCAGTGTTCCGTCAGTCCATCTTCTCACTGTCCTCGTGCTCGGGGGCTGACGTTTCACTAGAGGCACATAGGAGGTGGTGAGATGAACCAGGTTGTGATCAGACCTTCCCAGTGGGGGAAGGGGGGCTGAGCTGTATGCATCCCGAACATTTGCATAAAGCAGGTCTATTGTTCTTCCCTCTCTGGTGGGACAATCCACAAACTGTCTGAAAGTGGAGAGAGTCTTGTCCAAGCTCACGTGGTTGAAATCACCGGAAACGGCAATGAAAGCGTTGGGGTGAGCGGTCTGAATCCGGGCTATTGCAGAGTGAATAGTGTCACAGGCGCAGTGGGGGTTGGCAGACGGGGCACATAAACAGCCACGAAGATAACGTGGGAAAACTCCCTGGGCAAATAATATGGACGTAACCCAACAGCACACAGTTCCACGTCCTGATTGCAGATGCGCTCTTTGACCGTGATGTGACCAGGGTTACACCAGCGTTCATTCACAAACACGGCAAGTCCGCCCCCTTTGCGCTTACCGGTGCTGGCGTGGTCCCTGTCGGCGCGCACCGTGTGGAAGCCCGTGATGGAAGCGCTGTCAGCGGTAATGTCCTGGTGCATCCATGTCTCCGTAAAGCACATTAGACTACACTCACGATATTCCCTCTGACTTTGGGCAAGTGCCGTGAGTTCATCCATCTTGTTTGCGAGGGAGCGTACATTTCCCATGACGATGGAGGGGAGACACGGCTTAAACCTAAGCCTCTGTTGTTTCTTCGCCATCCTCTTTCTTCGTAGCTTTTTATTTCCCCTGCATCCCCTGTTTGTTCTCCGCCTGCAGTCCTCGGGGATGTCGGAGAGGCTCGTCGGAGTTGCCGTAGCGGTAGCCGGCTTCAGCGCCATCAGCTGATCCTTTGTGTAAACAATGCGAACAGCTGGGGGTTGCATCGTAACATAAAGTTCCGATAACAACGAGCAGGAACTCCGAAAAGTCTCCAAGATTCTCCTGTTGGTGTCTTGGTTGGTTTGCAAGACGCTGTCCAAATTTGATGACAAAATAAACACTCAAGACAAATCAAAATAAAGAAAAAGTAGGAAACTAGTCGGAGCGCTTGTAACAGGCAGCACACGGGTTGACGCATGCGCACAAATCATGGCCAGACTCGCTCTGAACATTTCTTCTGTCTACACACGATAACTACAACTTCGTCACATCCACTCTTTCCTGCAAAGCATTGTGGGTATATATTTACATGTGTGTAATTGCCTCTACAGCCAGTAGATGGAGCCACAGCTAAGTCAAAATGGCATCTTCCAAGGCAGTGATAAAGTTTGTCCTTCACCTCTGCCCCAGCTGTAGTCTTAGTTTGACTGGATTGCCTTGTAGATACCCAGAGGCGTCACAATCTGTTTTTGTTGTAATAAAATGCATTATGGTTGAGTAAAGTCCTTGAGAGACTAAATACAATTATGCATGAGATCTGAGGGCCTTTAAAAAGCCAAATTATCAACAAATAAAACTACTGAATGTACTTTGCAGATAGTGTTTTTTCTCGTTTGTAATAATACGTTTTGAGATGTTTGTGAAATTGTTCTGGTTATAACTAGACACGAAGTCTATAAATTAGCAAATTATTGTTATGTGTATGTAGAAACCAAAGGGTCAGGAATCAAGCAATAGTTGATGAAGAAAATAACAACAATAACTGAATTTTGTTGGGATAAATAAACCATGTACAATGACTAAATTAGGGGCCCACCGAGAAGGTTTGTACCTGGGGCCCAGAATTTGTTGCAACACCCCAACAAAGAGTACTTTTACCCTTAACGTAGCATTGTACTTTTGAAATAATTTCCCAAGTGATGAAATCAAAAACAAAAAGAGGAAATACTAGCTAGCCCTTTTAGTGAATTAAATGTGTAAGATGTTTCACCACCATACAAACCTCTTTTTTTAGTTATGGTACTTTTTTAAAGATTGGGCCCCCCATTTGAAGGTCGTTCCCAGAAGAAACTAGAGACTGGGGCCACACTTTGGGGACTTTTTTACTACTTTCAGTCAGAACAAGTCGTTTCCAACACGGCTTTTGTTGTTAAATATGTTTAATTCAGCCTCAGACTTTCAGACTTAGACAAACTGCATTAATCCACAAGAGAAATGACTTGGACACTGCAGCTCCCAAAGTGAAAGTCTAAATTACAAAGCAGTAACTAACATTTTTAATCACTGTGAATCATTGTGTTTTATTGTAAATTTCATTTTGTGCATCAGAAAGTTTAGGGTGAAGGAGAAAAGCAAACATTAGTTTTTCTAAACCCACTTAATTGAATAAGTAAATGTTTCAGAGCATGCATACTTTGTGTTAAGGCAGGTATTGACGAAGAATAAGTTACATTTATATCAAGCAGAAGTAGTTCTACGAGTAAAAGTAGAGGACACAAAATGGCTTTGAGTGTGATTTGTTTTATTGATTTTATTGTTGCTCGGCTCTAGAAGTGTATTTAAAAAAAGTGAAATATGAAAATGAGCGTCTTTAAAAATAATTATCCTGAGGAAGGTTTGAGCAACATCCATTTGACAGAAACAATGCCATAAAATTAAAGGACACAAAATGGCTTCAGGGTGAGGGTTTTTTAAGCTTCAAGAATAGATTTGAAATTGCGAGATATGGACAATGTCTGTGGTGAGGTCTGTGCTGACAGCAACTAAGCAAGAACGTTTCATCAAGCTTTCATTATCCAAAATACACCGCTTCATTTTGAAACCAAATGTTATGAGAGACAGACAATTCTGAATCAATTTGGTTACTTTTTTCAAATGTATTATTATTATTTTTAGCTTTATTGGACTGAAATTGGACTGAAAATTGACAGAAATTCCACACACAAACAACAGCTCAAACCGCCGGCAATCACTGAATTCATTTCTTTTCCGAGAGACGCAAACATCTCCCCCCTAAAAAAAACCCTGACCTCGCTTCCCTTTTCCGTCCGTCTCTGTGGCCCTGTCATTCAAAGCCCCGTGCCATATTGTATCTACGTTCGGGTCCAGATAAAATCATCCGGAGACAGGCCTGCGAGCCGAGGCCAGCTCACGCCGCTCTTGTTTATCCCGCCCCAAAGCCCAAAGGTGTGGATCGATGCCGGGCAGATATTGATGGTGCGATGGTGTTATTTGTTCTCGCAGGCCCCCCTCGGCTCCAGACGTTCCGATAGGCTGAGGAGGAGGGGGGGGGGGTGATGTTGAGACCCCCCTCACACACACACACACACACACACACACACACACACACACACACACACACACACACACACACACACACACACACACACACATTTATAACACACACACACCACAAACAGTCCAGACACAGCTGCTCTCATAAACTCGGAGGGCAGCAGCTGTTCTGACCTACAGTGCTCTAATCGTAAAGGCAAAAAAAAAAAAAAAGTCGATATTGTTGTGTTTTAAAGTGCGTCTGACAGCTGATTTGGGCTTTTTTTTGGTGAGACGATACCTGTTGTAAATATAAATGATCGTTTTACGCCAGATTTCAGATTGTGAAGAAAAAATGCAAGTTGTGTGGGTGCGTCCAAAACAGAAACACAAATCTGGCGGTTTAAACACGCTCAACATGAAAGTTTAGTTCAGGTAGTGTCATTTACGCGTACAGTTAAATGATGGCTGAAAACAAACCAGTCATGTGACCATTAGACTCATTAGACCCATTAGATAACTTTTCCTTGTATTTGTGTTGCATGTTGTAATTTTTTATGTATCTGCCTGCCTAGGGACTACGGATGAAAATTAGCTTTGTAGCTATAATCCGGCATATTTACATCTGTTTTATACTGATGTTCATTAATGTGCATTGTCCCTATCAAATAAAAAAAAAAAAAATGTTTAGGGTTTAAAGGAAAAATATTCAGCATTTTTCATATTGCTGTTGTGCCTTAAATTTGACAACTAAAAAACCAGCGTTATATACAATCTAGTGAAGTTAGTGCTGAAGATACGTCATTGTGCGGATTTGCTGCAGCAGTTATCGTGTTTAGAGGCAGAAGTGCTCAGAACAAGTTTAGCAATGATTTAAGGACTAAAAACAGCAGAAGATTCTCTCATAAGTGACATATGAAATCTGAAAATACGTCAGAAAATCCTGGAAGTTCAGCAGGAAGTGTGTTTGATGCTCGGAGGGGGAGGATTTTCTAATAAACTTTACACAAAAGAGCGTAAATGTAAGTGAATGCTACTTCAGGTATGTTTTTGATGCTGGAATATTGTTAGAACATGGTTTAAAACTCAAAAAGTCACTGTGGCAGAATTCGTTCTTTAAATGTGTCGATATTTTAGGAGTGAAGCAGTAAAAGATGATTAAACACAGGGAAAATTTCAGAAAAAATCTCAAACAAAACACAGTTGCAGAGTCTACAAACAAACTTACTTTTGAACACGTGACAAAAGAAAACTTGTAATATATTTTTTCTTGCATTTATGTGAGATAACTACAGGAGAAGTTTCAAGTTGATATCTTTAAATTTTTCCTATTCACCTGCAGCGTCTCTTTCTTAGTTTTAGAAAAGCGCCTTTGCTTCAAATGGTTTTGAGGTAAAAAGGAGAGCACTTATAACTCTTGAGCAGAACGCAATTAATTGTATTTACCCTTACAACGTTTTTGTGACTGAATCGAATAATAAGGCTTAAAGCTATTTACACAACATCTAAAAAGAAAAAAGTTGCCGGGAAACGAGTCGACTGAAGGTTTTGCTCCAGTCCAGCGTGAGAGCGACTGAAGCGGCTGAAGCCGCTGGGCTTCGGTTTGTGCAGACCACGTGGGAGGCCACATATTTTTACACCAATTTCTACCTAAAGGGCTTTTTTACTTTCGTTCAATGGCCAAACCGCATGAAAGATACTTATGCAAGAATGAGCAATCACTAAGCTTTAGAATTTGTACAAGTTCCATTGCATTACATTATCCTATTGGAGCTTTTAGGAAATCTTCATCTGTGTCAATTTAATGTCTGTAACTTATTTTTTTTTTATAAAGACATTTTATTACTCATTAAATGCATCTGTAGCTGAATGCCATGAACATTTAAGGTGAGGCACTACAGGCAGTGGTTTTGGTCAGTTTGCTCTCTCAACATGTCGTCTTTCATGTGGAAACAGCAAACTTGTCCAATCTGCTCCTAAAGATGTTTTATTATTTCACTGAATCCACTTCATTTCACTGGGACATTGTAAATTCAAAGGTCTCAAAGGTCTTAAAATGCGTTTTTCTACCTCGGGACATAAAGATCAGCCTTAAAGTAGATCCCACACCAAACTGTACAATCTGGACTCAACAAGATGTAGACAAAATGTATACAAGGATTTTTAATATCTAATTCTAAAACTGATGTATCGAAGTTTTGAGTAAAAAAAATGAATTTTTAGGAAAAATTTAGGTCCAGTCTAGTTTACTTAAAAACTGAATAAGAAATCCATAATCCCCACTGTACATTTTTGTAAGTAATAAATAAACAAATAGATTTAAACCTGGTTCTGTCTATTTTTCAGATTCAAATGTCTGTTATGTGCAATTTTGGCCGTTTTTACACATAACATGCCTAATTTCTACATGAAATTGTGAAAAACTTGCAGTGTCTCACCTTAAATAATGCCATACTGTGTAACATTCCAGATTTTTAGAACGATACGCTGCATGTCGATGCTAGACATTTGATTCGATACAGCTCTTTTCATGTGATATTGACATTTAGGACAGTGATTGTTGTGTGGAAAATATAATATAAGGTGAAGAATGAACACAATAGAAGTTTGATTAAAGACTTGTTTTGGTGAAGAGTCCAAGGATGATCATTCATGGTTTTTTGTACGTGGTGGTTCTAACAGAAAGTTACTAACACATGGAAGAAATACAATGTCCTTAACATTAAACGGACAAAGTTAGATTTGAAAACATCCAATCCATCCGTGAGGACTGCTCAAAACAAAACTGTGCTTGAGACGCTCTCCCTGTTCTTCATTCTTTGTGGAATTGAAGCTGTGATGTTTTTGGCACAATGTGATTGGAGTATGAGCTTTTACAAAACATAATACCTCAAACATGTATTAACAGTTCAAACGATGTAATCCTGATAAACCTTTGGTAACATTTGTTCAGTTATTATGTATGTATGTATTGGTTTCTTTTTGAATGAAATGTAGTTAGCTTGACATGTTTGGACAGCAATTGGGGTCTCAACCTGGGGTCGCGACATGATTTCTGGGGGTCCCTAAATGATATGGAGAAGAATAGAAGAATGTATAGAATAGGCTTAAACACGGATTAACACCTTTCAAATGCAGTGGTAAAAGTCGATTCCTATTTGTTGGCAGATCAAAGTAATTTATCTACAAATCAAACTTTAAGACATAAGGCTACTTTATCACAACACTGGTCGCCTATTTTTTTGTGTTTGGGGGTCGCGAATTTCAAATGTTATTTTGGAGGTCGCGATTGAAAAAGGTTGAGGAACACTGAACTGATCTATAACTGTCTCCGGTCTTTGGTGGTGACGTATCACTTATGAGCTGCTGTTACTTCCTGTCAGCCTGACGGACCTGGCAGAGCACTCAGACTGACCACGCCTCCTCAGACTGACCACGCCTCCTCAGACTGACCACGCCTCCTCAGACTGACCACGCCTCCTCAGACTGACCACGCCTCCTCAGACTGACCACGCCTCCTCAGACTGACCCTGCCTCCAGTGCTGTCTGGAGCGTTCGATGTACGTGAGAGGAGGAAGGCTCCATCGTCACCGTTGATTCTTGATCCAGCGTTTGAACCTGTTGTTTTCAGCTCCTGTGACCCGAGCCACAGCCATGATATGAATATTCCTCTGTAATAATTTCATAAAGTTGTCTGATTAAAAGAATAAAGATGCATATAGTAGGGATCTCCAGCCTTTTCCCCCTGGAGAGCTTCTTTCATGAAACAAAAATGGTACAGAGCTTTTAGCGTTTGCAAAAAATTGATCCAATATAACAGTGATGGCTGTCCTTATGGGGTATAGGCCTACACACAAACACTCAAGTGCACGGATGTAGGCATATGCGTAAAATAATCAATATCACTTCATTTTGAACTGTTAAATATAGTAATCATAGAAAGCTCAAACAAAGGTCAGTGGTCAGTTAGGGCCAGCAGATCCCACTTCAGGGCGGTTTGAGGAGAATAACAGCTGTGGATGTTGTTCCCAAGAGGACACTGGCACCGATTCATTCTTTTAGCTTTTATTAAAAAAGAACAAAGGTACACTTACATGCAGAAGTCTGAACGCAGTACAGGAGAGTCTATAGACATGTTCACATTGAGGTGAGTTATATACCGCTCCCTTTATGTTACAACAGTCCAGTTAATAACACGTGTATGTGGCAGTCTGTAGTGGACTCCTGGTCCTTTTCTGTACTTTGAATGTCTGAATCACAAGACTAAACAAATATTAAAGCACATATAAAACTGTGATATGGCCATTGTCTGCATCCATAATGTTGACAGTACAAGTCTAGGACAAGATCATAAAATGCAACGTGACAAGTTGTTATATTTTAAATCTTCCAAGAACAGTTTTATAAATGCAAGTAGAGACGAACTGACAAACACATTGAAATGATCCACAGAGCCCACAGGACAAACATTTATACCTTTACAATTGCAATACTGTATGTGAGTAATCAAATTGGCATTATTCAGCGTAATATTTACTGTAGTTCATAAATCCTTTGGAGACCTGGAGAGCTCCCGAATCACAGGTTGGAGACTCCTGTGAAAACATGTTGTGCTCTGAATAATGTGAAGCTGCTGTACATGTCAAGGGCTAATTCAATAGCATTAGTTTGTGATTTTGTTTTTCTTCAATCACCATTTTTAAGTCAATTATGCAAACACTGTTTTTAAGAAGCATTTGGGATCATTTCTCTTCAAATTTGTTCCAAATTAACAGTCCAGCAGCCAATACACAACATTCATAACGATTTTGCAGAGTTACGAGACGATTGTTAGATCAGTCCTCAAATAAAAACAAATGCAGAAATACATTTTTAGCTTAATTAATTTGAGGCTTGACTTGCAGTCCGTTTAGTCACCGAAATCGATCTAGAGCTTTGTAAATCCGGTGAAACGCTCTGCCTTTCTGTTGCTCTCAATCATTTGTACATCCTGGTGCGTAAAAACAATCCACAATCTGAAACTCCGATTAAGTTTGATTATCAACCGACGCTGTAAGTTTCCATGTCAACTGCAGGATCTCGATTGCAAGCATGTTTTTGATGATGAAACATAATCACAAGGTTTGAAACTAGCCTGGTTTAGGACCTTTAAAGCATTAGCATTGTGACTTCCACCAGTTTGCCATCACAATTCTAAAGGTGCCAGCACTCACATCCAAACATCCATTTGATACGGACAGGCCTAAGTGCACCATGTCCATCGTGTCGCCCTATTACCCGTCCCCAAACAGGCACGGATTGGATGGCGTACTCCTCCACCTGCTCCCCGTCAACAAAACAAACGTACCTCTCCTTCCGATTGGCTGAAACCTCCCCCCAAACCAGCTGGCACTCCCGAGGCTGTCTGTCCGGGCATCGCTTCGGCCATTTTAGCTTTCTGATGACAAGTGGAGACAGCATGTGTTGGAGGAGAGCGGCTCTATTTGTGGACGATGTCTGTGGCAAAGCGGACATTTCAGCGTAACAGAAGCAATATGTTGACGTATTTGTGGTTTTTACGCTATGTTAGGTGCGAGGGGAGCCATTTTAATCCCTGATATGATCAAGCTTTTAAAATAGTTGGGAGAAAATGAGGTTTGTTGTGTTCATGCGACGCAACAACATTCTAGAATTCTTATAAATGAGTTGAGAAAGGTCCGAATTTGCACTTTACACTTTAGATTAAGGTGCCTTAGTAAACTATTTATATTTAGGATTGGACTTGAAAAAAAAAGCATGTTATTGATGTTCTGTACATGCTTTTCTGTTTGGTTATTGGCTTATTAACATTTATAAGGAATTATAAGTGCATACACAAATAACTAGTGCTTATTAAAGTCTGATGAATAGTTTACCTAGGAATCTTAAAGGAAACATATTCTGCATTTTTCATACTGCTGTTAACCTTTAAACATGCTCCTGAGTACCTTAAATTTGCCATCTCATGTTTAAAAAAAAAAAAAGTTTCTTATTCATACTGTGACAGCTGTTATCAGATTGTAGATGATCTTATAATATATATGTATATATACATATATATGTCAGATAATCCCAGACGTTCAGCTGGAAGTGTTTTTGATGCTCAGAGGGGGAGGATTCCTTAATGGAACATTGTTAGAACATTGTTAAAAGCTCAAAAAAGTCACTGTAGCAGAATATGTGTCCTTTAATATAAAATGTTACCCAGAATTGTATGACAGAAAAAAAAACTGGCACAAAGTCAGCTCAAATAGTAAAGTGATTTTTATTTTTTCATATAGCTTCAAGGGCTGTAGTTGACTAAAGAAATTCAATTGCAAAAGTATGAACTGCAAAGTATTTCCATGTGTCGACCACCAAAGTAAACTATTTATGCAGAAAAGTACTAGAAGACAATACGTTCAGACTCCAAAATCTTCAGCTAACTGACTTAATACCATCTTGTTTGTTGTTTATCATCTGTGTCATTATTCTGCTGTCAGTTGAAAGGACTAAAGTTTGTGGAGGTTCAACATTTCGCTGGGACACTGTAACTTCAAAGGTCATTTTCTCCAAATGCATTTGTCTCCCACAAAGACGTAAAGATCAGCCTTAAAGTAGCTCCCACACACACCAAACTGTACAATCTGGGACTCAACACGATTTTCACGAAACATAGAATTAGATTTGTTCATATCTAATTCTAAATCTGATTTATTAAAGGTTTAAGTCTAAAAACTACAAGAGAAGTTTCGAATTGATATCTTTGCAGCGTGCCTCTTTATTATTCCTCATTGGTTGGGGAGAGGATAGATGTATTTATTAATTGATTGTTTTGCTCAATAGACTATTTTTATTCCTGGTTTGGCCACATATCCTGTACAAGTAGCATAAAACAGCTATAATTAGGCAACATGTATCATTTCTATCCAAATGTCAAGCCCAAAACATGTATTACAATAGTCAACGATTAGTGTCATTAACCAACTGTCACATGTGCTGTAAATATAAGGCTGTAGTTAGTAACACGAGCGAAGATAAATGTGCCGTCTCCAGATGCTCCACGCTGACTTGTACATGAGAGATATGGCCCTGCATCAAAGAGCATAAAACTGCTCTGTTAAACTATTAAACACTTTGAAAATAAAACATTCAAACAAGCACAAATCTCCCAACGACTTTCCAAGTAATTCCATTTCATCGCATTATTAACTGTCAACAGCGCAGTGAAACGCCGTCTGATTCCACTTTTTTCTTTTGTAATAGGTGGGGGTGTACGTTTTTGGAAATGGTACAAGAATGCTTTGGATGAGGAAAATGGAAGAGCTTTGATATATTAAAAAAGTGCCAAGTAAACAACCCCGGGCGTTCCAAACGGTTCCATAAAAGCCTGTAGCAGTGAGGAGAAAGCGCCAAGCTAACAGAAAAGCGACCATCTACAAACAATATATTAAAAAGGAATTTCACAGCGGGGAAGATAAGAGGCGGGCTACAATGGGTGATAAAGTCTACTATGTTGGGACCAAAACTGATTACATGTACAAACGCTGTGGAAATTGAAAGTTGTTTTTTTTTGATGGCTGGATGATTTGTTGAATCTTAAGGGACTTTGGAGATGTTTTGGTTCAACTGTATTTGCGCCAATTCAAAACATACAGTATCTGACCAATATGTTTTTCATGTACAATGCCTGTTCTTTTGTTTTTAAAATCAAGACAAGCATAAAGGACACATTTTATGTCAAATGCACTTTTTTTTTTTTATTAGAAAGGTTTTTATTGTCAAAATTCACAAACGGGCACGAGATCAGAACAATAGTGCAAACCTGCAGGGCAAACAGTGGAATAGTATTATTTCCATTATTGAAGTGACAGCTATTATTCAGGTGGCAGGTGATATAAAGTGTTCATGAGTACAACGGCAGAGGGATAGAAACTTGTGGCGGGAGGTTCTGGTCTGGTTCTATACTCCTGCCCGGGGCGAGGAGCTCAAATAGTCCATGTCCAGAGTGAGCGTTATCTTATCAATGTTAAAAGACTATATCATTTCACTCACGCTTGTGTCATGAATCCTGTGTCAGCTTTCTCTGCTCATTCTTTGAGCCTCATGAAAACAAATGTCTCATATTTATGACATCAGAGGCAAGTTAAGTACTATACTCATTCCCGTCTGGAAATCTGGCTTAGTCAGGACATTAACTAGAGGATGGGACTTATTGTTTTGGGGTGATAGGGGAAACTTGAGCCCTGAGGAAATTCACCCATTTTCTACCACTTGTTCCCGTTAGAGGTCGTGGGTGACTGGAGCCTATCCCAGTGACTTTGGGCCTTAGGCGGGGTACACCCTGGACAGTGGCCAGGTCGTCACAGGGTTAACACAGAGACATGGACAAGGACAGACAACCATTCACTCTCACAATCACTCTACGGGCAATTTAGAGGTATCAATTAACCCACAGTCATGTGTTTGGACGGTGGGAGGAGACGGAGAACCCGGAGAGAACCCACGGTAACACGGGGAGGACATGCAGACTCCACCCAGGGAGATCAGGTGATGTTGGCCTGGTTCATTCATACCTACGATCTTCTTATTGGGAGGCAGGAGCGCTAACTGCTCTGCCACCGAGCATTTGCATAAACAGAACCAATGGAATAAAATATATATATATACTGAAGGATTACAATGTGTTCTTTGTCTAACAGTAAAACTCAATATATTTCAGTGCAATATTATTCCATTCCTTCTTGAACAAATCCCTTCACGTCTACAGTTAATAATGTGTAGAAGGTTGAATAAAAATCAACATTTTCAAAAACGGAGATATCTGCTTTTGCAAATAAACTCTTCGTATGCAATTTGTGCAATCTTTGCGAATGCATTTGAACAAGCGAATATTTGTGTTTGAACAAACAGACTCCCGCTCTGTCATGTCTCTACCCCCCGCCCCTCCACTCTCTCCCGCCTCACAATGTAACTGTTATTACCTTTAACATCCCATAGGTCCACTCCGCTATGACCTCTCTGCTCGCCACTGACATTTCTATCGATCCCCCTCTTTTCCTTTTTTTAAACCATTTTCTTCCTGAACAAGTCCTTATGTTAATGCCCCTTCCTCGCTCAATACATCTCCCCCATTTACACCTTCCTCACCCCCCTCAGGAGCCGCGGCCGCTTCATTGTTCGATAAGCTCACACTCAACGATCTTTCCTCCTCTTGAAGTTGCGGCGACTTGGGAGAGAAAAGGAATGAAATGGCCGGACATCACTCACGTCCTCGGGAGATTGCGTTCCGTTTCGGGGGTTGCTAGCTTAGATGCTATCTCCAAATTGCCATTGTCTTTTGTGGGCTGTTGTTGTGGGTGAAATTGCGCGCGGGGAGATGTGTTTTTGCTGACTTCTCCGTGCTGGTCAGGACACGGGTCGATTGGTCCGGGTAAGCCTGTGTGTTCACCTCTTTATTTGGGCGTATCGGTGCAGATGAAGCGGGAGATAAGCGCGCTATCGGGACGGCGTACAGGGCAGGATAGTGCGGTGGTAAACAGCTTAATTCTTCCGCTTTGTTTTGCATCCGATCGCCGCTGATAAAACGAGATAATGAAGACGGAAGGGGATGCGCGCTTGTTAGAGTTGTGGGTGTAAGTGGGGCTAATTCAATCGACCACGAATGCTTTCCCGTAGGCCAAAACTAAGATGAAACATGAGTTAATTGCAGGTAAAACCATGAAGTAATCACTTTTTCTTATTGCTGTCAATTTAATGTCATTGTTTCAACGCTTTTCAAATCTTAAAAATGCATTAATTGATTTATTATTATATTATTGATAATTTTAAACCTATCCATATGTTTTTCGTCATTCGTGTTTAAATCCCCTCCAAACATAATGATACATCAACAAGAAAGTCTTGTTGATAATAATAATTGTGAATTATTGTGTTTTATTTTTAATTTAATTGTTTTTTGAGCTGTTTGTGCATTAGAGTTTTATGTGCAGGTTGACAGAGCTCAAGAGGAGCAGGATGAAGGAAAAAAAGACTTTAAACGCTAGCAGTGGGGTCTGGGTGGTTCTTCAATCTACACAGGGACTGACGGAAATAGGGACTCGAACTATGTTTAAAAATGTCTATTGTTTTTGAATAAATTTAATCTGCAAAGTCAAACATCTGTTCCCAGAAGAATGTAAGATTAGAACACCAGGAAGTTCTGACCTCAATCAAGGCACTAGTCCTAACAATGATCGAGAAAAACACAGTAAATTCTGTAATTACAAATCCATTCCCTTAGTTTAGTTCAACTTAAATAATAAACCATGTTTCGACCGGCTCTGATCCCCCAGACCAGTTCATTTTCGAGTGTGTCAGTGTTCAGGTCATGGCTTTGTTTTCTTAATAAATACAATGTAAGTTGCATATGAATTATACTTTTTAATCCTGAGGCCGATCTTAGCGATTCACAAGAAGACGTGTACTAATTCCATTCTGAGCTTGTGGCTATGGCCAAAGCCAGAGTAAACAGGAAAAGACGTGGTTTCTCCTCAGCTATTTCTGCATTTATTTCACTTCTCTGCACCACATTTTCACATATTTGCATGTAACAGTTGATGCACAGGCTTTGGATTATGTTAAATGCACTGGAAATATTAGATTTTTGGTCTTGACATGAGTGAAGTGCATTGATAAACAGTGAACGTTATATGTTAAGATGCGCTAGCTGGAAATACATTAATTTATTTATAGGGGCCCCTATGAAGACCTTAAAATTTCTTTCATGCACCCTTTCCATTTTGAATTTACTTGCTTGTTTACAACTCAAGGATCACCAACAAAACCTAGATCATTCCACCTCCAAACCGAACAACCCTGTCCACGACCTGAGTACAAATCTTTTACGCTTTTTGTTTTTTCTCCCCGTGTCCAGTCTTCTCACAGAGGACACAGCGCCTTGTTTTCTCTCGCTCGCTGTTCTCTGAGGCGGGCTTTGTCACTCGCTATCTGCCCGTCTGACATCGCTTTTGTTATTTCCAAATCCCGTACTGTTAACATTTCTCTTGTCACCGCCGCACCTCCCGCTCAAGCCGCGGATTGAACAGGAAAGACACAGAAACCAAGGATGCGCTTTGGTTTTCGTTCCTCCCCTGGACTCAGAAACAGACTTTGTTGTGCTTGTAAGACATTTAGTGTATGTAGGTTTTGTTTTTGTTTTTTTTGCTTTTTTTATTATCAAGTTAACATAATCAAAGTATGACATTTTAGCAATCAGAACTACACAGCCTTGCAAAACAAAAAGGCCCCTAATACTTAATTCTTCATATTTATTTATCCCAGTAAATATTATATATATATTTTCCAGTCCCTAATACTAGAATATACACCATTTCAGTATAGAATAACTTACTCGTTTATATACATCCTGTGTATCTACATGCAGGCTGTATTATCAAATGGTGTGTTTCGACTAGACCTGGTCCCACAGACCGGTTCACCTGGGGCTGGCTCGGTGTTTCGGTGCAGAGGTCCAGCTCACAGGGGTCCACTACAAGAGCAGCTGACGTCACCCAAACATTACTAATGTTCTTCATAAATAAAATCTCGCGGTAATGGAAACATGACTATACTGTACTGTTTGTTTTTGCAACAACTACCACACCAATTTCAAAAATCTTGAAATGTATTATTACTGTAAGAAATTACACTAAATGCAAATTATAATCCATCGTTTTATTTTGGAAACAACTTGTAATATGTGAGCAATGATTTTCCTCTTTATTAAAGGGGTCGTGGGGCCCTCAGATTGTATTTAGTCTCTTAAAGACTTTACTCAACCACATTGCATTTTATTACAACACAAATAGATTAAAGCATAGAAAAATGCATCTGATTAACAATCCGTTACATGCTTTTGAGGGCCCTTTCCTGCTCCGGGCCTCGGGGGGCAGCCTTTACACCCTCAGTCCGACGCCCCTGGTTCTTGGCAGGGCAGGTGTGTCTTTGCAGATTCACGCCAGCAATTAACTTTCTTTCAGATATAGACAATTAACTCCAAACTAGAACAACCCAGTAATAGTAAAATGCTTTTATAGCTTTGTCTATAATTAACCGTCTATTTTAGCTTATTACAGTAATTAAAACATGAAATAATTATAGGTTTTGGAGTTGTACCATAGTCATAGTACAAAAAGGCACTGAAGTGAATGGAAATGTGTTGAGTCGTGAGATCTGGGTGCTCCAGTTTCTCTAAAACGTGGTCGATATAGAGGTTATGCTCAACTAAAACATGAAAAAGCTGCTACAGTCTTGTATAAGATGTAAGTCCTATTAATACATAGTTTGTTCCTGACATCTAAAAAAAGAAAACCGTTTTAGAAAAGCAGATAAACAATGTCACACTGCAGCTACGCTCACATTTATCACTGATACAGACTTTGGATCACACACAGTTGAACCCATTACCTTTCTCTATTTATAATACCATTTTTAAAATTAAGATGTTTTGACGGCCATCTGGAAGTCATTCTCAATTTCTGAGTCTGTTTTTGACTGAAATAATGTTTTGGGGTCCAGTGGAAAACATCCAATATCTGGCCCTACCGTTAACCAACAAGCTAACTCTTAACATCAAAGAAGCAACAAAAGGAGCAAAATGGAAAGTGAAAGTACATTTGAGTGAGATAAATGCTCCACAGATGAAAAAAGAGCTAGAAATGTCAAAGAAACACATTTTATCAGTTGTGCCGCCCATAATTCTGCCCCTGAAGTGACAATTTTCCAATGAAATGTTGTCAGTTTATAACCTGTGCTTTCTAATCCTCCTGATCAGGGTCATGGTCCAGAAAGAGGCTCCTGGCTTCTACACAGTCGTCAAATGCACAGATAAATCACTTTAGCTTTGCTCTGGCTTTTTTCCAAACACTGGAAAATTGCAATTCTCTACTGACAATGCTTAAAAAAAGTTAAGATAAATTGTTGAACACTGTGAGTTTACTCAATCTATCACGAGTCAACAACATTCCGCTTTGGATATTGGATTTTGTGACACTGGCTCATCTTGGTGTTTTGAGTCCTGCTCTAGCTGGTTCTTATTGCTGTTGTAGTTTTGGGCACTTGAGCAAGATGTGTGAACGTGTAAGCCAAGACTGCAAGATTCATCTCAGTTGAATCGAAAATTTCAATTAGAAGGATCGCGACTGGCAAATAGCTAACGACTGGCATCATTTTTCAGCCGTTGTGGTTGGTTGGCTGTAGTTTTAGACTCAAATTGAAAGTTCCAGCACCGGGCCAAATTTGCCAAATTCTGAAGTCACTGAAAGTTCTGACAAACCCGGATCACAAGAAATAAAAATTTCAGCATGATAGAGATCCTTCAGGACAAAAAAATAAAATAAAATAAAGAGTGAAAGAAGGTCCATGAACTAAAATGATTACAATCACAATAATGCACCATTTTCTCCCGGTTAAAGCCATGGGTGATACGATTCTGGATTCAGTCACTTTTGGAAAACTAGTTTTGTAACATTTCAACCCAAAAAGTAAGAAACTGAAGTTTACCTCTGGAGGTAAAGTCAAATTTTCTTTCATTTTCCTCATAAAGATTCCTAAAAGACAGTCTGAAAGCTCTTTTTACAAGTTCACTACATATGTAAGTCCCAACATACTGATAGATTTTCCAAACTTGTCCAGCCCTTGTAAATGCAGCATTGTGTGATTGGTTGGTTGTAGTTTTTAGAGCAAAATTGGAAGTCACAATTTTGCCAAATGTTCCAAATTCTGAAGCCACTGAAAGTTCTTACAAATACAGGACATATTCCATACTTCACATTATACATTTACCATATTTCGCCATCCTTTCCAAGTCCAACCACTTTACTACCTTTTCCCCATCCGCCTGGACACCAAATTCCGACCCGTATCCATCAACGAACGCGGTATTTACGAAGCTCATTCCGTATTATTCATCTCGTTGACTGATCACGTCATTACGCCGTTAACACTGGCGACATTATGGACTTTAGCCAGATGCCAGTTCCGCGCTCTCCTTTCCGCCCGAGCCTGGAGATTTATAGGCGCTGGCAGACTCAATCGGCCCGTTGTAAAGCCTTCTTTATGGGGTAAAAGGGTGTTGCGGGGATCTGCGCGCCGTAACTCAAGTCAATCAAATCAATGGCTGACCCGTGTTGGAGCGAGATTTAAGACGGTAATTAGAGATGTTAATTGTTTTCATCAGTCAGGGCGGACAGGGAGAGATGGGCGAAACAAAATGGCCGACCCATGCTTGGACAGATGTTTGGATTTGACACAAGGAGCACACAGGGATCAGGTTCAGTTCGATTCTTGGCTGGTTGGATTCACATTTAGCCCTTTATAAAAACTACTCCTTAATTAGCCTTAATACAGATGAAGGAAGACTTAAATCATAACGAACAAATAGTTTATTAAGAATGATTAAGGCTTAGTAACTACTTAAAGGCCCTGTACCTATTTACTCTAGTAAAGATAAATTCTCTTTACATCACACATCGTTTGATAGAAGTAACTTCATGGAAAGACACTGGGTTTGTAATGTATAATCTGTACATATTATAAATGCACTTTGTTAGGAAAGAACTAGTGCAGAAGCGTTTGCCAGGGTCACCTCTTTTCGACCAATCAGGCACATGGTACACTATGAATCATGGGAAAATAACTGATAATTGTGAGGAGAGTTAGAGGAACCATATGGAAACAACTGCATCAGACTGTTCCAGACAGACGTTTGTGAGTCATGGTGCAATATTGAGTGAAAGGAAGGACTATGTGGGCGGGTTCAAACAAAACCATGCTCCTGTCTCAAAATCAGATACAGGCCCTTTAAGGCTATTAAAACTGTTGTTATTTCTACATTTTCTTCTTTTTTGCCTGGAACTATTAATAAATAATGTTATTATGGCATCAGAGAATGAGATCCTAGGAGAGCTCACCTGGATCACAGGTAAATAAAAATAAAAATACAGGTGCTCATCGAAGCTCTTGAGGGCGTATAAATTTACTAGAAAACAATGAAAGAAAGTCCGAGGCACTTTTGGATTTGTGTCACTATTATTATATATTATTATGGCATTATTTTGTGAAAGCATTTCTAAAGTTTCAACAAAGTTATACATAAAAAACAAACAAAAACAAAAAACATTAGATTTTTCCCCCCCAGATATTTTGACTACAAAAAATTAAATATAAATAAAAATCAGTATATTTATTGGTGGCTTTCAGATACTAGGATGTGGTGATGGGGGCAAGAGCCAGTTTTTCCTATTTATTAAGGTGGAAATTAGCATGAAATGTTTAAAATGTAAATAAAAAAAATGCCCATTTCCAAAAAGTTTCTGTTAGTGACTGGACCCAAGGACTTGCCACATTACAACAAACATCAGTTTTTCTTAATAATTTTTCTTTTCATGCCCCACATTTGTACTACGTAGTATGTTGTGACACTAATCACATTTCAGCCAAAAAACAAAGTGAACTGTGGCTTGGGCCTTTGGAGCTTAACAGGGAGCTCCCACTGATTGATTCCGGAATTACAATTTCCATTTATTTTCAGGAATTCCAAAAATAGTTATTATTAAATGTTTGCTTGGAGCTAATAAGCTTTGAGCACAAGTTCAAGACGTATCAATTGATTTAAAATCTGTTTCTATAACTTTATAAAGTTATTAAAACATGTTTTTTAGACTGAAAACAACTGTGCTATGGACATTAATTACCACAGAACTATTTATCCTCGGTCGTGCCTTTTAACTATTTAATATATTGAGTTTTCTAATTCCATATGGCAAAAAATAATGAGATATTTACTTCTGGAGACACAGCCAACTTCGAACAAGCTCCATTCAGTTCAACTCTGCTTATTTGATTTTTGACAAATTAGCTAGCATAATGGTTTGTCAAAGGGGGAAAAAAAAAAAAAGTAAAAACAGTTGTAAACAAAGAATGAAGAAACAATGCTTTAAGTCAAGGTTAAATGAAAGATATTTTTTCACCAGTACATTTTCAGTGACCCTTATCATATGAGTAGTAACATTACATTATCATTATTTTTATTATTATTATTTTGTCTGAAAATTAAAACGAATGCCTGATCACAGTTTGACACTACAATTCTTCAACCCCTCTCCTGACGTCATCCATCAAGCCTCCCTGACCTGTAAAAGACCTCTGTGCATCGCCACGACGACAAGGTCACACGCCCATGTATAGGATGCGCTTAAATAATTAGCTTTGAACATGATTTGCTGCTATAGTGAACGCGATAGCCCCGACGACACCTCCCATTCCGCGCAATTTACGACGGCAAGGCCCATATAAAGCAGCATTTACAAGCCGAATCTGGGCTAATGGTGCGGAATGGAGACTATTGTGTTGCCACGCATCGCCGGTGTACAATATATATCTGAATGACACATAAAAGAGAGAGGAATGAATAGGCATTGATTTGTGCGCAGCCGGGGTCAATAAAATGGTAGCAGGCGCTTTCAAGAGGTCGCGGTGCTACGGCGGCGCGGCGGGTTCCACACATGCAGACCACTTAAAGGACACGTATTATATTCACTGTGTGTTTTGTTATTGTCCTTTAAACATGCGCTCGAGTCGTTCTGCTTCGGCATCTCGTGGTTTAGAACTTGTCTACGAACATCGGCCAGGCGTTTCTCACGTCAGGATTTGAGTTAGAGCTCCACCTACTGGCTGCGAAGGGGCTAACAACAACCAAACCTAGCTCGCCCACGAGATTTGAGGAAGAAATGCTCGGAACGATGATTTATGGACTTAAAAAAGCACTCGGAGCTCGACCTCAGACGTGACAAATCTGACACAGAATTCATCAAATAAGTGTGAATGAGGCTAAATACAACTCCAGGCTTGTTCCAGATGAGGGAGTACAATGTAATAGTTAAAATAAGTCTCCTTTCACACTTTTACTACATTCATTATACCTTTTTTCTCTTTTTTTTTTAAATCACAGGGGTATAGTCTACAAGGATATGTTATTGCTTTGCTCAAAATGTTCCACAATAGGCAATGAAACTTGTTTATCTTACATATTTATTACATCTATTTTGAAGGCTATAAAATAGAGCATTCTTACCATAAAATAACACTGTGAAATATTCCCTGCAAAGCAAAAACATCTCTCCAGACAAGCAAGTGGCACACCCTATGACTTTTTCTTAATTCATTCCTTTTTGTCCACCATCTGTTTAAAGGAAACTGCTGGGCGTTAAACAGAAAAATAAAGCTGTGACCTTCTTATTTCCAGTGAAATCAACCATCTGGAATGAATCAGGGTCTGTTTATGCTCCCACAAATGGATAAAGTACCCTAAAATAAAACTTAACTGACATTAACTTCAGCTTTTGAAGAGGAATTGTCAAAACATAGGATTAGTTTAAAGCTGTGATACCTGAACCGGAAGGTTTTTTAAATGTCCAACTAGTCCTTAACCCTGTCATTAACCCGCGTTAACATTCACGTGCATTCATTTTCAGATTCGTGCACAACTTTTAAACTGTTTTTTCCAATGGCAAAATGAAACTGAAGTGGACCACCTGAGCACAGCCAATCAGAGTGCTGCTTTGGGCCCTTACCTCCAGGTTGACGGGACATAAATACTTTATTATTAGCTGCAGACAGTATGCAGTGGCTTCATTTTTGTCACAAAATACTGATTTTACCAGATATTCTTTAGTGGAAAACACGAATTGAATCATGAAAAACATCGGGTACCTCAGCTTTAACCCTCACGCTCTCTTGTGCTATGTACCTTTGATCAATGAGCAATATACAGAAAAAAACACAAATGTATCAGAAAAACACAAAAAACACACAAAAAAACTTATTTACATTGTAACATCCAAATCCAAATCCAAATCCACTTTATTTGTATAGCACATTTCATAAACATAACTGTTTCCAAAGTGCTGCACAGACAAACATAAAACGGCGAAACAAAGTACATAATAACAACTCAATTTGATCTTACAGCTTGTAAAACCAGTAAAATCAAATCTAAGCAGAAAGATAAAACCATAAAATAGAGATAAATTAATAGAATAAATAAATTATAAAATGATAAAGCACAGAGGACCACACAACTCACGCGGTGTTAAAAGCGAGAGAATAAAAGTGGGTCTTAAGACGAGACTTAAAACACTCCACAGTGGGGGCTGTTCGCACGTGAGGAGGCAGAGCATTCCAGAGTTTGGGGCCGACCACAGAGAAGGCCCTGTCCCCCCTGGTTCTAAGTCTGGTCTTAGGCACCACAAGCTGGAGCTGGCCCTCGGACCTCAGAGCGCGAAGGGGGCGATACATTTGGATGAGGTCCGAGATGTACTGTGGGGCCAGTCCATTCAAAGCTTTAAAAACAAACAATAAAATTTTAAAATCAATTCTAAAATGAACAGGAAGCCAGTGCAAAGACGCTAAAATCGGAGTTATGTGCTCTCGTTTTCTGGTTCCTGTTAAAAGGCGCGCTGCAGAATTTTGGACCAACTGTAAGCGGGAAAGTGCATGGTGGCTGATGCCGTAAAAAAGTGCATTACAGTAGTCTAAACGAGATGAGATAAAAGCGTGTACGACTTGTTCAAAGGATTTAAAAGATAAAAAAGGTTTGACTTTAGATAAAAGCCTCAAATGATAAAAGCCAGATTTGACGACCGCATTCACGTGTTTGTTAAGTTTAAAATCATTGTCAATAGTGACGCCAAGGTTGGTGACAGAGTGTTTTATCTGCTGTGTAAGTGGGCCCAGGTCCAGGAGGGGGTCATTGTTCCCAAACACAATGACCTCTGTTTTGCCCTCATTTAAACTTAAAAAATTGTGAGCCAACCAAACCTTGACGTCGCTAAGACATTCCAAGAGAGGTGTCAGGGGGCAGGAGCTATGTTTTTTGAGTGGCAGGTAGATTTGGCAATCATCTGCGTAAAAATGATAATGTATGCCATGTTTTTTAAAGATTTCACTCAGAGGGAGAAGGTACAGTGCAAAGAGAACGGGCGCCAGGATTGAACCCTGGGGGACTCCGCAGGTCAGAGGGACGGTGGACGAGGTGGAGTCCCCCAGTCTGACCGAGCAGCATCTCCCACTGAGGAAGGACCTGAACCACTCGAGGGCGGTCCCCCTGACACCAACACAGTTTTCCAAACGATTTAAAAGAGTTGTGTGGTCAACTGTGTCAAAGGCAGCAGTCAAGTCTAAAAGCACTAAAATGGCAGAATCACCAGAATCAGTCACTAAAAACAGGTCATTAAAAACCTTTAAAAGTGCAGACTCTGTGCTGTGCAATGCTTTATAGCCCGATTGGAAGATGTCAAAAGTGCTTAAACAGTATGTTGAGTGATATTTTGGACCACCCATGAAAGTTTCATTGTGATGAAATAAAAAATAAAATAATAATGACCTGAAGATAGCAAGAGGGCTAAACTTTTCTCTCACTCTGATGTTGAACCCAACCCCTTATGCCATACACTTCCATTTAGCATTGATGGCTATGCTAGCAAAAGTTAACTTTTGACAATAGATTTTTTCGTAGTTCAGGTGAGGTTAGTTTTAGGATGACAGTTAGTGTTGGGAGTGGGTCATTTGGCTAAGTTTAGGGCTTTGGTGAAGGTAAGCTAACCAGAGCTCACAACCAGAGCAGAAAAAAAGGATAGCCCCAATCAGCTGCTTCCACATGGTTCTCACATAACAACCTAAAACCCATTATTGTCTCTATGGAGTAATAATTACACAGCTCCTAACATTTCCTGACCCAAAATGAGCCTTTTCTCTCTCTACCTCTGCACCAGCTAATCCAACTTCCCTGGACATTCGGGAAACTCTTCTTTCTCTTCCTCTGATTAAAACGTTTGCTCCTCTCCGAGCTGCTTTTTGGCCTGGAATCATCTGCAAACTGTCCATATTAAATGAGCTCCTCACAAATGCACAAGTCTCCGTTGGTTCGTTTGTGGACTGCACCCGTCTTGAACTCAGATCAAACCGATTCTTTTATAGCCGTGGACACAGCAGATCGCCTTAGTACTTGTACATACGGTGGTGTAATGCCAAATAGTACTAGGAGACGTAGTAGTGTAGTAATGTAGTAATATTTAAACCGGTAATAGTTGTACATACAGTATTCATGAGAGAAGTAACTGAAGTTGTATTTATAGCTTTAACATGTGGAGTTTGACTTGAATATGTATTTAATATTTGTAGTAGCAAGAGTAGTACTTCTTATATAGGTTGTAATGACGGAAAAAAAGTACTGCAGTATTTTGAGTATACTTAGTAGCACTTATTGTATAACTAGCTTCAAAGTTGTGCAGTACTATTTAGTATTAACTGTAACATTATTATACACAGTATTATAGTTAAAATGTGTCTTGAAGTAGTTTTTAAGTATTATATATAGTTTATAACTGTCTTTGACAGCTGAAGTTATACATGTAGCAGAATAGATGCAGTAGTAGTAGTGGATGCAGTAGTAGTAGAAGTAGTAGTAGTAGTAGTAGTAGTAGTAGTTGTAGAAGTAGATGCAGTAAAATGGTAAAATGGTAAATGGTCACATTTATATAGCGCTTTTCTACCTTTTTTTAAGGCACTCAAAGCGCTTTACATCAAGGAACCAGTCACCCATCCACTCACACATTCACACACCAGTGTACGCAGACACTGGGGGCCAGGTGAGTTAAGTGTCCTGCCCAAGGACACAACGGCATTATTCATCTGAAGGAGCTGAAATCGCACCACCAACCTGCGGGTCAGAGGACACTACTCCATGTCTGGAGTGGGATTCGAACTGCCGACCTTCGGATCAGAAGGCGCCCACTCTACCTACTGCGCTACTGCCGCCCCAATAGTAGTAGTAGTAGAAGAAGACGCAGTAGTAGTAGAAGATCCTGCAGGTCAATACTACCGTTGTGTCCTTGGGCACCTACCTCGAAGGTGGAAAAGCGCTATATGAATATGTGACCATTTACCATTTAGTAGTAGTAGTAGTAAGTGCAGTAGTATTAGTAATAGTAGTAGTGATAACAGTTTTAGATGCAGTAGTAGTAGTAGTAGTGTATTGTTGTCACTTGAAATAGTATACTATGTACTTACAGTTGTTAAGCTTTAACAGTTCTACTGTAGCAGTGGCAGTAATAGCAGCAGTAGTAGTAGTAGTAGTAGTAGTACTAGTAGTAGTAGAAGGAGAGGTAGTTTTGTATTAGTTTTAATGGTAATCAGGGAAACAGTATTGTAGTTGCAATAAAATAGACTTGAAGTAGTTGAAGTATCCTTATTACTTATAGTTGTATTACTAGCTTTAACAGATGTAGTTATACTTGTAGCATTAGTAAAAGCAGCAATAGTTAGGGAGTACTTGTACTCGTAGTGGTAGTGCAGTAGTGTAGCAGTGGCAGTAGTAGTAGGAGTTGCAGTACCAGTAGAAAAGGCCAACAACTTTAAACTTTAACTCAGACAATCCATTGAAGTTTTTGACCTGGAAGGAAGTTGCCCATAATACAAATAGTCAATTATGATTGGCTGACACATCCAACACTCCCAAAATAGCCCCTCTGATTGGCCCTCTGAATAATTCAATGTCAACTCTAGCCGTTTTTCCGTCCTCCCAAAAGGACTGGGGGAGCAATTGATGAGAAAACATGAATATTTAATGGTCGCCTTGGACAAGCTAGGGCTGCGGGATGACAAGCGCTGAAAAATCAAACGGAAGAACAGAAGAATGATAGAAATAAAATAAAAAAGAGAGAGGGGAGAGATAGCACTGCGGCGGGAGGGTTCAGATGTACAAAGGAGGCGAGCAGGGCTGATGAAGTGGCTAAAGAAGTCGGCCACCTTGGAGTGGGATGTTTGCATTGGGTTTTCAGACACTTGGTAAATATGTGCGCCGGAGCTGGAGGGTGCGGAGGACATACGCGCTGAATATTGCAGTATTTTGAGGAGTATGTTATGCCAGCTTGGAAGTACTATTCAAACGGAATGCGTGTACTGGATATTAGCTGTGTTTATGCAATTCACACATCAATTTATGCTAATTTTTTCAGCCTAAGAATTTACATTTGTTATATGTATTTATGTATTGTGCATTTGCATATGTAAATATGGATGAATGTATTTGATTATTTCTTTATATTGATGATGAGACACATTTTCTTTTTCATATTATTTGTATAGTTTTTGGCCTTTAAACATGCCCTTGAGAACCTTTGTTTTGGCATGTCATGTTTTACAACTTAAAAACTTTCACTTTCAGACATTACTTTCTCTCAGTCAAGCCTTCGCTCGTCAGGATTCAATCAGCCAACGTTTATTTCTAGAGCCCTTTACAGCACTCAAGGTGACCAAAGTGCTTTCCAATAAATTCAAAGTATACCAATATGCAAAAAACAGAATCAAATACATAAAAAAAAAAAAACAAAAAAAAAAAAACACAAAATAAAGTGTCACTGGGAGGCGACTGGGGTTAGATTGGGAGACACTGACGTAAAGTGCATTTCTATAGTCTATTTGTGAGCTGATAAAAGCATGGATAGTCCTTTTAAGGTCGGAGCAGTTTAGAAAAAACTCAAATCAAAACTTTGCGCTGACAGCAGGATTGGTGTTCGCACTCCCTCTACTGGCAGCAGAGGGAAGTACAATGGTGTTGATTTATGGACTTACGAAACAGCACAGGAGACCTTCGGATCTCTATCTTTGACGTCACAAATCAGGGAAATTTGAAACTGGGTGTATTTGTGAGGCACGGGGAAGGAGCAGATAAGACAAACTCGTAAACAGGATTCAGAAAACAAGCGTGAATGAAGCGAAATACAGCTCCAGGTGTGTTTTTGATGGCAGAACACAGTAAAAAGCATGGTTTGCCTTGATTTTAAGGTTTGGCCATTACTGTTTTGCTAATTGTGAGCATGTTAATTAAAAACTCCTTTGGCATTTTCTTTTCCTTTTTTGCACCGGATCAGATTTAGCTACAAGCTCTCCATCTGTAGTCCTTTGGCAGGTTTAGACAGATTATTTTTTATTTTTTTTGTAGAAGCAAACACATCTATTTACACAGCAGCACAAAATTCTTCTAAAAATTCCATTTCATATTTAAATATGTAATTCATCATTAGTGATACAATTTTTAACCATTTTTGACCCACCACAGAACAAGTTTGCCGGTAATTTCTAGGACTGTTACATTTTGTTATACACTTATACAACCCTTGCATTTCAAATTCCATCAAAATACTATTAAGAAGACCATGTTTTACATTTCATATTGTTAAAAAGCCCAATAAATAAATAAAAAAATACATATTGATCAAAACTTAGTGTTTTTTCAAACCAGATAAAAGACATTTAAAGTTTATATCTGTTATACTTTTTTTTTTTTTACAGAGACAGATGTTTTATGAATAGCAATAAAAATGTAAAATTAAAAGCTGAATAAAATAATTAAAACTAAGAGCTCATTTATGAATTTATGAATAGTTGAAATCTATTTTTTGAAGCCACAAATCAATAAATATTTCATGAGAGTTCATGTGGGATTATGTGCAAAAATAATAATTACTTTATATTTATTGCTTTACTTTCTGCAAGTTGCTAAAAATAAAAGCAGAAATGGGAACATGGCAGCCACTCTGGTAGGTCAGAAAGGGTTAAATGAATTATTAAGCATTCAAAATCATTAACCAATTCATCGATACAATTACCACACAAAACACTGAAGCCACTAAATGTATCTTTGACATAAAGGTCTAAAATACACTATTTTAAACTCATCATTGTCCTTAACCTCTAAATGAAAAGAGCTGTTGTTTAGTTTGTTATTGACAGATCCACGCCGCGTTTATACAATCAGGCGAGATTATATTACAAAAGTTACACTGTTCACTTTTAAATCGTTGCTTGGCTCCTTTTGTGCCATTTTATCTTTTATTTCCACCTCATTAAAAATCATGGCAATGGCATCAACTTCAAACCAAATTGCAATGTGATTTTATTGACTCCAGAAATCGTCCGACTCTGCAAAAACGGCAACTTTTTCTCCCAAATATGATGTACAATCTTGTTCTAATTTCCCACGAGGTGCACAATATTACAGAGTTGCCTTTCCAAAGTGATATCACCGACTAACCCACATCTGGTCTCCCGTAGCAACATGACCCCAATCACTCCTGAAGTCTTATCGCGGTCGGACGGGGAAAAAAAAAGAACTTTACATTGTGTTAGTGGGTCACATCAAGGCAAGCCTCCGGAAAATAGTCTTTTTAAAACGTCTAAAAATGGCTTTGTGGGATACTTTCTCCGGGAAATAGACAAAGGGATTATAGCGTGATGACATCTGCTAATTACAAGTTTCATTATTGGGAAATTCGGTCCAAACTTCAAAGTGAATTGTCACATTTTTCATCATTTCTCTGCAATACGATGTCTGGGATTTGTTGAGCTTACGCTGCAGAGGAGCCAAAACACAAATTAGCCAAAATGTCATGACCGCTGGCAGGTACATAAACAAGAGATCATTTAGTGCTTTTGCAAGTAATTTGAATTAGTCTGACAAAAATGCCCTCAGATCGCCTCCAAAACTGTAGCTCTTGTGGGTAAAACGTATCAGAGGTGCTGTCGACTTGGTGTAGTCCTGGTTGAGTCCTGGTTCAGTGGAGATCCCTTGGTGTTCCTGGTTCACAGTGGTCATTAGAGATTTAGACCTAGTTTTGTTGTGGTTTAGACCTGGTTTTGTTGTGGTTTAGACCTGGTTTTGTGCTGCTTCTTTGGTGTTCTTGATGTGCAGTGGCTAGTGTCTATCACTGTTGCTTTAAACAAACTTTAGACCTGGTTGAGTCCTGGTTGAGTCCTGGTTCAGTGGAGATTCCTTGGTGTTCTTGGTTCACAGTGGTCAGCATTGGATATTTAGATATGGATTAGATGGTTTAGACTTGCTTTAGACTTGGTTTTGTGCAACTTCTTTGGTGTTCTTGCAGACGTTGGCATCTATCACTGATGCTTTAAAGCAACTTCAGACCTGGTTTTGTGCAGCTCCTTTGGTGTTCTTGTTTCTCAGTGGTCAGTATCAGTGCTTTAGACCTGGTTTAGTCCTGGTATAGTTCTGGCTTAGACCTTGTTTAGCGCAGCTCTTTTGATGCTTCCGGTTCACAGTGATCAGTGTCTATCATTAGAGATTTAGACCTGGTTATGTTTTGGTTTAGACATGGTTTTGTGTAGCTCCTCTGGTTTTCTGGATTTGCGGTGGTTAGTATTGTATCTATCACTGGTGCTTTAAACCAACTTTAGACCTAGTTTAGTTCTGGTTTTGTGCAGCTCTTTTGGTGCTCCTGGTGCACAGTGGTCATTATCTGTCAGAGGTGCTTTATTGGTGTATGTGCCACTCATGGTTGAGTAGATAGCACATATGCCTGCTGTGTGGGGCAGGCCGCAGGGTTGTGAATCTGACTACGACCATTTACTGCATGTTATTACACAGTCACATCCCCATTTCACACTGTACTGACCTGTCAAATAAAGTCCTGGTTTAGTGCAGCTCCTTTAATGTTCCTTGTTTACAGTGGTCAGTGTCTCTCATTTATGCTTTAGACCTGTTTTAGTCCTTGTTTAGTTCTGTTTTAGTGCAGCTCCTTTAATGTTTCTGGTTTGCAGTGGTCACTGTCTATCATTGGTGCTTTAGACCTGGTTTAGACCTGGTTTACATCAGCTCTTGTGGAGTGTTTCTACAGTGGTCAAAAATGCGCTTAAAAGTTTTGCCGCTCTATAGGCATTTAATCCAGTGTCATTTTACCCGGTTTGAATACCAACTTGGGTTTATTAATTTAACTTGTCTGATCTTGTAGTTGCTCATGAAATAGATTTTGTACATGGACATATATTATCTACAGAATAAGGAAGTGCTCAATTTAGGAAAATTCAAAGTAGATCATTCAGAGCCTAAACTGAGTAATGAAGAATGTTAAAGTAAAACCACTAGTGTCCGCTTAAGTTAGTTATCAGCACTAAAATAGATCTTTATTCATGCATATTTATGGTTAATAAGTGTATAAATCATAAAGTGTTATTGAACGTTGATTTATAATTGAAGACGTACAGAAGATAAAGAAGATACCTGACTACTTCAACTTCCATATCTGTGCTTTCATTTTCATGTTTTCTGCAATTTTACATTAAGTGTTTTGCACAGAGTCGATACAGTGATTGATTTTTGTCTCATCCAGGGCAGTGTTTTAAAAGTCCTTATTAAGGTTTAACGCAGAATCTATCAAAAGAAGAGGCGAGCGGCGCACCTGGAGAGCGGCGATAGACTAATTCAAAGTGTGAGTAACTTTCTGCTCTCTGCTGGGATCCTTCTGAATTAATGGGGCTATTTTCACCGTCTCTTCAAGGTGTTCGCCCCTTTGTTGTAAGTATTATAGATTTTGAGCGCTTCGATAAAAAGTCATTGCTTTGTAGTGTTGAACCCCACAAGATTTCCCCCTTTTAGCTATTTCCTCTGCCTCCATTGAGATGTCAAGTTTTAGGTCGGATTTGTGGAGAGGCGAGCCCACTCACAGTAAAAAGACGTGTTTTTCAAGGTATGTTTTTAGCAATAAACTCACGTGATTGAATTAAAGTGCACGTGACAAGTTTTCATGTTTGGTGGGGTAGAACATGTAGAAAATATATTTATTCTAGTTTTACATCAGTTAGGTGGCCAAATAGATAAATAAATAAAAGCTGAAATTTACAGGAAGTAGATTTAAAACAGAATCCTTCTGTGATGTCATCAATAAGTGACATTTCATCCTAACACAAGGACAATTTATACATAACTGACAAATTTTGTCTTTAAAAAAAAAAATCAAAGTGTTACCAGGTATTATTTGTGTCAAATAATAATTATTGTGTACTTTATGTGGATTGTATGGGTGCTAGGTAAAAGTTGTATGTCACATCTGCTCTTAATGTCTAACCAGGAAATAACATTATAAACATTAGCAAAATTGTCAAACTGGAAAAAACAAGGGAAACATTTTTAGTAAAATCTTAAATCAGGTGTGATTTTTTTTCAACTTTTTCACCAGGGGCCACATACTGTACTGCAATATAAACAAAGATGGGTCACAGGTGGGTAGTCAGTACAGTCAATAATTCAGATTTAGTGCGTTGAACAGGTTTGAATGAAGCACCACATCTTTATTCTGGCTTGGAACCTCAAGTCTGTTTCATTTGGAAAGCTTTACATTTAAGTAATTTAAGTAAATGATGGTAGAGAATTAAGAGTAAAATTGAATGTGGGCCATTTAAGCATGAAGTCTGAGGGCCAACAAAAGTAGGCCCGAGGGCCGCATTTGTGCCCTGGACTGTTGTTTCTAGTCTGTCTTAGATGTAATCATGTTCCCTATATTCTAGTGAAATGTGTAGTCATATATGCTTCAATGAAAGATGCAGTGTTTAATGCCACACTGAGGAATATTCCACGCAAATCAAAAACATCTTCATGAAGACAAGCAGGTGGTTGGTCACCTAGTTAAATTACATAGGTTAAAGTTAAATTACATAGGACATCTTTAGATAAATAACATAATCCACACCTACTAATGTTGTAATTCTTGTTTGCATAAAAAAAAAAAAAAAAAAAAAAAAAAAAAAAAACAGGAAAAAAAAACTAACAACTTTAAAAATTAGGACCGTTGCCATACCGATTAAGAATTTAAATCAAAAATACTATATCTTGTGAACCGAAAAAGTCATCAAAAATGTTACATTTTACAGGAAGTTGAATGTCATCCACTCTCACCATCTATGCTTTCAATTTTGTCTAAACTTAAATCACTTTTGCTGCTTTCCCTCCATCCTCCTATAAAGAAATAACTAAACTAAAACTAAATTAACACCCTGTTCTCGTCGCGTGGATTCGCATGTATATTCAACACAGCAAATTCTTTCTTATTTCCGAAAATGAACAATCACGCTGGAAAAGGTCACCAGTGTGCTCAAGTAGTGCATTACTGGAACGGAATAATTGCTTTCCTCACATTACGTTCTATTGTAATGAAATCTCGGCAGCCGCCCGACATTGAATGACAGATTACGGCACAGTTCAATTACACGACTGTGGGTGGGAAGCCTGGCTAGCTCGCCAACTCGGGTGGCAACGACAACCGCATCCAGCGAAGGGGGTCAATTGCCTTTTGTTTGAAGAGTCTAAAGCATAAATCATTATTATCATTTTCGCTCATTTTGAAATAACGCCGGCATTTTCATCAAGCGTTCGTGTCATGGCGGACTAATTGTTTTGAAGTGAGAGCTATTATCTGTCGAGAGCAAATGAATAGCCAGTAATGATTGGTAATGTGACGGATTTGAAGACGTGTTTCATGTATAATTTTAAGGTACTTTTTTTCTTGTGTTTGGCGGTGATTAGCTTTGTTCATGTTCGGGATGTGGGTGGGGAGCTGTTCTCATCAAGCATGCCATTATTATATACGTTTTTGAGGGGGTTAAGTACAAATATGTAATCAAGAATGGTACAAAGGTATGAGAAAACCAACCAATGTGAGTGGCAACTTTGAATTGTTGAAGTAAAATGAAGAGTGAGTGTGGTTGGTGTCTTGGGAATTGACATGGATTTACTCTAAACTGAACTGAAATCTGTAAAAATACAATACGTTGTTGTCAGATGTCAACAAAAAATGACTGGTTCTAGATTGATTTGATAATTTATGTCTACAAATAAACTTGACTTGCCAAGAACAGATCAAAGTGCATGACAACTTTGAAACACTTCATCTGAAACATAAATATGTATGATAATATACATAATTAGGGTTATGTTTAAGGTGGACTTTATTGACCCCAGAGGGAAAATTGTCCTCTGCATTTGACACATCCTTCAATGCCACTGGGGCATCTCTTTAGGAGTGGGCAGTGGGTGGTATCTCAAAATGTCTAGTTTAGTTTCACTAGGATTTTACCAGTGGTGCAGGTTTTGGGTTGAAGAGGGAAACCCGAGCTCCAGGAGGAAAACCACAAAAAACGGGGAAACATGCAAACTCTACTCTATAGAACAGAACGTTTGAGGAATTGTATGATAACATCAAATTCTGATCTGATCACATAGTGACAATATGTTATTTTGGCAACAAATACATTATTCCATAATTCACAGATACTGCAGGTGAATAGGATAAAAATATTACATTTTGAACTTCTTCTCTACTTTACTCACATAAATGTAAGAAAATGTATTAGTTATTATTACATTTTTGATCATGTTGTGTTTTAATATAAACTTAAAGCTTTTTGTGTGTAAAAACATTATGAAAGTATTTGGATCATATTTAGTATTTGTGTAAATCAGAGACTTGTTATTTTTATAATCAAAACTTCTGTCTTAAAAAATCTGAAAATCTGGCTTGAGATAAACAAATGCTAGTAACGCCTAGTGTACAGTGACTCCAGTCCGGTCGCGGTCCGGGACCCGCACAGGTCACTTGCAGATTGCCTGTCACACCAGCTCCAGTTCACTGTGATCCGTTTTTGATGAAAGCCACGCAGATTCACGCGTGCAAGAACACTTGCACCAGACCGCTGCGGCGTCCGGCAAAAATAAGACTTCTTGCGGATTCTTTACGCAGCCCCGGCTGCCAGACCCACGGCCGCAGTTCTCCGAGGTCGGTGTGACAGGGCACATTGATTTTAAGCACTTTCTAAGTGAGTGGGTTCCGAACCGGAGCGGACCAGAGTCAGTGTACACTAGGCGTAAGTCCTACTTTAAAGGACCTGTACCTGATTTTGAACCATGAGACAGGAACATGTTTTTGTTTCAACTGTTTTCCCCGTCCGCATTGTCCTTCCTTTCAGTGAGTATTGTACCATGACTCAGAAATAATTGCCTGGAATAGTCTTATGCAGTTGTTTTCATATAGTTCCAATAACTCTGCTTACAATCAGCCAGCTCCATGGTTGGAGAAATGAAATGTGTTGCTTGACAAAAGTATTTCCTGTTGAAACATACCAGTTCTGCTAAAGTGCCATATTCTTTCCACATCCCTCTGCTCCTTAGCCTGGGCTCCACAGGCGCCCGTAAGTATAGCCTATTGTAAATGCGTCTGCACCCACGTCCCACTGCCTTAGATCTTTGAAGTTAACCAGGGTTTTTATGTGGGAGACATCAAACCTGCCTCATACCGCTGAGGTTAAGACGCCGGCGCACAAATCTTCACAAGGGCACCTTCAGCAGAGCACCCCTATTCATTTACAAGGCCGACCGCGGGGCCATCCTCCACCCTCCCACACTATTGGGAATATAAATCACTTCATTCAACACTGACAACTTAACAACTTCTCAAACTGCTCTTCGCTTGTATTGACTAGGCCATATGCATATTTAGGCCTCAAGTTTCTCTATAAGTTACAACTGACCATGACAACAAACCTACGAATAAGTCACTCATCCTGTGTGGTAGGACTCTCAAGTACTTATATGGACAAAGATTAGATGCCCCTGACAGATCGCCCCACTGCTAGGCAAGGGGATAACACCTCCTTGGGGACAAAAGCCACTTTTCCACTGGCCCTGGCCTCCCTAGACCGGTTTCAGAGGCAGAGCTCGGCTACATGAACAACTGACGTCACCAAAACATAACTGATGCTTCCTTAATAACAAATATCTCAATTGAACCGTACTTACTACTAAATCTCAGCAAGTCACAGCGTCCCCATGGAAAAGGGGATAAAGTGAATCATTAAGGTTACAATGGTACACTTTATTGTGCCTGTAGCAGTCCAGAGAGTCCAGCTGCAGATGCTGTATGGAGTGGAGGTTTGCCACCTTTGGCTGCTGAGTGGATCTCCACACCATCACAACTGGTTCCAAAAAACCAAACAGACTTTAAAAAAATATGGGATAATTAATTAATTTATCATAGCTATTTGGTTAAGTTGGGTAAGGTTAGGGATAGGACTAGGTTTATGGGCAGGTGTTGATATTTGAGCATTAAACAAAACTGGGTGTGGAGCTTCACTCAACATGCCTCTACCCATCGGCTGCACCCAGACCTTTCTCGTAGTGACATTGAAGGTCAAATTCCACCCGTCGCTCAGTGCGGCTGGGGCACCTTGTCAGGAGCAGTGAGGATTTTACCTGTGGTGTGTGTTTTGGGTTTATGGGAGAAACCGGAGCCTGGAGAAAACCCACGAGACACTGGGAGAAACATCCAACTCTGCACAGAAAGGCCTGGGAGCCAAATCTGGGGCCTTCTTGCTGTGAGACGAGAGTGCTAGCTGCTCAGCTTTAATGCCATGTGAACTTATACTTACATGACTATTTATTAGACATTGTATTTACATTAGGTAAAACTGACTACTGTTGTATAATATGTGTAGCTGCACACCTCCACCTGCTGACTCTATAAATAGAGCTGCGCAGAGTGGATGGATGGGTGATTTTAGGTGAGAGTTTGACTCTACCATCATCCCTGACAGTCTTAAAGGTGATGTGTCTTGTCCAAAGTGACACCTCGCCTTTGGAGCTTGAAGCAGCCGGCATGAGCTCAGTGACGGGGAGTTAAGCGATGACAGTGCGATGGAAAAACGACGGGCTGCATACATTTTTAAAGCCGCCTTTTCAGCAGCCCTGTGGTATCCATTTGACACGCAGGACAGCAGGCAAATAAGAAGACATTTGTTTGGGTTTTTTTGTTTTTTTTATAAAAGGATACATATATTGTCCAGTCTTTTCCAAGGCTTGTTTGTATTGTTTTTATTCCAATCATTCGTAGTATGCAGTGAAACAAGGTACATTCGCACTGGGTTCAGCTGTGGGTAGCAGGGGTCATTTCAAAATAGGACGCAAAAAGTTGATTATGTGCAGTTTTGTGAATGAAATATTAGGAAAAAAATTGAGACAGATACAGTACATGGTTTTACGGTAGCTTCTCAAATCATTCACTCACACATTACATTCACAAACAAGGTGGACGAAGTGTCTTGCTCAAGGATACAGCAGCTGTGTGCAATAATGTTGGAACAAACCAGCATCAATTTAAGAAAACTGCTCTTGAAAACACAACACAGAAACTCATATTTTCATTTCATCTCTATACTTTACCAACCAGCTTTGATTGTTTATTCAAATGCAGCCGTTTTATGCAAATTACAAAGGCACCATCACCACGACGACGATGATGAAGCCATCCAAAGTCTTCTCCTCCGTGTCTCTGCGGATCACAGCTTGCACAATTAGACAAATCTGTGATAACGCCATTTATATGCAGCGGGAACATCCATTAAAACCACGTTTGGGGGACATTTCTCCACCGGTCCGTTTGCCCAAGACGTCCACCCAAAAGAGCAGACATATTGTGGGGGAATTATGAGATTCTCCCTGGAGGTTTACTGGGTAATCGTGCTTTTTCTTCAGCCTACCCCGGTGAGCGCGGTGCAGCGATAGCGAGGAGACTCAGGGGAATCCAAGCCAAACAAGCTGTTAATGCGGTAATTAAGATCTTTTGAAAGTCGGTTTGACAAAAGCCTCAAGTTATTTGCAGAGTTTTAGCATAATAGGCCGGTTGGTATAATGAGAGACTCACAGGCGGTAGGTTTTGTAAAAGTCAGGATAGCTTGGATTTGATGAGAGGTCATTGGAAACTGAACAATGCAGTTGTAGCAAAAGTAGTGATTCTTGACCAAAAATATTGATAATTAAAATGTCTTTAAAAACACAAACTTTTTCTTACCTATATAATAATAATAATGATATAATAATTTGGGTCTTGACATGAGTGCCGTGCGTCGATAAACCGCTGGTGCTAGCTTTGCTTTGTTAATTCTGTCGGCTCAACATAAAAGTTAGTGGAAATACAGTGCCTTACCACAAAATCAAGTCAGTGTTTGGTGAGGATTTTTGTTTTTTCTGCTTCTGTCTGCTTTTTGTCGTCTTGTACTTGAGTCTTCGTTCTCTCTCGTCCAATCATCTCGCTCAAAATCATTCCCAGAGCCAAAAGTGAGCCAGACAAGGCCACAGCTCTTACGGCACACTTAAGATCAGTTACTGCTCTGTACTTACTTGTGATTATTTAAAAAAATTCAGACTCTGGGTGACACGTGGAGTTCCAAACTGTCACATAGCCATTTTTGAACAATAAACATGTACGTTAAAATCTGCTGCTTGAATTGTCAGTGAATTGTTACCATGAAGAGCTGGGGCTCTTCATGGTAACAATAGCGTTTTGAACAGGAAGTCAACGGGCTGGTTTCCTTTATTAAACCATTTAAAATCAGTATTAAAATACACAATTTAAAATAAAGTACATAATGCATAGACCTTTCACGGCCCACTTTGGATTTGTACGATTCACTTAAAACTGTTGTACTTATCTGAAAAGTGAACCAGTCGAAACGTGGCTTTAGATTTTCTTTCAGGGAGCTAGACGGAGAGAAAAGAGTAAAGAAATATATATATTTTTAATACATTGTGGAATTTCAAATACCACAATAAAGTAAGGCATAAGTTATACCGGACCATTTGGTAAAAATGTTTTGAGAGAGACAATAGAAACAACTTAAGGGATTACTTACAACTACAAAACATATGTGAATAGCAATTAATGGAGTAAAACTATGGAACAATAGTACAATTTCCCAAACACGATACAATTAAAAAGAAAATGCAAGTCCATAATGTTCAGAAAGTATGAATAATGTGAAATATGGCGACTCACACATCAATCTGTTGACGTATAATGTGTTAAATTTGGAAGAATATGACTAGATTGTGAATGATAGATTGGAGCAAATATGTTTTACTTCTTCCTACTCCTTTTCGAACATGCGCAGTTTATTTCTTTCACTTTGATCACGAGTGGAGACCGAGAATCTATGGAAGCAAAACAACCCTTCAATCGCACTGTTATGTGGTCAGATAAAAGCTTGTCATCTCGTCCCATCTTTGTCGGTTTTATTCTTATTTACTTGTGCAGCCCAGGGTAAAATTGAGTGTTTCTCCTCCAGCTTATGGCGTTGTTAGTTTTTAGTATCGCTTCGAGGCCCGGCAATTCACACCGATGATCATTCAGCTTGTCCAAAAACAACTTCAAAATCATTTCCGGAATATAGCAGCCGGCATAGCAATCGTTTCTACCTCCAAGCATCATCTTAACTGACCATTTGGCCAAGCTGTCAGTAAAACTACTCCCCTATTGTGATCTCAACACCATCCAGGAAATTCTTACGTTGTTTTGTGCATTCTCCGAAGCGTGGGTGCACAATTTCAACTAAAGTAAAAAAAATATATATATAATCTTGTTTTTTTCAGAAGACAACATCATTTTTAATTCATGACTGTACCTCGCTTGCGATTTTTTCCGACTGCGGTAGAGTTTTGGGGTAACGTGGCATGCAGTTTGCAGGCGTGGTAACAGGAAAATCAGAGACGCAATCTTCTTCGGGCAATGGCGCATGGTATGTGTCTTGTCTGTCAATGTACCTCTATGTAGCTTTTTATTTTCCTTTTTTTCCAGGTGAGGGAAGTTGTTTACAAAGCCCCACCGAAGCTTATTCATAATGCATGAGGTTCACAAGGCGTTACCAGTCAAATGTGCTCGCGGATTCCCATGGCGAGCATGAAAAATTTAAACTTGTACAAGATAAGATTATACTTTGGACTGTATTCTTCCTTTTCTGATGTATACATTATATAAAGAAAGAAAACTGTCCCATAGTCATTTTTAAAGTTCATTACACGGAACAAAAACACACACAAAAGTCCTAGTCCTCATAATCCCTGATTTCTTTGTGATGGCTTTTCCTCTGCTGCCAGAAGTACGTTCCAAAGGTATCCATTCATTGTGTACAAGGAGGGAGTTTAAAGGCCAAAGTACATAATTCTGAAACAAGCATGTTCATGAAAATCTGTTGTTTGCTTTGATGAAATGGCAAGGCATTTGTAGAGCATTGTTTCCCAACCAGGGGTACAGGGACCCCAAGGGGTACGTGAGGAATTACCAGGGAAGGGTTTCAGGTTTTTAATGCAGATGAAATGTACATGTCTTGGACCATAAATATAATTAAAACAAAAAATATAACAGTAATAATTAACTATATTTTACAAATAAACCCATTTATTTGCCCAAAAGTCAAATTTAGGGGTGCTCAGAGTGTAAAATAAAAAAAGGATGGGAACCACTGTTGTAGAGCACAATTTGTACACAGGGCAATGCAAAGTGCTTTACCTAACATAATAAAATTGCAATAAAATCACAAAACCGCTAAGGACATAATAAATAATTATAAAAATACTTTAAAAGAGAATAGTGCTGATAAAATATTTCAGCTGCGCCACAATCAAAAGGTAGGACTCATCAGTTCTGCAGTTTTGAGCAGGAAGTCAGCATGTTACATTATTACAGCCTATGACCGGGTGAACTACATTTTATCAAAACCACACTAGGAAATTCTGTGTTATCTGGTACACGGGGCTAAAACTCCACAGTTATTATGCCACAAATTATTATTTGACAAATAAAATTACACGAGAACAGCTTTATTTTGTTGAATTATTATTTAAAGGATCAGAAAAAATGTGTTTTAAAAAGTGAGTAAAGTTTTGAATGGAGTCTTTCCAGCGTGATGTCATCATGTTTTCAGTTCTTCTTGTCATTTTCAAGATATTATTTTTTATCTTTTCTTCACAAGCTGACACTTGATTGGTGTAAAACTATAATTTATATTTACGACACGTATTATCCCAGAAAATCATAAGAACCTATTCAAATGCACTTTAAGTCGTTTTAGATCAGTATCACAATTTACAATGAACAAAACGTAAAACAATGTGTTATCTATGGTGAAGTGTAATACTGAAACCATTATGAGGTCCATTTATTTATCTGAGGATACTTTATTGTTCCGTAGGTAGATGTGTCCTTATTGACCGTATCTGGAGGAATATACCTATGGTGCGTCTTTTGGACCTAGAATAGAAACTGTACTTTAAAGCCACATGGGGTTTGTGTGATTGTTTGTATCCATCCGGTCATGAATTCAGTGTATTCTATGGATTGTGCAGCTCGCGGTCGGTCGGAGCTGTGGATGTGCCGTATTACGTCTGAAATTGTGTTTGAATGATGTCTGTCTTCACTCTGCTGCTGATGCCCAAGAGTCCAACAAAGACTGGATCTTATCAGAGCCAGGACTAGAACAGGATCAAACCAAGTCCACTCCAGGACCAGTGTGAACACAGCCTTACTCTAGACGAGGATACAGCAACCAGCAGTGTGTACTGTTGTTATGTCTTTGGGCAAGACACTTCAACCTTAAGTATGAAAGAATTCAGAGGACAAATATAATGCATTATTTTGTATTGTTATTGGTTTTTAACATTCTTTTGTACCTTTGCTTGGCATCTCGTTTAAAAAGATTTTTTTTTTTTTTTACTAAAAACAAAATTACCTTAAGTCACTCTGGCATTTCACACTCCAGGAACTGACTGATTGATAAATAGCCACGCAGCTATAATGAAAATGCTTTGAGGCAGAAATGCTCAGAACAAGTCTAATAATAATTTATGAACTTAAAAACTGCACAGAAAATCTTGGAGCTTGACCTATGATGTCACAGAACTTGACAATTTGTAATGGAGTATTTTTTGAGGCGCAGAGGGAAAGGATTAAGAATTAAGATGAATACAACTCCAGATATGTTTTTGAAGAGGCACAGACACATATTCTGCTATAGTGACTTTTTTTTTTTTTTTAGCTTTTTTGAGACATTTTGAGGAATGTTCATTAGAAAATCCTCTCCCCTCCAAGCCTCAAAAACATTCACTGCTGAACTCTCTCGATCAGTGACAATTTTTCAGATCATCTACGTCACTTATCTGAGAATCTTCTTCTGTTTTAAGTCTTTAAATCATAGCCAGACTTGTCCTGAGCATTTCTGCCTTTAAACACGATAACTGCTACTGCTCATTTTTAAGGTACTCAAGAGCATGTTTAAAGGCTAATAACAATATGAAAAATATTTAATATTTTTTCCCTTTAAAACATGGTTAAAAGCTCAAAAAAGTCAATTCTGCATATTATGTGTCTTTTGAGAGTAAATGTTTGGCGTTCACTCTGTCAGCCCCAGGGCAACTATGGCTATGGATACAGCTTGGAAATTACAATTAAAGCACTGTAAAGCAACTGAAACTATTATTTTCTATCGACATTATTTTCTTCTATCCAAATGCTTATTATAGATTTTCCATTTTACCCCAAAAATACGACCATACCTTGAAAAACAGTGATAGACAGAGTAGCCAAAACATGCACTAAATAAATGTAAAAATATCACTTATGAGTATCAAAGTATCCGGAGAAACTACTGAAGTAAGAGTCAACGTCAAGGAGAATTACAACGTCTTCAGATTTCTCCATTCCGTCCACTACTTCCCGTCCTGATCAGAATGCACGCCACAGCGCCGCATGACTCACTTTGCGCTTGAGAAACAGTCAGCGCATTCCGCACAGTTATTAAAGGCGCTCCGTCGGGCACCGTTAGAGCCGGGTGCTTTAGTTCCCTAATCCACTGTCCCTAATGGTTCTTGTTTGATTAAGATTGACTGATATCCTTTAGCCCGCGCACACATCCGATTGCCTCTTCATCCGCCGGCTCGGTGCGCAGTCACGCTTCCGTCGTGGGTGTCGGACGAGAGAGAGATAAGATAGTGTTTTGATCACTGGACGCTTACGGTGCGCGATCAACAGGCAGGGCAGATGTGGTGTGAAGGACAACAGATGAGATTGCACTGGAACGAGGCGTAATGCGGGAGAAGTAATGGAGTTAGAGGAAGGTTCTGGAGTGGCTTTGCAGCAGTGGGTACAGAAACAATGGCTTTGTCCTGTGAATTCAAGGTTTTGATGCTACGTCCAGACAGGGATGGAATGTAGCTGTAGCACGTTGGAATGAGGTGCATGAAGGCGCTGCAGACTGTCTACACCATCAAGATTCCGTCAGATTTTTATTTTTGTTTGTCAGTTTGCTCTCTTGACATACAGACTTTCATGCGGAAACAACGTGTCCAATTTGCTCCTGAAGATGTTTTATTTTTTCATTTAATCAACTTGCATCCATAGATATTTCTGGGATTTTGAAACTTCAGATGCATTTTTCATAAAGAGACATAAAGATCGGCCCTTTAAGTAGCGCCCACGCATTAAACTTTGGAATTTTGTACGAAATAAGATTTTGAAGTTAAACAATGAGATGAAATTTGATTTTTTTTAGGGAAAATTTTTGTTAGATCTATTTTACTCAAAAACTAAATATGAAATCCAGAATCTCCTTTGTGAATTGTATGTTACTAATATGAGTACATAATGAAGTTAAACCTGGTTCTGTCCATTTTTCAGATTGAATTGTCCAAAATATGTGCAATTTTAGCACTTTCTACAGATAAAATGCCTAATTTCTATATGAAAACATGACATGATGAAAAACTTTTACATTTTTTTCTTACGTTTATGTGAGTAGACAACAGGGGAAGTTTCAAATGTGTATCTTTAAATTTAAAATTTCTTCCTGTTCACCTGCAGGGTCTCACTTCTTTAGCTAAATGGTATGACCTGTAAAAGGCTTTGACAATAGCTTCTTAACGTCTTAACAGCTGAAGAACAAATATTAAGCTAAATTCACTTTTTGAGCTTTTAGTGATCGATCTAACAATGTTCCGTCATCAAATACATACCGTTTAGCTTCATTAGCGTTAGTTTGATGAGTCCTGGTTAGAAAATCATGTCCCACCGAACATCAAAAACACTCCATCATGAATTCCCTCGATGTCTGACGTTTTCTCGATGAGTGACGTGGCTACGAGCATCTTCTGTGCCGTTTTTAAGTCCATAATCCCCCACCGAATCACGACCATTACAATTCTGCAATTTTTCCAGGACTAGGGTTTGGGTGATGACCAGGAAGCAGCAAACAAAAAGCAAGTGCCAGCAGGATTTGTGATTTTAAAACGATATAAAGCACAGAAAACATCAACAGTGGAAATGGTTGATACCTGTGGAATGTACTTTTGGATGCAGCAAAAAAAAAGCAATTACTATTTTTTTTTGTTTTGTATCCTTGCTCTCTCTCTCTGTCTTGTTTAGTTTTTTTGTTCAGTTATATTTAACAAACAAAAAAAAAAAAAAAAATAGAACTAGTAAAATAAGTCAAACAGGAGTCGTGATTTAGATTAGATTTTCTTAATTACGAAAGTGGTGGGAGTGGGATTACACCGCAGAGCCCCTGACTCTCTCTCTGTCTCTGTCCTTCTCATTGATGTGTCCAGAGCATTGATGTTAGCGATACGAGCTAAAGCGCAATCAGGCACCACTCGTCCTGATCTTGGGCTGATACATCTCTTGCTTCTTGTCAGATTGCAGTTGTAATAAAAGACAATATTCGTTTTTAACATGCCCACAGACAGGCCTCGCTCTTCATATGATATTTGGCAGATAAAAACAATCTTGATTCTCATAAAGTGAAAAGTAAAAGAGAGGATGAAGTCGATAGTGCCATTTAATGAAGGTTATTTTGGAATCTCCGCGGATGTAACTGTCTACTCGTCAAATCCTTTTAGTTCATAAAAGACGAACGCAATATTGGAAGCCATAAGTACAGTTTTATCGAGAAAATAACTTCAAAATTGAACAAAGAAATTTGCACTGCATTTCTATCTGTGTTTTGTTCCATGCTTAACTCATAGGTTCATTAAAGGTGCATCATTACCAGGGGAGGGTCTGCCACCTGCTTGTCTCCATGGAGATGTGATTGCTTTGCTTGAAACATTCAATGATAAGGCAAATCTCCTTTGAGACAAGCAGAGCAAGTCCAAGGTCAGATCTGTGGAAAGGCAACCCTGTGCGTAATTAAGGCAATGAACAAACAAAATGTATTTAAATAAGCCACGCTTTAACTGGCCCTGGCCCCCAGACTTTACAGCATTTGGTCACACTTTGAATGGTTTGAATGTTTTCTGAATAAATCAAATCTAAATCTTATTTTACTTCTTAATCCTGAAGTCGATATCAGCGATTCACAAAAAGATGTTTAGCAATTCCAAGTTTGTGGCTGTGCGATGGCTGGAGCAAACTTCACTTTCACCTCAGCTTTCTGCATTTATTTCTCTTCTTCTTCGCTCGTTTTAACTTTCTTTATGTGATGCACTGGCTTTGGATAATGTTACATGCATTATGCACTGGAAAAAGCATATTTTGGGTCTTGACTCGAGTCGATAAACAGGAAACAGCTGATGCTAACGTATGCTAGCTTTGTTTTGCTAAACATGTGTCTCAACATATAAATTAGCATCAATGGAAATATGGCAGTTTATCACAAGATCAAGTCAGCGTTTGGGCGGGGATTACCTGGTGCCTCACAATACAAAATGTAACCTGAAATAGTGTCCACAGTATGATAGATGGATATCCCTTCAAATTATGTTCAAAGTTTACTGAATCAATGTTTTGATTAAGTAGATTAACAAAATCCATTGTAATTTCATGTTTACCTTACTATCGGAGTACAGTTATCCTATGAATAATGCACCATTTCAGCTCAGCAGATTCAGCCTTAATGCAGCAGTTCGGGGGTTAATAAGTGTGTAACTCAGCAATGTATCATGAATGTATGTTGTTTGACACACCAAGAAGTCTGTCACAGCATATCACATTATCGATTTGTAGTTTGTGGTGGGAAAGGTTTTTATCTGTTTTTTCTTTTTTTTCTGGGTTATTTTCTTTCTAGCCTGCATTCTCTCTTGTCCAATCATCTCGCTCCAAAGTGTCCTGTGACCCAAAAGCGAGCCAGACCACTTTGCAAACTTGACCTCTCACGGCCCACTTTGGATCACCTAAATAGACTGGTGTGGATCACTTAAGACAATTTCGGACCATACCGATCCGCTCCAAAGTGAACCAGTCGAAACGTGGCTATAGAAAACTTTTATTAAATACTGTGTAATAAACCAGGCAAAGCAGCAATTTCATCCACCAGAAAAGTGAATTAGATCAAAAAAATATTTCCTTTGTGCGTATTTTCTAATCCTCAAACCAATTGTGTCTTGTTGCTTCCTACTCCTGTTGACATTCCATTAGTCAATTCCGAACCGTCGTCAAAGATCCGTCCGCTAACAAATGCCACTGGGTTTTTGGAACGCACGCCTCTGTATTCCTCCGCCGCAGGGCCAAACCTCCACTCGGCTTCAGCTGGTGATTAGGAAAGAGGAGAGGATTCCGGAATCGTGTCCCCTGGAATTGTTCAGTCTCTGCCCAATTAGACCGCTCGCCACGAAAAACAATCGCTTCTCCAACCAAGAGTGATGCTTCATTATCGAAAGGCATCAAGCGCTGTTTCCTGGACCCGAGTGCGGAGTGAAGAGGAGAGCGAAGAGGAGAGGGCCAGGGGGGAATCACGCACGCTTACCTGATCCTGCGCCGCTGCGAGGAGACGGCGGGGGAAAGCGATGGGCTCGGCAGGAAGAGCGAAGGACGGAAGGGAAGAAAAGCAGCTCCAGAGTTCCAGCATTCATGAAGCTGTGTGTGTGGAATAATAGTGCGGTTATGTACGAGCCGTCGGTCGCTGGGTGAATGCTGCAAAAGTTATTCTGAGTCGTGGATGAAGTACAAGTACTAGTACTGGAAGAAGTAGAAAACGTGGTGGTTGTAGTACTGTGTTAAATGGACACAAAGGGAATATTTTGATGGCTAAGCTGTGCATGAAGTGGTTGTTGTAGCAGTAGTTGTTGTTGTAGTGGTTGTAGTAGTAGTAGTGGTTGTACTGCTACTGGTACTGCTAGCATTCCATCGAACGGAAAAACAAAATGGATATCTAGAAGTTGTTTTTTCGAAGTCGTGCATGAAGTAGTTGTAGTTAAAACTGCATTAAACGGAAACAAAGTGAATATCTTGAAGGTTTTCTAAGCTGTGCATGAAGTAGTTGCAGTAGCAGTGGTGGTTGTAGTAGTAGTAGTAGTGGTACTGCTACTACTCCATTAAATGGAAATAAAATGAGTATCTAGAAGTTGTTTTTTCGAAGTCTTGCATGAAGTAGCTGTGGTTAAAACTGCATTAAACGGTAAACAAACATGTTGTTCTAATTGTTGTTGTACTGTTAGTAGTAGTAGTGGTTGTACTGGTACTGGTACTGCTACTACTTGACTGCTTGCTACTACTACTTATCTTGAAGGTTCTTCTAAGCTGTGCATGAAGTAGTTGCAGAAGAGGTAGTTGTTGTTTTCGTTGTAGTGGTTGTAGTAGTAGTAGTAGTAGTAGTAGTAGTAGTAGTAGTAGTAGTAGTGGTAGTGGTAGTAGTAGTAGTGGTTGTATTACTGGTACTACTACTACTCCATTAAACGGAAACAAAATGAATATCTGGAAGTTGTTTTTCTAAATTGTCCATGAAGTAGTTGTGGTTAAAACTTCATTAAACGGAAACAAATTGGATATCTTGAAGGTTTTCCTTGTGGTTGTAGTAGTAGTATAACTGGTACTGTTACCACGCTTTTACACCTTAGTCATACACGAAGTAGTTGTAGTTAAAATAACAACAATAGTTGCCTCAATGAGCCACATTGAGCCTTGTGACTTCATCCTTTTCTAAATACTCTAGTACTTTTGTGTATTTCCCAAAGCCCCTTCTCCTTCAGGCCTGTCATCCCTCACTGTAACTTCCCTCCCACATACTCTTGACATATTTCGCTAAATTAACTTTGCGCCGATAAACATCATATGTCTTTCTTTGCGAGTGAAGATCAGAGTGGCTTATTTACCCCTTATTTATTTTCTCTGTAGCTCTTGAAACTTTCACCAGAGTGCGTGTGTGTGTGTGTGTATTTGTGTGTGTGTGTGTATTCGTGTGTGTGCGTGTGTGTGCGTGTGAGTGTGTGTGTGTGTGTGCGTGCGTGTGTGTGTGTGCGTGCGTGTGTGTCTGTGTGTGTGTGCGTGTGTGTGTCTGTGTGCGTGTGTGTGAGTGTGTGTGTCTGTGTGTGCGTGTGTTAGTGTGTGTGCGTGTGTGTTTGTGTGTGTGTCTGTGTGCGTGTGTGTATGTTTGTGCGTGTGTGTGTGTGTTTTAGTGTGTGTGTGTGTCTGTGTGCGTATGTTTGTGCGTGTGTGTGTGTGTGTGTGTGTGTGTATGTGTGTGTGTATGTGTGTGTGTGTGTTTTAGTGTGTGTGTGTGCAAACCCGACCCGAGCGTGAAATGGCTAAGTGTTTTGTGATAGCGCTGAAGGTGCGGCCGTTATCTGCATCCGCGCGCTGTCAGGAAAATGGTAGCTGTGTTTCTTTGTGGAAAGAAATAGGGCTTTTACCAAAACAAATCAAAAATAGTTGACAAAAAGTGAGTGGAAAATGTGTGGTTTTAACATCGGCGCTATATAGAAGCACTACATGTTTAATCCGCCGTAAAAAAAACAAGTGCAAAATTGTTTAGAGGAATATTTATAGGTTTGATAAAAAATGCAGGATTTTTAGAGAAACTGTTGCACTTAGAAGACAAAGTACAACACATTGTCAAATATCTCTCTGAATCTTTAAACGTATTCTTTCTTTTTGTCTTTGCAACATCATTTTCATGTCAAAACCTGTCAAAGTGTGAGCGCTCTGAAAGAAATCAGTTTCCTCGCATCAGATGGAACTGTTTACATGACGTTTAAATAATCTGTGAGCTCCAGAAATGAGACACTGATCAGACTGTGGGTGCACATGTGAACAGCTGGTGAGTGGGCAGAGGGCATCACCAAGCAAACCAAGTTCAGACATTTAAATAGTGAAATCACTTTATAATTTACAATTCACTGATTTGGCTTTGGCTTGTAAAAACGACTCGATTCATAATGAACAAAGTTAACACAATAAAAAGACATGAATTAATGCATTACCATTAATGTATTCATGTGTCACACTAGATTTATCAGCAGTCACCATGGTTAATGTTCAAGCAGTCAATCAGTGTCATGAAAACGATGACATTGTTTACACATGATTAACATGCCGTACACATTTTAATATTTACAATACAAGAATTGAACTCTTATATTCATCTGACCTCTTTTCAAATCTTGTGGTTGTACTGCTACTGGTACTGCTAGCATTCCAATCGAACGGAAAAACAAAATGAATATCTAGAAGTTGTTTTTTCGAAGTCGTGCATGAAGTAGTTGTAGTTAATTAAACGGCATTAAACGGAAACCAAGTGAATATCTTGAAGGTTTTCTAAGCTGTGCGTGAAGTAGTTGCAGTAGCAGTGGTGGTTGCAGTAGTAGTAGTAGTGGTACTGCTACTACTCCATTAAACGGAAATAAAATGAGTATCTTTCAAAATCTATTCAATCTTTTCAAATCTTAATAATCTTTCTGATCTCCCTCAACCCTTTCTCTCACCATCCCCCGTGTTTCACCAAATTTATAAAGTTCAACATACATCAATAGTCCTCCAATCCTTTTAAATTGAATCATATTCGGACAATATTTCAGATTAAGATCCTGAGCATTCCACAGTTTTATACCTGTAACCGCTAAGCACATTTGTTTCCTGTAGTTCGTCACACTGATGTTCAAAGTTCAATCTTCTGCCATGATTTTCATCATTTGAAGTGATGTTGAAGTGTTGTTTCAAAAATTACTTCCTTCACGAATTAAACTATTCATTCTTTGAACCAAATCAATAATGAATCACGATTCTAAAGATCCTCCATGAACATCATTAGTCATCATGACTTATGTTTGCAAAACATACAGACACAAAACCAAGTCTAACAAAGTATAAAACTAACAGTGCTGAATGTATCATGGGTTCATCATTACTTCATCCTGTGCTCCCCGACTTTGCCGGGGATCCAGGACACACTGCTTCGATTCTTTCCTCTGCCAGGCCTGAAGTCAAACTCAAACTGAACTGTGCAATCATGTGTTTCTTTCTGTGGCACGTGTGAAACAAAATAATTCATGGGTCATTTATTATTTAGAACAAAATCAAACTTCTCTCACCTCAGATTTGCCTGTTCCTCATTGATTCTGCAGATATCCTCATGTTTTTATGAACCCTGCGTGTCCCTGATGGGCCAGTCCACCTGTCAATCACTCCCATCTGAACTCACAGAGATGAACGCAGTGCTCAGACTCAATCCAGAAACATACAAAGTGCCCTGTTTAGGCTTTAATACATATTCAAATATAAGTTTTAGCACATATTTAAATAAAAACAAGTGGCTAATGGTAAAATGGCAAATTAAGGTGAGACGCTGCGATTGAACAGGAAAAAAATCTTAAACTTAAAGATAACATTTTGAAACTTCTCCTGTAGTTTACTCACACAAATGTAAGAAAAAAATGGATTACACATTATTCATCATGCCATGTTTTCACCACACTTTATGTGTTAAAACAGTCAAAAGTACATTTTTGCCACATATATTGAAAAATGAACAGAACCAGGTTTAAATTTCTTGGTTCATTTTGTGCATAGTTAGAAAAATATTTTTACAGAGGGAATTTTGGATTTCTTATAGTTTTTGAGTAAACTAGAACTGACCATTGGCCTTAAAGTTTGCCTTTTTTACTTTAAACCAATAAATCAAGCACAGATATCAACAAATTCTTCTGCAAGTTTCATCAAATATTGTACAGTTTGGTGTAGGAGCTACTTTAAGCTGATCTTTATGTCCCGTACAGCAGAAACATGCATTTTAAGAAAACAGCCTTTGACGTTACAATGTCCCAGAGAAATCTATGGATGAAGTGGATTCAATGGAAGAATAAAACATATTTAGGAGCAGATTGGACAGTTTGTTGTTTCCACATGAAAGCCGATATGTTGAGAGAGCAAACTGACCAAAAAATAAATAAAAATGGTTTGAAGTTTTGCCTGCAGTGTCTCGCCTTAAACTTACAACCGAAAACATTTTAACGGAAGACTTTGAACAATAACTGACTGATGACTGCGGCTGTGAGGCTGACGTTGGTTTGTTGTGGTTTCGTGAGCAGATCGTCTCGGCAGGAATCACCTTTACAACAATTACGCATGAAAATAAAGTTACAACAATGAAAACGCTGTCCACGATTCTATCTGAATCTCCATCTATCTATATTCTAATTTCATAACTTTGTCATTTCCTTCTCATATTCTTCCAGTCAATCAAACAAAACTAAACATACCACTCTTCCTTTTCCCGTCAAGCTCGGCTGCTCAACCAATCGCTGCCGGTCCCGCTGGAAAACTCCTGCACGCTTTATGAATTTTGACATCTCTATCTACATTATCATTTACATATTATCCAATTTACATATCGCTGCTCGTTGCCATGCTGTTGTCGTTGAGGGTCTTTTTGCGGCGATCGTGCACAAAACAAGTCGAATTGCTTTCAAATGGTCGATGCGTAATGGCTTTTTTAACACTCTGGGGATATTATTTATGAATAGAATGACATTACTATGACACTAATGTTTTTTTTCTCTCTGTTTTTTTGTCTCTTCTAGGTAAGCAATGCCTCCTCCTTTCCCGTCCCGAGCGGCGCCGGCACAATCAAGTACCGTGTTGACTTATTCATAACGATAATTATACATAAGCGTCGTATGGCCAATCTGGTTCGGTGCCATAATTCATGAAACGGCGTGGGTTATTCATGGTGTTTATGGGCGCCGGCTTTGATTGCCGCGCTGATCGTTGTGCGGTGAGAGAGCATTAGGCGCTTGAGGAGAGTAAAGAGTGTCAGGTTTGTTGAGTTTGTGATTAAACTATTGATAAAGCGGTGTAATTGTCATAAAAAGAGATTAAGGCGAGACACTACAGGCAAAACTCAACTCAGTTTTTGTTTTTTTGGTTAGTTTTCTCTCTCAACATATCGTCTTTCGAGTGGGACCAACAAACGTGTCCAGTCTGCTCCTGAAGATGTGTTATTATTTCATTTAGCTCACTTCTTTCTTTGGGACATTGTGACTTTTTCTCCAACAGAAATATAAAGATCAGCCTTAACGTAGTTCCAAACTGTACAATCTGGGACTCAACAAGATTTTGACAGAAAGTACAGAAGGATTTGTTGATATCTAATTCTAAAACTGAATTATTAAAGTTTTAAGTCAAAATTGTTTAGGACGATTTTCAGTCAAATCTAGCTACTCAAAAAGTAAGAAATCCAAAATCTCCTCTGTATCATTTTTTGCAACTCACTCTCCAAAAAAAAAAAAAAAAGTACATAATTTACGTTTTTTCATTTCATTTACGTAGCTATTGTATGTTTTTGTTACTGTCCCACATTTCACGTTTTTGGACATTATGCTGCATGAAACGTCAACGGAAAATGTACAGATTTCATGTTTTGCAGATTGGGTTCCATAAGAATGTCAATCATAAACATACACATGTTACAGTTTATTATTAATAAACCTTAACCCCAACGCAGCATCATTTACAAAACTTTAAATGTGTACAAAATAGCCACAATAGCGACGTAAATGGAATTACAAAAACGTAAATTATGTATGTATTTTTCAGAAGACTAGGTTGCTTTTTGTAACTAATGTTTGTACAGAATGAGCCAAGACACTTAAACCTGGTTCTGTTCATTTTTCATATTTAAATGTCCCAAATAAGTGCAATTTCCGCTGTTTTTACACATAAAATGTCTTATTTCTTCATGAAAACAAGACACGATGAAAAACTTGTAATCAATTTTCTTTTCTTCCATTTATGAGAGTAAACTACAGGAGAAGTTTCAAATTGATATCTTTATATTGAAGTTTTTTTCCTGCAGTGTCTCACCTTAAGAGTTCATATAGAAACGTTTTTGGTTAGATTTTCTTGTAATTTTGTGATTGTTTATGTGAGTCCAGATGAGTTTAGGCTTGGGATATAGAATGTGATGGTGAATATGCTGTACGTTTGTTGGGTATTTCCTGTTTGGTAGCACTTTATGATAATGGTACTTAAGTGAATTCATGAAGTCACCTCTTGACTGTGGAGTGATAACAGTCGAGTAATGATGAATTAGTTAAAGCCACAGAATTTTACTTTTTTAAACAAAAAATTTACAAAAATATTGTTTTCATTTTGGAAGTTTTTATTGCACTGAAAAACTTGCATCTCCACAAACCTGACTGGCCCTTCTTGGAAACATTCATTCATTCATCCATTTTCTACCGCTTATTCCCGTTAGGGGTCGCGGGTGACTGGAGCCTATCCCAGTGACTTTGGGCCTTAGGCGGGGTACACCCTGGACAGTGGCCAACTCGTCGCAGGGCTGACACAGAGAGACAGACAAGGACAGACAACCATTCACTCTCACATTCATTCACTAGGGACAATTTAGAGTTCTCAATTAACCTACACAGTCATGTCTTTGGACGGTGGGAGGAAGCCGGAGAACCCGGAGAGAACCCACGGTAACACGGGGAGGACATGCAGACTCCACCCAGAGAGATCGTGTGATGTTGGGGTGGTTCGGAATTCTGCTGAATATTTCGCTCTAATTAAAAAATAAAAAATAAAAGTCTCTCTATGGAGAATGCTCAGTTGAAAAGGTTTGTGTAGTAGTCAAAGGACAAAGTTTTGAACGATCTTTTTAACCTTTCTTTACAATTGCTCACTCATGGATGAATAAGGGATTACACTAATTTTGTTCCAAAGTTTGGTTTGAATGTTTTATTTCCATGAACTCATGCCACCTCCAGACAGCTCCACAGGGCTGTAATGAGTCTGTGTGAACTGTGGAGCTCCTGGTGACCATGATCTGTTCAGGATCTTCATGAATGAGCTCCTGGTGTGACTGGTAGTGTTAAAGCTGGGATACGTCATTTTCAAACGGTAAACCTTTCTAACTCATTCTCACAATCCATTTGGCACATCATTATTCACGTGTTTGGATTTTTGGGCCAATAACACAGCTTTAGAACAGCTTTTTCAGACAGAAGCAGGAGTACTATCCCTGCCATCTCATCTCAAAGTGAGGTGAACAGTGACTCTATACGACTCTGACTTACAAGTTTTAAATATAAAATGTTTGTAAGATGAAAACAGCTTGTAAAGGTCTGATCTTTCACAAAGTTCTTTCTGGTGACGACAAACAAAATGTATTAATTATGACCTAAAAGTTCCAGCTTCAACTGACAGTGTTCACATGTGACTCTTCATGAATGAACGTGACTTCCTGGTGAACTCATAATACAGTATGTTTATGGCTGAAGTCATGATATAAACGTGCAGGCTTATTATAAAGTGTTACCTAAAGATGAATCTGTGTGTGATCTTGTGTTGTGTCGCTCGCTGTGCTGCTGCGTCTTGACCAGGTCAGCGCGGTTAATGACAGTTAGTTCTCTGTCGACCTGAAGGTTCAATTAAAAATATATATATATTGCCATAAAGATATTATGTACGTTCTATGTGCAAATCAAAATGCCATAATTTTAAGGTTTGGGTTAACAAAAAACAATTAGAGAACTTTTTTTTTTTCTTTTTCCTGAATTTGTTTTCTCTGTATTCACGCTGCTCAGTAGATTAGTATTGCCTTTGATCATTTCACTTGCCTGGTTGGATTAAAACGCAAAACTAAAATAATAAGACTATAAATTACATACTCTTTATTTGTTAAAAGTTAGTTTGTGCTTCTGTCAAATTGAAAAGCATATCACTTTTGCAATACTGCTGTTATTTTTTGATGATATTCAGCAGTATTTTTATGATTAGCTATGCTCTCCTAGTTTTGGTGTTTTGGAGTTTTTTTGTAGTACTTTAATGGAGCGAGAGAGAGCGAGAGCGAGAGAGAGTGGCCTTGTCCCGTCATGTTTCTCCAGCGGGGGATCTGTGCTGATGAGCTGGTTTGGCTCCTGTCAGGAACCTGTCTGTCATGAGCTTGTACCTGTCAGGACGCTTTTCTGAGTAACACAGCTCATTTGACTCATGACTCCACTCGCGGATAACACCAAAGTGCACCGTTTACGAGGCGCAAATACATCACACGTGGCTGATTTATGGTGACGCCCGGCGCAAAACATTATTCTTCAACTCTAAATGCTTTTTAACGACATCGTGTGCCTTAAAGAAGAGTCCAATTTGAGCTGAACTGATGCACACGTGGATTTAACTGAATGGGTTACAATTTTGGAGTGCGCTGAGCTAACGTCTGGTCCAAAAAAAAAAAAGCAAAACAAAAAAGAAAGTTAAACAATCATCAATCCCAAATTTTTAAGGATCAGTCAGTAGAATGGACAATATTTGCAACATTATACAACTTTCGTATTCAAAAAGGTAGATTTTGTCCTGAGTGTGCCGCAGAATGTTTTCGATCAAAAAAAGTGTACCATGACTGAAAAAAAGGTCAAAAAGCTACTCAGATAATCTTTTGTGTGACCAGCCAAGAACACACGTTGACTATACTTTACAAAGACATCCTTTTGGTCTGTAATCACATCCTGTCTCCATGATTTCCAATGGATTAACCATTCAGAAAAAACGCATGGTCCGTTTGTGTCTGGACAAACTTTGTGGCTTATGAGGGGGAAAAGAAGGAAAAAACTAACACAGAGGATTGAGAAACGGAGCGGATTTCTACAGAATCTACAAGCGACACACTAAAGTCTGTGAGACAAGAGATGAAAGAAGTTATATATTGCATTCTGAATGTTAAAAGAATACTTGAGAGGAGATGTCTTCTGTGTTTGAAGGACACGTGCAGCAAATGAGCGGCTGTGGCTGGACCGTCCCGTGATAGGAGAGTTTTAACGCCTCCTTATGGCCCAGTTCTAGACCCTGGGACAAACCCTAGGCTTTAGACTCTACTAACGGCATTTCTACATGCGTTTATATATTAAAGCAGAACGAAGTAACATTTTACCTCTTTAAACGTCATTGTGAGACCGTGTGGTGGTTGCAAATGTATTTTTCGGGCGTTTAAAGCACCCGTCATCTCCCCCTGCGCTCTTTGGGTGGAAAACCATATTTGGAAAATATTTGCTGATAATGACCCAAATACAACTTGAGAATTTTTTTAATTTTATTTTTAATTTTTTTATTTGACAATGCAAAGTGTTTTGGTTTTTTTATGTGATTGTACTTCCTTATTTCATTAAAAAAGAAGGAAAAAAGAACGTTTTATCTTTTCATTAGCAGTGTACTTTCATAAGAGAGCTGCAGGGGGAGCTCTGTCGCTTAAGTTACTTTGTTCTGCTTTATTATATAAAATCTTATGAATATAATGAGGTTAATTTTACTGTTTAATTGTAACTACAACCAAACTTCTAGTTACAAGATGATTGAATCCTTTTTTAAATTAACTTCTTTACATTTGTTTTTTGTTGTTGTTTTTATCTCTTTTTTTTTTTTTGGTATGAAGTCAAAACCAACGAAGAAAGAAGGGGGAAAAAGGGAATCAGGGGGTAAAACAGCATGAACAAAGACTTAATTCAATATGAACAGATAGTTTGTTAATGATTCAGGCTTAGTCACTACTTAATCAAAGGTTAGGACTTTGTGTCCGGGTAATCATTCAGGCTGTTATCATAAAGTGTTCGCAAAGTCTAAAGATATTACACAATAAGTCCAACTCATGCTTGAGAGGCTTTGTTTCTTTTACCCACAAATGAAATCCAATTTTCCATTCCAACTTTTCACCAAGTTTAACAAAACACTACAATGTTAACTCCTGACCCCAATATTTTAGCGAATCCATTATTCTGCCATCACATTAGGGGATCAAAACTCTCTGGCGTCTTTCTAAACTAGATTTTTCCATGCTCTACATTTGCCCTGCAGGTCCTCTCCTCTCTTTATTTCAATTCAGCACAACGCCAAAGAAAGTCGGGACCCGTCTAACTCCTGATGGATTACTGACAAGGCTGATAATTGTCCCACAAAAAGATCCATTTCTCACGCAGAAATCACTCAGCAATAAGTCTGGAGTGGAAAACATGGGCTGTACATGACAATTGGAGCACCTTTCTGCGTGGGGAAGATAAGAATGGGAAAATAGAGTGACCTGCTAGCTCCGATCAGGGAATAATTATTACCTGCCATGCATCTGAAGCTGGCAACCGCTTTTCACTTTTGCCTAATTACAGAGAGATGGATGTTTGCTTTGGCACACACCCACACAGGCTTGGAAAATACAGAACGGAGCGCACGCAGGCTTAGAGAACGTGCAATCCAAGTCGCACATAGGTTTTGAGGTAATGTGCAATCAACAGCGAACATGCATTTAAAACCGCACATAGGTTTAGGAAAGGTGCATCAAAAACTGTGATAGGTCAGGAAAATGTGCCACCGAAAACTGCACAAAGGCCTAAAAACAATGTGCGTTCAAAACTGTGCAAAGTTTTAGGGAAGGTGCAATCAAAACCTGCACAATAGTTTAGGGAAAGTGCAATCAAAAACAAAACAAAGACCTTAAACAGTGTGCATTCCAAACTGTGCATAGGTTTATGGAAGGTGCAATAAAAAACTTCACATATATGTTTTAAGGGAATATGCAAGAAAAAAATGCACATTGGTCAAGAGAATGTGCAATCAAAAACTGCACGCACACAGGTTTGGTGGAAATGTGCAATCAAAAACTGCAGGGGATATAGCAATCAAAGTGGCAAATAGGTGTAAGTGAAAATGCAATTCAAGAAAAAAAACTGCACATAGGTATAGAGAAAGTGCAATCAAATCTGCATATAGGTTTTATGGGAAAGTGCAATCAAAACTGCACTTGTGTTTTTTAAGGAATTGTGCAATCAAAAACTGCACAAAGGCCTTATGTGCAATCAAAACCTGCACATGGATTTTAAGCAAATGTGCTTCTAAAAACTGCACATTTGTTATGGATCTTGCAATCAAAATGGCAAATAGTTTTAAGCGGATATGCAATTAAAAAAACAAAACTGCACATAGGTATAGACAAAGTACAATCAAATCTGCACTTTGTTTTGAATTGTGCAATCAAAAACTGCGCGTAGGTTAAAATAATGTGCAATCAAAACCTGCGCCAAGGCCTTATGTGCAATCAAAAACTGCAAATGTGCTTTCAAAAACTTCACATTTGTTTAGGGATATTGCACTCAAAACGACATATAGGTTTAAGTGCATGTGCAATAATAAAATGCAAAAAGGTTTAAGGGAATGAGCAATCAAACCTGAATTTTAGACTGGGACTATGTCTGCAAATAGTCAGTTTAGTTTATTAAAATGAGACTTTTTAAGATATATTAATTGAAGAAAAGTCAGTTTCACGTTGAAATTGAACCCGGGACCTTCTGGCTGTGAGGAGAGAGTGCTAATCACTTGGACACCATGGCTTCCACCTCTGCCATTCTCCGCCCTCGGTGTTGGTTATTCTGAGGTGATTAGCGACGCAACATTAGCTCGCTTCCTTCATAGAGTGATCTCTTCATAGTCTGCACTCAAAACCAGTGTTGACTTTTTTCAGTCCTCGGCCTCATCTTTTAACGGCAAAGATTCCACCTCCAGGTTTCTTTAAAAGGTTCTGCTAGCTGACTGCCCTTTGTATCATATTTTACCTTTTTAAACGTGTGTGGGATCGCCAAAAGAGCGCTTCAAAAGAGACCATTTAAGCTGTCTCTCTATATATATTTTTCATGTTTACTGTTTTTTCCCGTTGAATGAAATGGGGTTATTTGTACGTGTCTTGCTAACATTTGAAAGGCAGAGGCCACGCTAGGACAGGCTAACTTGATGTGAGCAAAGAGAATACCAAAACAGAATATTCTAGTTGTCTCCAGGCTACTCTTTTTAAAAACATCTTGATAAAAAAATGCAAAATTGTGGTCTAACCAGCAAAATTGGTAGAGGTGCTAATGTATATGTGTGGCTAGCAGTCCGGCCTCACAGCGAACAGGTCCCTGGTTTGATTCCCAAACCCCACAAGGGCTTTTTGGGCAGAGTTTGCATATTCTTGCGTGGGTGGGTGTTTTTTTTTTTTTGTATTTTTTTTTTTTTTGCACTGGTTTCTGCAGAGCCCTGGAATGTTCCAGAGTATGGCATTAAACGTGTCTATCTCCATGGAGACAAGCAGGTGTCGCCAAATTCAAATCCATTTTGTTTATATCGTACATATTATAAACAAAAACAGCTTCCAAAGTGCTGCACAGACAGAAAAAAAAAACATATAAAAGTGTTCAATTAGATCTACTAGTCCCAAAAAACTAAAGCAAAAGCAAAACCGTAAACACATATATTTAAATATCTATAAAAGAAGTCAAATACATTTGAAAAAATATAAATAAAAACAGGCCAAAAAAGTGAAATAATTGGATTAGAAATAAAACAGGACTAACCACACAACATATGCCGTGTTAAAAGCTGCCAAGTTACAGGCCAGAATGCATTTGTTTGTTAAATATATGCAAGCTGTTTAACGTAAGCTCAGGGACTATTTTTCCTAAAACATGTGACTAAAATTCAAACTAAGTTGTCTATGAATTCAGAAACTACTTCCCAACAACCTTTGGAGCACAAGCACAATGTCTGGACTCTTTGTGAAGCTGAGACTCTGATGTCTGATTTAGTCTGATTAAAAGTGCGAACAAGCTCTGCTCGGAGGGATGTCACATTCTAAATCCCAACCATATTTTCTGTGGAAAATAAAAGGAGAGTAAAGCTGAAGGATGCTCTGATTGATACTTTGGGCATTTGTTGGGTTTTGACAATTCCTCTTTAAAAGCTGAAGCTAAGTTAACAAAAAAAGAAAAGAAAAAAAAACATTTAGGGAAAAGTCCAGGTGGAATCCCTTTAAAAGTTCTATTTGTTTTTTATTTCATTCTTTTAGGGTATATCTATACATTTCCTGTGGGTTTGGAGAACAAACTGATCCTGATTCATTCCAGAAGGTTGATTTGACTGGATTTAAGAAGGCTACACCTAATTTTCTTTCTTAAACGCCCAGCAGCTGATAGTTTCCTTTCAACAGATGGTGGACAAAAAGGAATAAATTCAGAAAAAGTCAGACGGCCCACCAAAGAGCCCACCACTTCTTCTGAGGTTATTGCCAGAATACTATGGAGCTTCTCAGGCATCGCCATGGAGACAATCAGGAAGAAGATCCTCCACCAGAAAAGTTTCAAAGTTCAACTATAGGAACAAAAAAACAAAACAAAACCAAAACATACAAAATAAAGAAATAAATAAGAATATTGAATTGTACATTTTTCCTTCCAGTTTTTAAAAAGCTGATATTTACAAAGAGAAAACAGTTCTAAAGGTCACCAAGTTTGGCCATTTCAAATTGTTCAATCCACTTCAGTCTTTGAACAAAAAAAATCTCCCAAAATCTTCTCAAATGCCCCTTTTTCACACAAACTTCAAATCCTAGTGTGAACTTCATGGCCTCAAAGGAGCAGACTGAGAGGAGAGCATATCAAAAAGTGGGCCGCCAGGGGAAAATTGATTTTAAGTCCTCCCTTCAGGTGTAACTGAATGGATGGACAGATAGCGTTTTTTGTGAGGTGGAGCTATTGGCGCGGTTTAAGAGTGGATCTTTGTGCTCGAAGGGGATAAATCTTGTGTGAATTCTGTTTTTGTACCAGGCATAATGTCGGCTAAAGCGTGGTGTATTGTATGGGAAAATAGAATTCAGAGGTCGACCAGTTGCAGTGTCTTTTGGATGCATATTTTGACACTTTATCCAACTGTGTAGAACGTAAAACCGTGTTGTTTTCTGAGTTATCGTCGCTACGTCTTGAATAATGTTGCGTTTCAGTCGTCCTTGAATTTCACACTGGAACACTTTCACATTTTGGAATTCCTTCTTGGAAACTTGGACAACATTTTAGAACCAGGAGTTTATCCGAGTTTTTACCAACTAACCAGCTTTTTACCCAAGTACCACCAAAGAAAAGATTTGGCTTTCTGAGTACCACCAAATCTAAACTGGGTCGAGAACACGACAATGGCAAGTCTAAATTGGGGATAAACCGGATCTTAATTTGGAATAAACCATTGCCACAGTACTTTTAACTGGAAATTTACTGAAGGAAGAGCAGATAATGTGAATAGAATTTTCTCCAAGTCAAGAAAACAGTACAGTTGAGGAAGAATCCACAAGAAGAAGTTTGCGTACCACCAGTTAGAGAGACAATCCCTTGGTCGTTTAGGCGAGTAATCGGTCGATGGAGTCTTAGTCGACCAAGATTTTTGTTGTGAACTAATCATTTTATTGAGATTTAAATTATATATTTAGCAAAAACAAGAAGATATGGAGTGAGTTAGCTGCAATTCTAATATATAAATACTCTGTTTCCTGTTACTTTCTTTCTAAATAGCATGAATCCTGTGCAGTTGTGGTCTTTTGAGTGCAGTTTGGGATAAATACGTGGAGATACTTTATAGTTTTAGTATATTTTTGCCACACACCCTTTTAGTTGACTACTCGGCCATTAGTCGACTACAACACAAGCCGCCCCAGCGCTTGGATAAAGTTAAACATCCAACAGTTGAAATATTGAAAGCTCTTGTTTTATTTCACCTTTAATTGGAGTTAATGTCATCAAAAGCAAACATACACACTCAGACGACGCTTTAAATGAACTTAAACAGATCCACGTTTTGTCAGATTTGAGCACGTTCTGGTTTGCATTACTTGTTTTGAGTTGTTAATTTTCATAAACTTTAATCCACTGTTCATTTTTTTTTCTACTTGACAATAATTAAACACAGAAACTCGGTGAAAATGTCTCTCCAAGGTCCAAATTCCGACCTCCGAGGACAAATGGAAAGCAGCAAAATTCCATCATTAGAAATTCCAACTACAGGTATTATTTTTGAATCGTTGTTTACCTTTGAATTGAACGTAGAGTTACCAGTTTGGCTTAGCTTGTGAACGTCGTCCGTTTATGTTCTCTACAGACTGTACACACTTATTGCATATAAACAGATTCATTTTTCCATAAATGATATTTTGTCTGTTGCTTAGTGATTTGCATTTCGGAAGCGTATTGTTTAAGGCACGCACGTCTCTTATGGCTGCGTAGCCTCAAGTCCTTCTTCAAAATCTCTTGGTTTCTTTTTTTGTTGTACACGAGAGAAAAGTTCATCCAAAGGCAAATTTATTCATGTCAAAGTCAGTTAAAGTATATAGATGCCTTTACTTTCCAAGAACAGAAGGTAGATTGGTTGATCACTCTCTCTGTTCCGTATCCGCCAGTGCATTTTGACCACTACAGAGCACATTCAGCTCCTGCTAAGATCTTATAGAACCTTAAAAATGCCATGTTTCAGAATGGAGACACATCTTCAACGATAAACCAATATCAGATCTCAATGCAAAAGATTTCATGAAGTCATTGTACAAAAAAATACAACATTTTTGAATTTCCAGTGTGGAAATATCAATTACTTTGCTTTTTGTAATGTATTTGACAAAAGAAGATGTAGATAAAAGGAAAAGAAACATTGTGGGCTCAGCATATCTTTGAGTATTTGTCCAGTAAAACCTAAAAATCTGGAATTTGTCTTCATCAAAAATGCTCAGTGTCAGTCATAACCTGCTATTAAATAAACTAATCATGTCAAATCCAATGTGTTTAAAGCAGGCTCTGGTCTATTACTTTGACAAATCCATTTTGATTGTTCAAATTTTGTGACATTCTGAAGTAAATCCCAGTTTCAGCCAGTGAAATAACACCATGTTCGGTACCACTTTATAATAACTACATCTTAATTTGCCTTAAAGCATAAACAAAAACTTAATTCATAATAAACAAACATTTTATTAACTATGTAGTAGGCTAGTTACTTACTACAAGCTTAATAAATAATGTATTCACTCTTTGTTCATAATTTATTAACACAGGATAAAGTTATTATAAAGTGTTACCCTGTGTTCCACTCCAAATATTGTACACGTTTGGACGTGGACTCACTGGTTTCAGATCAGCAGAGATGACAAACTATTCTGCCTCCACAGCGACTTTTGTTTCGGTCCGCTGCTTTAAAGTGAAACTAAAAACTACCAGCTTTATTTTCGCTGTGGACAGAAAATAATGCAGTTCCTCAACCTAAATGAGGTGTCACTTATCAATGTTTCTATGTATGCTAATGATAAATTACTAGACGCCCCTGAACGTCTCTCAGTCCGTGTTCGCACTTAATCCATTCTTTGACCTGCAGTGGAACAAATTGAGTTTGGTTGTTTAGTGCACTCGGAGTTCTCCGTGCATGCAAACGTAATGAATGAGTCTTCTAAATAGTGCTGGACTACGTGGCGCCTTAATTTTCAACGAGTGTAGCGGGGAATGCTAGTGTGCCTTGAAGTGTTACCAGGTGTGTCTTGAAAAAAAAAGATCAGATTCATAAGGTTAATTTTTCTTAAATAATTCATGATTTTGGAGTGTAAGCAGCATCTTTACCGAAATAGTGAGCAAAACAATCATCATTTCCACATTTAAAGAACAGGATACAGTGGCATGGACAATATTTGCTGTATTAAATTACATTTTTTATTCCTAAATGGTATGATTTGGAGGTGGTGATGAGGTGGTGTGCCGCACAAGTCAAAAAAGAGTACCAAGACTCAAAAAAGGTTGAAAAATCCTGACTACGTTTGCATGCACAGAGAATTCAGAGTGCACTAAACAACCAAACTCAAATGATCTTTGTCCCAAAACCTGTCAGACTTTTATTTCAGTCTACAGCAGGTCAAAGAACCATTTAGGTGCGAGCGAGGGCTGAGAGGCATTCAGGAGCGTCTAGAAGTTTAGCCTCAGCACTAAAAGTTTGCAGCTACAGAATAATTGCTAATAACGAAGACAATTTGATGTAAAACCAGATTATTTGGCAAACACAGATAAGCATCACGTCATTTACGTTGAGCATTTGATTTTCAGACTTGAGAAACTGCGTCGGACAAGTTATTTCTCTCCTCAACTCTCATAAACTCTGATCGTTTTTACTTTCACTTTAAGACAGCGGACCAAAACAAAACCCCATGTGCCAGTCTGCAGCGTCAGGAGCGCACTTTCTCATCTCCAGTGAACTACAACCAGTGAACCCACATCCAAACACATGTCTGTTTCTTCCCTGGTCCAGTTAATCATTCGGACACAGACACTGACTCCGTATCCGTTCCCAAAAGGTGGTCCCATCGCCGGCTGTAACTCGGCGGCTGACAGCGTTGAACTTTTGGCCCTGCCTTGACCAATGTTTGAGAGCGGCGCTGAGAAAGAGTACTTAAATCAACTTAGAGGAGCTGAAATGTCTGCACCCGCGGTTATAAAAGGGACATAATGGCAGAGTGGAGTTTAGTGATAACCCAAAGCCTCGGTTTCATAGAGAATTTAATGTTTGGAAAGAGATTTTATGGGTATTTCGTGACAGATGCCTTCATGAGCTGGCAGTGTGGTCCAGTGGTAAAATGGGCTGTGCTTGCATCAATGTGTTGGAAGCTGAAGTTTGGATTGTATGACAAAAAGGTTAAAGGGGCTCTGTGTTTTATTATTCTTTGTTGTCATAAGGCAAGTAGTTGAAACATCCACGTAGACAACAACAGACACAGAACTTGAGATTACAAAACATTTAATCTACACCATGAGGACACATTACAGCAGTCTGAAGATGAAATAGTCCAAGAAAAAAAGCACAATGTCATCTGTGGGTGCGTTAGTGCTTTGTTTTCATCCAATTTCAAGATTTTTGAAGGTTGAGTAATTTCTTCGTGAAGATTTTATTGCTTTGCTTGGAATGTTCCACAGCATGGCATTAAACATAGGAGAACACAACATAAATGCAATAGTAAAACCTCACACCAAACTAAGACAACTCCTGGTGCACCCTAAGGACCGAATCCAACCGGAGAACAAATGCAACATACAGCGGGGAGACTGGGAGAACATTCAACACAAGGACTTAGGAACACCAGAAAGAGTGTGCAAAGGAAACACAGGGAGGACTTACAAGATCAGAAAATGAGAAGGCAACACAGGAAAGTCTCAAATGTGCAATATCTGACCATCGCTAAAGTGAAACCACGTCATGGACGGGGACTGGGAAAAATAGTTGGAACTGAGGAGCACAAATACAAAAGATACGAGATAGCTAATTCTAAAACTGATTTATTGAAGTTTTAAGTTAAAAAATGAGGGAAAATTTTAATTTTTAGGACAATTTTCAGTTAAATCTAGTTAAAAATCCAAAATCCACTGTAAAGTTGTTTGTAACTAATGTGTGTGCAAAATGAGCCATGAAATTTAAACCTGGTTCTTTCAGTTTTTCAGATTTAAATGTCCCAAATATGTGTAGTTTTGCACATAAAATGCCTTATTTCTACATGAAAACATGACATAATGAAAAACAACATAACATAACATATTTTTTTCTTACATCATTAATGTGAGTAAACTACAGGAGTACAGGCACAGTGTTGGATAGAAGACCTTGGAAATGTATTTATTTACAGAATAGTGAATACCTGGATTAAGATGTATTTTGTAACATATTCTATTCCCTGATCAGAGAAATCCACTTAGCGTATCCAGAGTATAAGTCGCATCAGTCAAAAAATGCGTCATGAAGAAGAAAAAAACATATATAACTATATGTGGACTATATGGACTATAAGTCGCACTTTAGGTAATATTTACTCCTTGGTCATGTCGGTCAGTGTCTATTAACATTTAAGAACATGTGAAATTTTATTATATATAAGTTGCACCAGAGTATAAGTCGCAGTACCAGCCAAACTATGAAAAAAAACTGCCACCTATAGTCCGAAAAATACGGTAACTTTGCATTATATTATAGAGTGAAAATATGACGTAGGATTTTTGTTTTTTGTTTGGACTCATTTGTTTCACTTTTTGTTCTGCATTTATTTATAATTTAAGAGAACCTTCATCACAAATTAGAGTTAGTGTTGTTCATTTTCAGTGCAGTTCTACATTTCATTATCAAATACCACACTGTTTTATTCTAATTTAAATCAAGTAACTGTATTCTGAACACCCCCAGAAGAAAGAGTAACTGCACCAGAGTACAGTTACTCAAAGTATTCTGAATGCGTATTTTGGGGAACATGTCTTCAGTCACTTCCCAAATGCAGCTCTCACACTTATTTTCGATGGCCCTCAGGCTTCCAGCTGAACTGGCCCAAATAACAAAATGATAAAGTAGCACATTCACACAGTTTGATGTGATGTAGACCTAAAATCAATGCTCCAAGCCTTATTAAAGATGTGGTGGAAACATTTTGAAAGATTCACTTCATTGTCATGTCGGCTGTGGCCCTGCGCTTCATAGATGTTTCAAAATGTGATCCACGCTGAAAAACGTCTGCATTCTCTCAGTTTGTTTCAGGTTTATTTATTGTCAAACAAGCCTGTTGCCTTTTTCCAATATCTTTTCACAGGTATATTTTATTTTGATGTTTTCGCCCGGCTGAGATTGAGCTGCCAGCCTTTTTGTGTGAACGCTTTAACTACTGACTTTGTTTTGTAGATTAAGGATCGGTAAACTTGTTTATATTCAAATAATGTATGTTTTGTGAACTCAAAAAGGTAGATAATAAGATCAAAAACAGCTTCAATAATGAATGAATACAGAAATAAGCTGATCACAGTGGGGCTATAAGGGCCTTAGATTTGCTTCATGGTCCAATGGAAAAGTATATTTACCTCAGTAAGATCCCCGAGTGAGTCCGACTCATTTGCTGAACATTTTAATAAACATAAATGATTTTGTTGACTGGACGGCCCATTATTGCAGCTTCATTTAAAATGCACACGCACGCACCAATCCAGTTTGTACATATTCACTTGTTAGAATTTTCTGCATTTTGTTTCACATTTGCACCGAGCAGAATCCAGCATCAAACATATTTTTAGATTTGGAGAGAAAACAAGCCTACAGCTAAAATCTTTGCTGCTCTCACAAGAATCAATTTGAGCTTTTGGTTGTCTCGAAAACACAAATTATTGTATGACTTTTGACACGCTTTCTTCAGTTCTTTGTTTGGTTCTTTGTTCAATTTCATGTAGCAGTAAATAGGCTTGTCTTAATAACTCCCTCCAGTCATATTATTACCACAACAACAGGGATGAGTTTCGCTTCTCGAATTTCAAATCTAACAAAGCAACACGATCCCTATGAAGCAGCATGAAAGTAAACTCTTAGCTCTATTTGTTCTTTATTGTACTATTTACATTATACACATACTGCACTGAACGAAAATATAAACGCACTACTTTTCTCTTTGTTTTTGCCCCCATTTTTTATTAGATTTATTAGAACTCAAAGATTTCAAACATTTTCTGTAAACACAAAAGACCATTTTCTGTCCGATATTCTAATCCTGTATTATCCTGCAAGTGAGGCTCCAGGCTCACCTACCCCCTATCCCCGCCCACATCCTGTACTTTGTTGTGATTATTTGAAAAATGAAGACTCCAGGTGACACATCACAGTCATAGACATTCATGGACACGAAATCCTGCTGCTGATGCTACTCGGACTTATGTCAAATTGAACGCTCCTTCATAAATGAATGGAGAAGCTGATCCTATATTAAAGTGTACAAAAGGTTTATTTCATGATATTTATGCCATGTATCTGCTCTCCTCTCCAGTAACATATAACAGGCGTTCAGTGGTCACTAGATGCTCATCAGAAGTGCACAGGCTCAGAAATCTTAACTTGACTTAAAGTCGGTTAGCCTTTAGCTCAGATGACTAATTATCATCTAGATCAAATACCAAAAGGATTACACACTCAAACATGACTTAATGATGCTTTGAGCTCTGGTAAATGTGCTCGATGGGTTGGTACCTGCTGACATTCTCTGGATTATTCACAGTTTGGGTGTTTTGCGGGCTAATGCTGACAGCTACAGGGTAAATACATGATGCTGCCGCCGGAGTCCTTCAAATCATACGGGACTAGCTGCGTTGCTAAGTGGTGGATAGCAAGAGCGTCAAACTCTGCGTGATAATTTTATCTGCGTGATAAAACTGTCATCCGAGCTAAAGGCTAACCAGCTTTAAGTTGAGATTTCTGAACTTGTGCGCTTCTGATGAGCATCTAGTGACCACCGAACATCCTCTTTTACATGTGACTGGTGAACAGAGCAGAGAAATGACATAAATATCATGAAATAAAACTTTTGCATATTTTAATATAGGGATCGGCTCCTCCATACATTTGTTTGTGAAACAGCGTTCAATTTGACGAAAGTCCGAGCAGCATCGACTAACTAAAGCGGTTGTGTCTGAGGTTTTTGCAACTATGAATGTCTTTGGTTGTTGCTATGAAGAGGCGGGGCTTATCAGTTCTGCAGTGTTGAACAGGAAGTTAATGGACCTGTTACAAAGCATACAAAGCGTTTACGTCAATATCTGAGTTTACAATGAACACATCTACATATGTTACAGTTCAATACTAAGAACCTGAAAAGTAGAAGGATATGTCTCCTTTAACAAAATGAATAAGCTGTATGGGAACACTTTATAAAAACTACACTTATCCCTGCCTTATTAATGCATAAACATGCTTTATTCATAGTGAACAAATGGTTCATTAAGAATAATTCAGCCTTAGTAACTGCTTAACTAATAATCCAACCCTAATTCCTAACCCTAGCCTTAAGCATAATTAAGAGTTACAGAGTGTAAATCATGCTTAAGAAACTAGAAGATCATTATTAATTAAGTCTTTGTTTATATATTTTTAGGTTAATAAAGGTGTAGTTATTATACAGTGTTTTTTTTATATTATTATTTACTATCACTCTTTTCAATAACCAAGTGATAAATGCACATGAACTAGCGCTTATTAATGCCTTTTAAAGATTTACTAAGGAACCTTATTTTAAAGCATCACGATTTGTAACATTTTTAGGAGTTATTTTGGAGGAACACATGAGCCACAGTTTGGACGCTGACTCTGGCATGTACTGTAGCCTGTCATAGCAGCGTGTCCTGACTCCCATGATACCTCGCTCCCCCCGTGTTGATAGAAAACGCTGACCTTAAACTTTCCGGAACAGAAACTGTTTACTACCACTGACTGCTGTTACTATCACACACTCCTGCTGCTGTGGACGGGTATTTGAATGGAAAACCAAAAACCTATCTTAGCTTCTATGTAAAAAAATAAAAAAGTGTGCAAAAGATCAGCAGAAAAATCTCCTTATTATCAGATTATTGGAGTTATGAATAAGGCCTGTCACGATAATACAATTTGAAGAGTGAGGTATATGATAGAAACCATAATACTGAAACTACTTATTACCAATGACACTTACTTTAAAGCCACAGAATCCCAGTAAATCCTTTTCTGTACAATATTTGTGAAAAAACATGAACTGAAATTCGTAGAGGTTTCAGAGGTTGTCATCCGACGTTAAGATCGAGATGCTGATTTTATCCCAAAGTCATTGTCAATCAGAGCTGGTATGGGAACATGAGTCTTATATGCTACTCTAAGTACTGGGAGTCCTGCCCCCAGGGAGGAGTCACTGAAACCTGTCTTGTAAGAAAATTGTTTGTTTGGGGGGGCAGGACTCCCAGTACTTAGAGTAGCATATAAGACCATGTTCCCATACCAGCTCTCTGATTGACAATGACTTTGGGATAAAAGTCGAAACGTCTCGATCTTTAAACAGCGTCCGGATGACAACCTCTGAAACCCTTTCTACGATGGACCACACCTGGACGAATGAGGGTTTACATCGACGATTAACTGAAACTAATACAAAACTGAATAAAACACTTAAGTCATTAGTTAATATGTATAATATGTCATAGAAGTCACTAAAACGCTGAGCCCAATTATTGTGGAAAAAAATGTCCACATAATACTAAGCCCCAAGAACTATTGTTACAGCTATGATTTATTGAGCAATAAGTCAATATATATTCATTGTTGTGACAGTTAAAAGATTATCAAAAGGATATGTTAACAGCAAAATCATCTGATACTGTCCTAATACTGGACCCTCCTTTTAATTGCATCATTTAAATCATCTTAGAGCTTCAGAAATTGGATAATAATCCAATTTTCTGGGTTTGTAATCATAGCTACTGCCTAAAGTTATTTAGCTACAAAGCTCAATTACAAGTTTGAGCACTGAATGAAGATGAATTGACTTTAAAAACATGGACGAGCACTTTTGCATTACCTCCTGATGATGTCGCTTTGGAGAGTAGAAACACTAAATACGACGCATCCAGGTAAGTTTTTTGACGACGGTACATTTAGAACATTGCCAAAAGTGAACAAAAAGTAGAATTTGCAGTAAATCGGACAAAAAGTACACGAGAAACAGCCTGCAGTGTGCCCTTTCTCTCCAGAGCAAGCCTTTATTGGCATGTCCAGCGTTTTGACGAGCGCTCCGGCTGACATGCACTGCGGCTTGTCATAGCAGCTTGTCCACACAGACTCCCATGATACCTCGCTCCTCCGTACCGATGGAAAACGCTTTATCTGACCTCAAACTTCCAGGAACAGGCAGCGTGTCATCTGAGTGCTCCCCAGAGTCCACAAGCCACTCGAGGGATCCAGAAATAAACTCCCAAACCGGGGCTGGAGAGGGCCACGGGCGGCTGGGCACAAGAATCTTGACTCCGGACCAATCGGGAGAAGAGGTCACGTAGCAGAGAGGCTTTTGGCTCAGACGCAATAGGCATCCAGGCTGAACAGTAAATAAATAAATAGTAACTAACTAAATGGTAACACTGTGATAATGGTCAGTCTTTGTAATACTGTTTACCCTGCTTAGTTTAACCTAAAACTAATCTGTTGTTATTTTGTTAGCCCTGTGAACAGTCCTGTTGTTAGCTGGCCTTAGCGCCCTCCTCACTCTGGAGTATCTGATTAGCATGTGACTGGAATGGACCAGGGGGTAGAAGGCTGTCATAGATCTTTGCTAAATCTAATCACCATTTCTGTTTAGAGAGGGATTCTCTCTTTTCATAAAAATGGCTTCCTTCACTTCTCTTTCAAAGCAGCTTCTTGGCTCTCAGATGCAGATGTACTGCACTATGGGGCCCACTTCTTGTCGGCCTTCAGAGCTGGTACAGCCTTCTGTGCAGCGGCTGTTTAGTCTCACTTATGTACCGCTCTTTGCAGCCGTCTTCACTGCACTCTACTGAATGCACTGCATCGTTTTAAGACTGAAACTGGTCCAAGCTAAGGATAAGATGCCTACACAAAAACACAACCAAAAAAGAAACTTGTCTTTTGTCATTCAGGCAGGAATAGACGTAGTTATTGTAAAGTGTTACCAAAAAATAATATTAATAGGACAAAATGTGTCCTTTCTTGAGCAGTTTTAGAAATATTTTGAACCTAATCAAAAATAAGACCACAATGTTAAATAGAAAGTATTATTATTTTTTGTTGAGAATGGAAGTCTAACAAGTCTACTAAAGAGTAATTTTCATCATTAGTATCGGAATCGGTATTGAGAATCGAGTATTATCTTTAGTATCAAGTCGAGTTTGAACTTTTGTTACTGTGACACCAGGGACACTCAGGAGGAGAGTCACCACAGCACCACGTCCCATTTACGCTTCGAAAACTCCGCCCCGTTTCAAATGATTAAAGCTAATAAATGCACAGATGAAAGAAGAAGAAAAAAACACTTGGGTTTGTTTTGTGGTAAAAGTAACTCTGAGGAAGGTTAAAAGTTTACATAATATTGGACCATCTAAAATTCCATAACAATTGTCATCTCATCCAAACTCTATCAAATTCCATTCCTCCCATACCCAAACTGCAGTCTGCCTCCCCCTCGCTCCTTTCAGACCCGGACCCCCAACAACGGCGGCATTCAGCTCTCTCTAATCACCGTCTCCTCCTCCTCGCCACTGCCCACCCAAGGTCACCCCGGCTCCCATTGTCCCGTCCCTGGAGTGGCTCTGAAAGGCTTCCATTCACGCGGGTTATGGGGCTTTTGTAAATATTTAGTGCGCGACGCATCATTTTCAGCCGCCTCTATGAAGTCGCGGGGGGATTAGAGCTGTGTCAGAATGTGTCCTTGATGCCAGCACGCCGCGTCACAGTAAACACACACACAGCCGGCGCTGATGGATGAGTTAGGAGGAGAAAATAGACTTACAGGAGTTTGCAGATTTTTGACACATTCGGCTGTTTATGGTAAAGTGTTTCTGACATTATACAGCTGGAATCATCTGGACTATGAGTCTGTAATAAAAGTTTGATGATGATGATAAAACAAAACATAAAACATATACCTGTGAGAGAAGATATCTTCTATTAAGGTTGATACCTGTGGGGAAAAGTACTGAAAAGGTAAAGTATTTAGTAGCCTTTTGGATAAGTCTTTTATATAAAACTTGATAAACTTGAAGAGTTTAAAGCTGTTTATTTGTTTTGAACCACATATTCTCTTAGCTCTGGCCAATCAGAGCAGGCGATGCAGTGATGTTATGGGTTTGTTGGTTTAGAAAGGAGCAGAGACAGAGGAGAGATAGACGTGTCCTGGGACGATGGGACGTCTGCACTCAGCCATTTGTATCATTTTAAATGTAGCTCATTACAATTATGTATCTTCATTATTCATCATTGGATTTCTATAGTGCCTTTCATGACACTCAAAGTATTATTCATTCACTCCACACCTGGTGGTGATAAGCTACTACAGCAGCCACAGCTGCCATGGGGCAGACTGACAGTATTGAGGCTGCCAGTCTGCGCCATCAACCCTCCGACTATCATTCACTCACACTAACTTTAATACTGTGCAAGTGTCTTGCTTAAGGGCACAATGAGTGTGGCACCTGCTATACCAGCGGTCTCCCATCCAAGCACTAACCAGGCCCCGACCTGCTTAGCCTCTGAGACCTGACGGAGTCTAACACTGAGCAGCAGAATGATGTTCAATCACACGTACAAGAACATCAACACTGCTTGGAGTAATCAATGTAATATATTACTACAGGTTGTTCCAGAGTATGTTACGTCGTATGTCATTACACAATGTTACATCAGATGGTGTTACAGTTACAGTGCACTATGTTGTTATGTTATTACAGGATATTATATCATATGTTTTACGGTGACATTATGTGGTATTAGACACCGTTTGTTGCATGTTTTTACAAGATTTACAGAGTATTTACAGAGCACAGGTTATATTATTCTCATAAATCTAACCTCTCCTAGCATTGTACAAACCTGTTGAAGTGTCGCGCCCCCATTACCAGCGTGCCGTCTGGTCTCACGCCGTGCCTCCTCAGCCGGGGCCAGGGATCGCTACACGGATAGATTTTACACTCGGCTGCCTCCCTCTTCAAGTTGGCACCACACTCTATCTACCGTGTTTTGTCAGGGAACATAACAGCGTATTATTCCTCCATGAGAGCCCAAATCGGCACAGTATAAAGACCCACTCAGCCTTTCTGAAAAATAGTTCATGATCTTGAAGAAAATTGGCCAACCGGGACCACACCATTAGACCATATAATAGACAATGCAAAGCGGTTAGTCAAAGCGCAGCGATTGTTATCTGAAGATCTCATACATAACAATTAGACGATGAGCATGATTCAGCGTTTTCGGGGGTATCTCTCCGGCTCCCCAACCCGACCCCAGCCTTCGCGGGCGGGCTAACTTTAGCGCTGTAAACCAATGCAGCGGCGCAATTAGGCAAAAATATGCTCATCTGAAAGGCTACTCCAGCGACCTCGGCTGGGATGGGCCAGGCCAGAAGTCAGGAGGTTTGTTGGTTGAGAAATATATGAGAGTTATTCAAAACAACAAGGTCTTTCTGTTTCAATCTAAGCCATGTTTTGATGTTGTTTCTGCAAAAGAACAATCCACGAGTTGTGCTGTGTTTTATGCATCACTTTGGAACTCGGTTTGCTTTGCTCGGTTTTAGTCCCGTTTTTATGCGACAGAGCAGTTGTGTCACATATTTATTTCTGATTTCTGTTACATAGTGCTATTTTTTTGAACCAGAGTTGTTTATCCTGAAATTGGAATAAAGCCAAGCAATCTCCTGGAGACAAGCAGCGAACCAAGCACTTTTTGGGCAATAAAGAGTCCTTTAAACAGCTGCAGTACATCCAGAACGCTGCTGCTCGAGTCCTGACAAGAACCAGGAAGTACGATCACATTAGCCCTGTGCTCAGGTCTCTGCACTGGCTTCCTGTGGCTCGGAGAATTGACTTTAAAGCAGCTCTGCTTGTGTTCAAGTCTCTCCACGGCCAAGCACCAGTACAGTACAAGTACATCTCTGACATGTTAGTGCCATATGAACCATCTCAAACTCTGAGGACCTCAGGGACCGGCCTCCTGCAGGTGCCTAGAGTCAGGACTAAACATGGGGAATCAGCATTTCAGTTTTTTGCAGCAAAAATCTGGAACAGTCTCCCTGAAGATGTGAGACAGGCCTCCACTCTGACAATGTTTAAATCCAGGCTAAAAACGGTTCTCTTTAGACGTGCATACGACTGAAAGATCTATCTGCACTCTTCTCTTTTAAAGCACTTTATTTTAAAATGATTCTGTGGGTTTGTGTTTTGTGATTTTAATGCAACTTTTCCTGTTATGTAAAGCACTTTGAATTGCCTTGTGTATGAATTGTGCTCTACAAATAAACTTGCCTTGCCTTGCCTTGCCTTAACTGGGTAAATGACAGACATATGAGTTTATATCATACCGTGGAACCTTTAGGCAAAACAAACACTATTTGATGACAAAATTAGGTGACTGACCTTCAACTAGAAAACATATAGTGCACCTTTAAACCTTGAATAAAACAAAAACTCTTATAAGTCAGTGTTGCATATATCTCCTTTAAGTCCCAGTCATTCAGTTGAACAAACGATGACGAAATGGAAAAAACTAATTAATTTAGATCATACTTCTAATAGAAAGTCAATTTGTGTAGTGCCTTAGGGCTTCTGTTAAAATCAGTACAATCTCCCATTATGTCATTACGGCCTATTCTCACAAAACTACATTCCCTAAATTGATTTATTAGCGTAATCGTTTGTAGAAATCTGGAACAATTTCTCCATGTTCCACTTTCCCCTTCCTTTCCCCGCTTCCTCCCTCTCCCTCTCCAGTGCGTCTTGGCTCGCTCCCTTCCTACGCTACCTTGCTTCTGAAGTGTTCTCGTCTGGGTCCCTCATGCCCTCTCTTTGCACAGTCTTCCGGTTGAGTGACGGGGTCAGGCCTCTCTGTTGCCTCCATGTTCTCACAGTATTCTCCGACGCTGCTCCGATTGCCGCTCTCAGTCCGACTTCTCCCACCGGGCCGCTTCTTTCACGCTCTTGCCGCTCCGCCGTGTTTTTTTCCCGATGTCAGAAGCGCTCGTACATCCGGCGGCTTGTCACCTGCAGGTAAACGGCGCGGGGTTTTCCTCGGGGCAGTGAAGTGCTCGTCCGTGGGTAGTAGCTCTTGTTGCTCGGCTAATGCTGCGGTGTGGTTGAGTGCGTTAGCTGACGGGAATGCAAGAGCGGTCTCTCAAGTCCATATGTTGTTGCCGTGCTTGTCAGGGCGGGAATGTACACGGCTGTGGACAGGACACATTCACACAAACACCCTGCAGTCCACTAAAGCAAGGCTGTTCGACTTTATTTGACCGCTTTTGAAATACAAAAAAACATGTAATATGAAAAAACATGTAATAGCATCTGCAGAACAGACCAGGGCTAAACCAAGTCCAAACCAGGGCTAAACCAGGTCCAAACCAGGTCTAAACCAGGTCTAAACCAGGACTAAACCAGGTCTAAACCAGGACTAAACCAGGTCTAAATCAGGACTAAACCAGGTATAAACCAGGTCTAAACCAGGTCCAAACCAGGTCTAAATCAGGTCTAAACCAGGTCTAAAGCAGGACTAAACCAAGTCTAAACTAGGATTAAACCAGGTCCAAACTAGGGCTAAACCAGGACTAAACCAGGTCTAAATCAGGACTAAATCAGGTCTAAACCAGGTCCAAAGCAGGACTAAACCAAGTCTAAACTAGGATTAAACCAGGTCCAAACTAGGGCTAAACCAGGACTAAACCAGGTCTAAATCAGGACTAAACCAGGTATAAACCAGGACTAAATCAGGTCTAAACCAGATCTAAATCAGGTCTAAACCAGGTCTAAAGCAGGACTAAAGCAGAACTAAACCAAGTCTAAACTAGGATTAAACCAGGTCCAAACTAGGGCTAAACCAGGACTAAATCAGGGCTAAACTAGGGCTAAACCAGGTCTAAACCAGGACTAAACCCAAGGATTAAACCAGATCTAAACTTGGGCTAAACCAGATCCAAACCAGGACTAAACCAGGACTCTTTATAAGGCATTAAGCAGTTATTTGTTTTTCAGCACTTATAATGCATCACTTGATTATTTATTATATAAGCAGGTTATTAATGTTTTTACAAACATGTTGTACATGTTTTTAATGCACACGTTTTTGTTAATGGCTTACAACCATTTATAATATGTTATTGGAATCTACAAAGAGTTATAAATGCTTTATACGAGCTTATAAACAAACATGTTTATTTAAAATTCTTTCTGTGGTCCATCGAGGCAACTGCAGTCGTGATTTTGGGCACAAATATAAATGGAACTGAACTGAACTGCTACTAGTGCTTATTAATAGTTTGCTAAGTGTTGAATTCTGAAAATGACCAGCCCTGGTGTCACTCCAGTAAAAAAAAAAAGTCTGGACATGCCCCTGGTATGCATTTAGAGGTCAATGAATGAACACCTAATAAGATATAATAACAATGCATTGTCATTAGCGTCATATTCAAATTGCTCTCTCCGAGTTCTCAACTTTATCCTGTTTTCAAAACTCTGGACCACGCTTTTTTTTTGCCGTGCACTTGAACCAGAGCGTGCGAGCCACTCTGCAGCTGACAGCCCGCATACATCTCCATACAGTCCAAAGTGTTCCAGTCTTGTAACTATATTTGTTATTGTGGAAACACTCCATCCATCCATCCATCCAATCCATCCATCATTCTCCGTTAGCGCCAGGAGCTTTTTTTCTTCTTGCAGCGCAGATGGAGCGTTCCTTATGCGTGTATACATCCATTTGTGTCATGTACACCCAAAAAAAACCACCCAAAAAAATCGACTCCGCTTTCCCACTACAAGCTCCGCGCATAACAAATGTAGCTTTCCCTGTCAGAGTCTGCTAGCTCCAAACCGGGGAAGCCCTTGTTTGTGCAATTCTTAGCCTTGTCAGCGTTAGCATTGTAATTGAGTGCAGTCGTCATTGGCTCGTGCACGCTCCTGGGAGTGTGGTGCAGGCAGCGCTGGAGAGAGATGTGAAGGAGACGACAGCAGGCGCTACCTAACATCTCGGCGTAACTGCGACGCTAACGAGTGTGCGTCGTCGGGCTAATTATTTTCGCATCTTAGCGCAAGGCTGGCTAATGTTATCAATTAACCTGCGCGTCTGAAGGAAACTGGAAGACGAGGAGTGTTTGGGCTGTGATCAAATCTGTCTAACGAGAAGCAGTCCAAAAAACAAGCAGTCTGAGCTAAAACAGCGCAGAGGGAATACTCTGCTCAGGCCTTTGAGGTGCTGTTTCACTCTGTGTAATGGAGAGAACATTTGACATGCTGTATATTGTTGTTGTTTTTTATTTTCACTGAACATTTATTGCATTTATTTTCTTCCCTTTATTCATGCTATGGGTGTCCATGGTTCATGTCAAGGTGTCATTGATTCATAGGTCAAGTAAAAAAAAAAGATATATATATATTCTCTGTTCCCAACAATCTTACCCTAACCCTTAGTTTTTCATCATGTTTTCATATAGAATTAAGGCATTTTATGTGTAAAAAACATCCACATTTGCACATATCTGAAACATTGACACAACCAGGTTTAAAGTTCTTGGTTCATTTTGTAACATATTAGTTACAAAAATAGAGAGGAGAGGATTCTGTATTTCTTATTTAGATTTTGAGGAAACTAGTTCTGACTGAAAACTGGCCTAAAATTAAAAATGTTCTAATTTTTTACTCTTAAAAGCAGGCTGGGTCCAGGCTAAACTGACTGAGGTGTGTCTGAGAGTCAAAGGGCTGCAAAGATGACTCTCTTCCATGAAGCGTTGTTATTTTACACGCCTCAAACGAGGGATGCACCCGTTTGCACCTCTGCAGACCCAGACCTGCTTAAAACTGATAAATCAGGCTTGGAAATAAATATCAGCAAAACCTTCTGTACGTTTTGTCAAAAGTTTGTTGTGTGTAGGAACTACTTTAAGGCTGATCTTTATGTCTCTGGCGAAAATTGTATTTTAAGATAACGACCTTTGAAGTAACAATGTCCCAGAGAAATCTATGGATGAAGTGGATCAAGAAACATATATGTTGAGAGAGCAAACTGACAAAAAAAAAAAAAGAAAAAAAAAAAGAAAAAAGTTGTGTCTGTAGTGTCTGGCCTTAAAAAAGAAAAGATCAAATGTTTGGAAAACAATTTGATAACTACTGGTTCTTGCCCAGTTTAAAATGATTCTCATTCATTTCTGACCTTGCCTTGTGAATCGGACCCAAAAAGCTAACTCTAAAGCTAGCTCATTAGCATTAGCATTTTTTGGCACAGTTTTTCTGCTGAATAACATCCACAGTGTGAGGATTTGACATAAATCATCAGTCAATCATCAGTGTAATCACATGCTCCCTCTGAGCTGTGATGTGTCACACTCTCGGGCAAAGCCTGCAGGGGGCGCAGGGGAGGTTTGTACGATGGCGCTGCTAATTTATATGCAAATTAGCCTCATTTACATTATACCACCAAGTCCTATTTCATCATTTTTAGGCAGAATTGGTGTAAACTTTTACAGTTTATTTGACAAGTTTGAAGAAATGTGTTTGTCTTTATTACAGTTGTCATTTTTGATTACATTTGTTATTATTACATAATTATAAGCATAAATATAACATAATAAGCACAGTTTCAATATACTTAGATCCATTTCAAAATTCACACACCTGTAATTGACCAGTAGCGATAACTGTTGTATCGCAAAGTATTTCTTTGCTTGAGCCATTTGAAATCAATCATCATCGTAAATATCATATAAATCAATATTTAGTATATTTTATAAGTGCAGTACCTTTGTCTTTGCCTGTTTTACATGACTTTCATGCATATTGGCAAAAAGTAGAATTTCTTAACTTTCAAATGGTGTATATCCAAAACTTAAAATGCTCAGATTAATTTGGATAATGAGAAATCAAAATTTTACACAAAATAAAGTGT